>CM042240.1:24588153-25188153 GCA_023566225.1 Romanogobio albipinnatus
AGCCCTTTCCAGCCTTGTGGAGGTGTACAATTTTGTCTCTAGTGTCTTTGGACAGCTCTTTGGTCTTGGCCATGTTAGTAGTTGGATTCTTACTGATTGTATGGGGTGGACAGGTGTCTATATGCAGCTAACGACCTCAAACAGGTGCATCTAATTTAGGATAATAAATGGAGTGGAGGTGGACATTTTAAAGGCAGACTAACAGGTCTTTGAGGGTCCGAATTCTAGCTGATAGACAGGTGTTCAAATACTTATTTGCAGCTGTATCATACAAATAAATAGTTAAATAATCATTTATTGTGATTTCTGGATTTTTTTTTATTTAGATTATGTCTCTCACAGTGGACATGCACCTACGATGACAATTTCAGACCCCTCCATGATTTCCAAGTGGGAGAACTTGCAAAATAGCAGGGTGTTCAAATACTTATTTTCCTCACTGTATATATTCATATGAATCCGTAATCACCAAAACATTCTTCATAATACCATCTTTTTTTGATTCGCAGAAGAAAGTAAGTAAGGAATTTGTTGAACTCTGTGCTTTTGTGGACTCTCCCATTGTAATCAATGAAATTGCCTTGACTGGAGAATAAATGTCTTATTTTTACCATGTTTATACCTTGTTGATTATAATGGAGTTTTGTTACATCTCGGTTATTAGAACAATATGTTGTTACTGATTGGCCTATAGACTAATTTATATGGTTCTGATTGGTAAGCGCATTCATATGGATATTGGTAACAATAATCAGCCACTGCAAAGAAAGAAGCAAATAATATTTTGATGCATTGTCAATTAGACCTTAATAAAAACTGCTTGTGGCTTCTCATCTGAGGGGATGTGGCTGTGATATGAAAGCTGAGTCCATCAGATGAATGGACTGTTTACACCAAAAATATGTTCAGCCAAGATAAAACAAGCGTGACTACCTAGAGCTGTGGTTTCGGGTTGTAAGGTTTCAGCTTAAATAAAGGTATGCACACAGCGATTAACAGGAAAAGGAGGGTTATGCGTTTTGGTGAATCAGATTTATGTTACAAGAATGTGCGGCATGACCACAATCGTCACCCTAGGCTTGTTTTTCTGAGATAAAGACTTGCCGTTAAAGCCGTTTTCCTCTTGTCACAGAAGCTGTTTTTCCAGTTTGTTGTGGTACTTTGATCGCTGCGCTAGATGTCAACCATCTATCTTTATTACACAAAATAGACCCTTATGCGGGTGCAAGCGAATGCTACATGCATCCTGTGTGGGTAAAAGGTCCCTGTGGTTCATCTGCAACAGTATTTTAGTGATAAATTACATCTTCACATTTTTTTCTGCTCATTAGATATATCACCCTGTGCAGCATTCAGTACTGATTCATGTCTTTTCCTACAACAAAGCGTTTATTTTTCTTCTTTAATTTCTGTAGTAATTTTTGCTAAAATGGTCAGATGACGGCTTAGAAATCATGAAAGAATAATGTTAATGGGGCTATACGTTTCTTTGGTTGCTCTATCACTGAATAAATCACACTTGCTTTGAAGGAATCCGCAATGTTTGCCAACACAGATAAGAGTCGTTGCATAACTCTGAATCTGAGGCTGACTCTGCCCTCTGTCTGAGAGTGTGCGCCCTGCTGATCAGGAAGTGTCAGCCTGGCCTTGCAAGGTATACTTTGTACCAGGAAGCACCGTTTGAAGTGATGTCAGTCTGATGTCACAGCTGTATTTTTAGTCGCGTATATAAACGAAGGTACCAGTGTGTGTTCACACCTCTGACTGTGATAGTCACCTCATCTGAGAGTTGCATTCACTTCCTGTTAACTGTGTACATGTAATTCTGTGACGAACACTTTAATCAATAGTTAAAGACATTTCAGGAGATTTAAAATAGGATGCCTCATAACTTTTGTAAAAGTAAAACTTTTTTTTTTTTTTTTTTTTACATTTGTTGTTTTTGTTTTTGTTTTACGGCTGATGTGTTTCTTAATCTGTAAATTGCTGCTTTTTTGATGGGTCAGTAATTACTTATTTAGTTTTAAAAATATGCATTATGAATTCTTTTAAACTTTCAACCAAAACCCAAGAATTTGCATACCCGAATTAAAATGGATATAGTTCATTAAGCCTTTGAAGTGGACGCATAATTGTGGTCTCACATGGCCGTTTGTTATCATCAAGTCATAAATTGATTAGAATAATAAAGAAACCATGGCTTAAATGTGTTGTAAAGTTTTTAGAAAATAATCTGTTGAATGGTGTTGACCCTCCCATGCTGTGTTGTTGTGCTCCACTAGGGGGCAGTACAATACTGTAGTACTATAGGTCACATGTCTCCATGCTTCACACCTCGTGGCTATCGTCTGGCCTGAGGTTTGCATCATTTCACTATAGTTTCTGGTTCAGCTTTTTCACTACAATACTGATGAATGATGTTTTGGTTTTTTTACAACATGCAGCCTGAGGCTGGATTCCATAAATGTATTTCTGAGGAAGCCACTTTGCCTATTGTAGCTGGTCATATAGAGATGTTTCCCACTTAAGATGACGCCTGGGGACCAGGAGCAATTGTTCTGAGGGCTTCTGCATCTAACACTAAGTTGTCATTTATCATCTGTCACTGTCATTAATATTCAGCTTTATCTTTAATTATTTATGCTAATGGAATTTTCCATGGGGACTGTTACCAGGCAACACTGGGTTATGGGATTAGAGTCAGCTCTCAGTGGATAGTGGCCACATGTGCCGCTTCTCCATCAGTGGATCTCGTTCTTGTTGGTTTACAGACTGAGGAGAAAGGGGCTGGATCCTCTAAAGCAGCTGCACAAAAAAACAACTAATATTTTTCACACAACTTCAGCTAGTATCTTAAAAATGCATGCAACTCTGCCATTTTGGAATTATAATACTTGGTTGCAATCCATATTTGGTTGTCAAATGTGATGGACCGTAGCAATTGTAGATGTGTCCATTAAATCCTAATGTTTTGTAATAGCCAGGTCTGTGCCTGTGAAATGCGTAGGCGTTTACATGGTCTTCACGCTCTGAAGGTTTAGCTGCATGTTGCACTCAGATGTCCTTTCCAGTCAGCTGAAAGGCAAAGCATTGTGGGCAGGCATGTCTAAAATGGAACAGATGAAAATGTTGTTCCTAGGCAACCAGACCGATGACGAATCACATCCAAAGTGGAGGGCAGGGAGCTCTGCACCCTTAGTCTGCGGTAGCTGCTTTCTGTCATGTTAAGAACGAAAACGGCTCTAATTGAACGTTTAGATTACCATACTTTATTCTTATTATAATTAACAATTCTATAGCCAGCCTTTCTTTCAATATTCAGAGTCATCTATTCAAGGTCCAGGATGTTCCTTTATTTTAATTGTTTGCTGAGGCAAGCTATTGCACATACTTATGATTAGGCATGTGAACAAACCTCTAACCTGGCTTTAGTGTTACACTTATACATGTAACTAATCCTTTACTGTTCATTCTGTTGAGATGGAGTTTTTTTTTTAGCCAACAGACCTACTTTTTTCACCTGGCGTACAGTAAAATGGCTGATAATCCCATAGACTTACATTGAAAGAGGAATGTGTGCCATATCAAGGGACCCAAATGGGCTAAATTTACATATGAACACGACCAGAGAAGAAGAAAAAAACATACGGAGAGCATTAGCTGTCGTTTCTTGCATCGCTGCAAGACCACGCCAAACATGTTGAGTGCGTGTTAGAAATCAGGAATGGTGAGAACATTGTGCTTTGTACATTTTCGTCTTTAAACCAAACTTGGGTCTTCAGCCAAAGTCTGGCTAGCTCGCTTCCCATGTTTACGTGTTAGGTCAGTAGGCGGAGAGAAGTCTTTTGCGGCTATTCAAACCATTCGACATCATGAGCGTTTACACTGTGAAAGCAATCCTGTCTGTGCATTTTTGACTACCTCTGGAAGTGAAGCGTCAAAACGTTTTGGACCCCGTTTACACCTGTATTTTGCGTCATACACTAGTGATTCGATCGACCAAAATGCATCCTTAAACCAGGTGTAAACAGGGCCTTAGAAACGCACTTAAACATGCATATTTTCTATTCAGTGTATGTGCAGTTATATTCGTGTACAGTAACACTGGTTGTACAATACATTGTATTGACATTGGGGTTAATTTCAGAAGGATCATACCCAAAATACTAGCAGATTATGCAGGACTAGGAAGCAATATTCACCTCTGAAACAATGCAGGGAACACTGGCTCCTTCCGTATGCACAAACAGAGGTGACTGAGCAACAGAAACGTGGCCCTTTTTCCCACTGGATGAATGGAAGTGTAGTCCAGGTGTTTCTCGTTCCACTCTGCATTTCAATTGTGATCAATAACACAGATGCTTGTTTGTGTCCCCTTCCTCAGGAGAGTTGCAGGAAGTGCCATGTGGTGTGGAAGGAGCATGTGGGAAAGACCTGCGAGCAGGTGATGGAGAGGGACGAGATCCGGCTGCGGGTGGCCTTGTAAGTGCCTGACTGAAAACTCTTAGCATAGGCTTGTTAATAATGCATCCATGCACTCGGTGGTGCTCGGTAATGTAGCGAACCACCTGGGAGATCGTTATCATTAGCCTAATGCTGAGTCAGCCGTCGTTTCCCCTGGCCTTTCTCATGGCACACTAAAACACTCACTGTATTTGACGGATTCCCCTGAGTGTTGTGTTTGCAAATACACATCATCCAGAGCTGCCCCTGTGCACAGCAGGCATTCATGAGGAAGTGTGCTGGAGCGCAAGTGTCTGTGTAAACTAGGGCAGCCTATCACTGTTGGTCGATCTCTAAACTGGACAGGATGTGATTGCATGGTTTCCTTCCTGTCATTGGATGGGTTATACACATGGATCAAAGACTGTGTGTCCTGTTTCCACCGAACCTTTTCTTTGCCTGCATTTATAGAGACAGGAAAAAGACCCTAACTGAGAGAATGAATTACAAATGGTGTCACAATGGCCAATTGTGTTTTCACATTGATATGATGCAGTGAGATAGTCTCTTATTGGTAAGCTTCAATACCAGTGTGCTTGCTGTCTATATGTAGCTAGTGAACAGCAGCTTTCTACTAAGGCAGCATCCTAATGCAGGAACACATTAAGCTTGTTTGTAATGCTCCTCATAGGCAGCAATACAAATAGAGCTTTTCATGTCAAGCATGCAATAGAGTTTGATGTTTGCATGTAGCCAAGCTAATGGTGTTGTACTCTAAAAAGCATTACAAAATACATGATAGAAATATTAGTTAACTCTCTCCCTGCCATTGATGGAATTTTGTTTGCTGTTTTCACTGTTATACAGTAGGGGGTGCTATTACGCATCTTCTGAAAGAGTGCTGATTCTCTGCATCAAAACAGACCAAAAAAAGAAAGAAAAAAAAGAGTAGAAACAAGTGATGAAAGCATTGCTTTTGCATGTGTAAAACACTATTTTCTCAGTTTGTTTCTTCAAAATGTTGCTTTTTTTCATAAAACTTATCCACATTCAAGTGTTGATTTAAAAACAAAAAAGCTAGAACATGAAGCTAGAATAAAACACTTTGTTTTTTCTTTTGATTAATTGCATGTTCAAATATTCATACATCAAAATATTCTGGGGGCTATGACATTTTGGTGAAAATTATCAAAAACACTACTTTTTTTTCTTTCTTCAAATGCTGGTGGGGAAAGAGTTAAAAAAGGCAATTTAGTGCTGTCAAATTCATTAATCACATCCGAAATAAAAGTTTGTGTTTACATAATGTCTGTGTATGTATTGTGTACATACATACATACATACATACATACATACAGTATATACATGGAAATATTTCTTAAATATATACATGAATGAGTGTGTTTATATATTCAGAATAATTATACACAATACATACAAAGACATTATGTAAACCCAAACTTTTATTTTGGATGTGATTAATCACGATTTAATCGATTTGACTGCACTATTTTAAAATATAACAATTTTTGTTGAATGAAAAACAAGTACATTTATATCACCTTTCTTAGTAACGCTTTACAATAAGGTTCCATTCGTTAACATTAGTTAACGTGAACTAACAATGAAAAATACTTTAAAACATTATTATTTATGGAACCATTTAATTAAAACACCAGTAAGACCTCCGTTCATCTTCGGAACACAAATGAAGATATTTTTGTTGAAAGCAGATGGCTGAGAAAGGCCTGAGCAAGCCCTCCATAGGGATTCAGTACATTTACACTCACAAGACCCATAAAAGGCACTAAAAACGTCATTACAAAGTCCATCTCACTACAGTGGTTCTACAGTAACTTTACAAAGCGACGACAATAGTTTTTGTGCGTAAAAAAAATTAAAATAACGACTTTATTCAACACAAACTTTGGCCTCTGCCGTGAACTCACAAAGCACCATGACGCATGCGTGAGAATATTACGCAGATCCGGCGTTCGGACACATAACCCAGAAGCGAGGAGGAGATTTGTTTACAAGCAGAGGAAGACGCGCCATATCTAAGCTGTTGAATTCTACATTGATCGTGCTTTAGGTCTCGGCGTAGTGCTCAAAATGGGACTAAAGTGTGCATTTCATGGATTCCCGAACGCCGGCGCTACGTCATATTCTCGTGCATGTGTCATGTCAACAAATGCACGTGCGATGCAGGATGACAGAGTTTACGACAGTAGTAGAGGACAATACTGTTTCCCAACTGTAGGGGGACTCCAAGAGCAAAACCTACCTAGTGCTGCTTTAAAACAATTAACCAAATTATTATATTGTGCGCACGATTTAGTAATACGAGGGAATGAATTAGTAAAACATGCTGATTTATTAGCAAGTTGTGGGATTTTTTTCATTTGTGGCCTAAATGTACATATTTTTTCTGCATGTCGTGCGAGACTATTAATAATAATTTAACAACAAATGTATTGCTCATTGTTAGTGTAATGCATTAACTAACATTAACTAATGGGACCTTTTTGTAAAGAGTTACTGATTTCTGGTAATATTTTCTGCTATTTTGTATATTTGTTTTTTTTTCGGGGGTTTTTACACTGAGCTTCTAGCACAATTTAAAGCAACATTGTCAAGGTAGGCAGCGCATTAGATTTTGAAACAGAGCTTGCATATAAACCTAAACACAAATGTCATTTGTTTTATGGCCAGTGAGGAAAAGATGACTGCTGCCCGTGTCAGAAAGTGCCACAAGTGTGCCACAGGTCTGGTGAAGTCAGAGGGCTGCAACCGAATGTCGTGTCGCTGCGGCGCCTTCATGTGCTACCTCTGCCGAGACCCTATTAACGGCTACAACCACTTCTGCCAGCACGCTCGCTCGCCCGGCGCCCCCTGCCGACACTGCAAGAAGTGCTCGCTGTGGACGGACCCCACGGTAAATATGACACTTCACACTTCATCATCCACTTCTTTTGCTGAGGAAGGCTCCTTTCATGATCAACGTTAGCGTGAGATCATCCTTGTAAAACAGCAAACACCTTTACTTTCTATACATCTACTCAGTTTACAACAAGTTTAGTCCTCGTGTAAAACATTTCAAGCCCTTTGTTCACAAAAATAATCCTGTTACGTGAGGCATTTCCTACTCCTCCTTTTTGAGCCTTATTTTATGTGATTGTAGCTGTTAATCTATCAACTCAAATGTCATGGTTTGCATTTATTTCAATTTTTATTTATTTTACGTTTTTATTTTTACCTCTATTTGATTTCAAATGAACAGATAAAAGCTTTAAATAGACATTACAATATGTTTACATTTTAATTGCATACTTTTTTTTAATAATGCCTTAATGTGATGCATTGATAGTTTACTCATCGTAAGAGTTTCAATGCGGTCCTTGAATAAACATCAGCTCATAAATGGTTTAATGGCTTTGTGTCAGCTTTGTAAACAGTTTAACATATGAGAAGTACGTCAGTGAAGCATGTTTGTTCTCATACATGTTGATGGATGAGCAGTGTTACCGCATGAGTACTGCAGCTACCTGAGTCAACCATCAAGCATTCACCTTGTTTTTACATCTTTAGCACTCAGTACGATGATGACTACAGCACAAATTACTCATTCATTATAGATAACACACTGAGAAATTTCCCATTTATTAATCACAAAAGGATGTTATAGTACATTCATAGTAGATTGATAAATGGCACACATTATACAAGAATTTAAGACATTGTCTTCTTTTTTTTATCCTTATTTTGCTCAAAATGATTTTTTTTTTTAATGAATTAATAAAAATGTTACCAAATAGAATGTCCAGATTTTCCACATTCTCCACATTTAATAGTATCTAACACAATTAATCGTCGACTTAAATATATATTGTCAATATTATATTATATATTTGGGCTTTTAGGTTGGGGCAAAGGAAAGGGGTGCACTGGATTTATAACGCATGACAAAATGAGAGCATCATTGGAATATGGAACAATAATTATTTTGTCTTGATTACCTTTTTTAATAATCGTTGGAAACCAAAATAAAATCGATTTAATCATCCAGATCTACTCCACACCATAAAAGAAGGATGAGAAGCTTAATTCGTTCAGACTTTGTGCATCATGAACATGCCAAGTTTGAATGTAGGGTAACTTAAATTAGATCAGAGAGCTAGTTTTTGGCCTTGATGTGTGTGTGTGTGTGGTCACCATCACAAATTCTGCTAGTTGTCCATGGGAACAATAATGTCCGGGTTTGGAACGACTTGAGGATGAGTGGATGACGATGGAATTGTCATTTTTCAGGCAACTATCCCTAAGCAATGAGAATAATTGAGAAATCCTTTTCCGGTTGATCCAGGAGTTTCACTAATTATCCGATTATGGCATTTGAATCCTGTTTTTGTGTGAAGAGCGCAGTCAGGGTGCCGTCCTGCTGACAGCCCGGGGGCTGCAATTACCCCTCCATTCAGAGCCGTGCCTAATCACCTGGCACCATACACCAGACTGACTGGTGAACTTGGGCTGTTTTGTGTTTGAGCGATGAAGTGGATTCCTCCCAAGTTCATCTCGTGTCCCGTTTTCGCCATGGCTGTGGTCTGACGCGGACATTGGCATGGGATCGTTTCTGGCGGGGGTTTTCACATGATTGAACCGTAACCGGAGAGCCTGATTGCTGTGCCTTTTTGAAAGGCTTTGTTGTTTTCTCTACTTCTTTACTTACTCATTTTCTGTGCCTTTTTCAATCCACAGCAAGACGATGAGCGAATCATTCAGGAGATTCAAAAAGAAGGCGAAGCGGAGTTAAATAAGACCACCAATCAGTCAGGTCAGTGTTCCCTTAACTGGATAACTTTATTCGGCCACCTAAACCCGAGTCCTGTCTAATGATATCCTGTTATCTCTCCCACAGAAAACACAGGGAAGCGAGTGGGTCCTCCCCCCGAGCCCATCCCAGCGAAGCGCCCTCGGGTCACAGCGCAGGCCCCCAACGCAGCTCCTCAGGCCGTACGCGCCCCTCTGCTCATCCCCCAGGTCATGCTGCCCGGGCCGCAGCAGCGTTTTTTCCTTCAGCCCATTCCAGCCCCCTACGTGCCCCCGTTGCCCAACCTCCCTCCAGTAAATTACAACCCACGTAACCTGAACTTTGACTTCAATATGCCTATGCACTATGGACCACCGCATCGCTTCTTCAGACATCTTTGAGGACACCATGGTACAGAGAGCCACGTTCGAACTACTAAAAAAAAAAAAATCTAAGCTTCTGTGTCTTAACTGTTAGCCCTCGCCGTTTTTTTTCTACGTATTTTGTAACCAGATCCAAACTGATTTTTCTGAAGAGTTTTAAGGGTCGCCTGTTGGCTTCTTTGTTGAAAGTCATTTTTTTGAACAACATACAGAGTGAATAATATGAACGCCTGTTAGTTTTCAGTTGAATAAAACAATCTTGATTGAAATTGCTTGTTTGCGGAATCAGTCAATATGGGCCGCTTTCTGAGATTACAAATATATTTGGGTTTGGCTGCGATTTCACTGCAGAATTCAGTGCATTCAACAAACTAGTTAATTTTTTTTGTTTGACTTATTTTTACTCCTGTAAATGCAAATGCCTAGATTATGATTATATTTTGATGGCTGTTGATGCCATTTCCGATCTATAAATCAAACTTGCTAATTGCTTGCTACTAAAGTTTACATTACCATTCAAAAAAATGTTTGGGGTCAGTCAACTTTTTAAAATAAATTATTACTTTTATTCAGCTAGGATGCATTATATTAGTCAAAAGTGACAGCAAAGACATTTATAGTGTTAAAAAAGATTTATATTTCAAAATGCTGTTCTTTCAAACTGTATCAAAGAATCCTGAAAAAACTAAATTTAAAAGAAAATGTAAGATCTTATCAGGAAGACCAGTGGGTGGAGGAACTGTAGATGTAAATGTGATGGTGGAGAGTATTCAAATTTAATTAGATAGACATTTCTTTGTTCTTGCACTTTCAAACTGTGAGCTGACTGTGAGCTCTCTGAATTTAGATCTGTTGAGATATTTTTATACACTTCCTTGCTTTCCATGTTCATACATGGGTGAAAAAAGACTTCTTAAAGCTGAACATCAGCAAGCCTGTTGATGCTGAGGAGAAATCGGCAGTATTCTGCAAAATTGATGTAAACATGATCTAACGTGTTAAGGTGTGGGCACCTTAGCCAAATTTTTGCAAAATGTCATGGGCAAAGAATGTCTATTGTCAAATGTGTAGGGATCCATGGTCACTTCCAAACCAAGCAGTTCTATATAGGTCAGATTAGTCAATATATTTAATAAATGAACATACAACTTGTTGCAGAAATCTGCTTGTTCCTCAAGTTTTTACAGGCACTGTGTCCATGTGGACCTGCTAATCAGACACTGATCATCTCACAAAATTATTCAGGAACTGTTGCTTTTGGCTTATATAATGGAGCTGCTCAATAATTTAGCACATAGGCCCATAATGCCTGTGGAGTGCGTTGTTTATTGTGTTGTATTGCGTGACTCGTCCGTTGGCGTGACTGCAGGGCATTGAGACTCCTGCAGAGTGTCCTGTCCTCTTGCCCAGAGCTTCAACAAAGAGCCAGAGCTCTTGCCCATTAATGGAGCCCGCATGATCCACACCTCCTGCCCAGAGGTCCAGCTCTCCTCCCCACTGGCACCAGCCCCTCTGCCCCAGGCCTTGTTCAGACCCCTCATGCCTCGTAAAGCACATTACTCGCCCACACAGAGCACAAGGCACTTACAGAAGCCTTTTCTTGGTGAAATGTAAAGGACCATCAAGTGTCAATCAAACTAGAAGAAATAACCAGCAGCCCCCTAAATCAATGCTGAGGTGTAGCACAATCCTCAAGAGATCAGGGTAATCTGGCCATCTTCACCCATCGGTTGTCGGTGGCATATCTGAGGCAAATGAGAAATGTCTTGAGCAGAGAAGGCCCAATGTCAGTAGTGTAGTGATGCATGAAGAGCCACTTTACTCAAGAGGTCACTTCCAAACTAAGCTAACGTGACAAATTTGTGTACGCAACAAACTTGAATATGATGCGAACGCATCCCTCATGCAAAATTCCCAATTGTGCATATTTCTATTCAGATGACTGCATTTTGCCACAATCTTACACAGAGCGTGTTACAGTCTTACTGGCAGCTTTACAACCATCCCAATTCTGCTGAAATCTGCAGATTTTTCTCTGGTTTTTACAGGCACAGTTCGTGTTGACCTGCTAATCCGAGACTGAACATCTGACCAAATTACTCAGGAACTGTTGCTTAAGGTGTCTCAGTTTGACTTTGTAACCTCCTAATGGGCCAGCAGATGGAAGATCTTTAGGCCTCTAGGCCTACAGGTGTGAAGGGGTCGACCCTGGCAGCTTGAGCTCAATGCGCCCACAGCTTAAGAGCTTCCTGAAACTGGATATGTGCCCCTGAATCTTCTGCCTTATGTTTCATCAAGTCTGTATGACTATAGATATGGCTCGAGCGAATCCTTTAATGTAAGTCTACCTGAAGATAGATTCAAATCAAGATATTATAAAGATATATGATAATGTGCGGATGATTTACTGAGGGATGTTATAATCGCTTGTTAAGTTTTCTTTCTTTTGTGTTACTCGACCCCTGCGTAAAGGGCTGGACTCGCAGTCACGAGAGTGTCATCATCCCCTGTTTTGATGCCCTAGGCGGTGGGCAAACGTGGTCATGTGACTGCTGGAGCTGCTGTCCGTGTCTAATGATTTCAAACTCCCAGAGACTTGGTTATATTATAGGAAGCAGTAACAACTAGCAGTAAACTATTTTTATTTCTGTACTAGTACACCCATGTTCTTTTCCTGGCTTTTGCTATTCATATAGAATTACTAGGCTTCTGAAAGTCTGGGGTTTGAGAAACAGTCACTGGTGTTTTTTCAGCTCTTCTGAACAGACACTGCATCGTCTTTGGAATTCAGTGTTTAACCGTTTTCGTAGTGTGTCCATGATCATTTTCTGTAAGCATTGTTGATTTGTTGAGTGTGTTCCGCTTGCATTCAGCCGATCAGTCAAGCAGTATGCTAATCTAATGTAGCATGCTGAATTAGTTGGCTAAAATTTGCATAATTCAAGTCTTTTCCTTATAAAGAATGGAAATGTTTTGGCATACTATTAGTATTTCTCCAGCATGTACACTACCATTTAAAGGTTTGAAGTCAGTAAGACTTATAAATACTTCTATATTCAGCGAGGTCACATTAAATTAACCAAACGGACAGTAGACATTCATAATGTTACACAAGATTTATATCTCAAATAAATGCTGTTCTTTTGAACTTCCCATTAATCAAAGAATTCTGAAAAAAAAGTGATTTCCACAAAAATAGTAAAGCTGCTGTAAATAATTTTATTTGTGTTCAAGATTCACAAAATGTATATAATGAGAAAGTACAACATGCATCCATTTTCCAAACCGTGTTTTTTGTCTTACCCTGAATCCCTATGGTACACTTATAATAAGTGTTTATATTGGGACTATTTCAGACCGGTCTGGTAGGAACCGCTGTGGAGGAGCACAGTCCCTGCGTGACTCGCCATAGACATAAACAGAGAGAAGTAGCTCCGGCTGCAATGTTCTTCCGCAAGACGCGTGCATTAACTGCTAAAGCGCAAAAAGTTAGGGCAGGGGTAGGCAAGTTCAGTCCTAGAGAGCCGCTGTCCTGCAGAGTTTAGCTCCAACCCTTATCAAACACACCTGAACCAGCTCATCAGTGTCTTCAGGATTACTAAAGCTACAGGCAGGTGAGGGTTTTTCAGGGTTGGAGTCAAACTCTGCAGGACAGCGGCTCTCTAGGACCGAACTTGCCTACCCCTGAGTTAGGGACTGCTAGACTGACAAGCCAGACCCACATCAAGATGTTGGGTCTGGGAACTCACCATTGGCAGGGCTCAATCCGAGGGGCGGGATAAACGGTTGTCTATCAAATTCCCTCTGCACGCAATAGGATAACGCTACAATCAACCAGAGCAACGAAGAAGGTGAAGCGGAGCTTCAAACTTTTGCCGCAAAACTTTTGCGGCAAAACTCCGAACACATCTTCCTTTCTTAAGAATGACTTCAGTGTCGTTCTTTTCTCAAAGAAAAGCTTAACTCCAAGCCTTCCAGAGTTGCGGCTAAAGCTGATTCGAAAGACCGCTGTTCGCCATCTTCTTTGTTTTCAAGTAGTAACTTTGGCAACTCTACAGTCATTATGCTAAGCCTGCCCACCGACTCTATACACGATGTGATTGGCCTGACCAGAGTTTGTTTTTTCCAGCTCGCACGCCAACGGAGAGTTGCTAGACTACCCTGGCTGCAAATTAGATTTGCTGCCGCTAGGGTGCGTCTAGATTTCTAGGCTAACGGACTGCAGCTTTAAGCAACACAACTGCTTTTAACATTGATAAGAAATGTTTCTTGAGCACCAAATTAGCCAAGAATGATTTCTAGAGGATCACATTGTCACGGGAATTGTAATTGCTTGCTTTCTTGACTGTATTCTGTACAAATTTTCACCGGTCAATCGATGTTGACAGTTTTACACAAAACTGAATATGGAAACTTGCAAAATTACCTTTTTCGAGGTACAATGTTGCGAGATGGGATCATATGACTAGTACTGTTTGAAAAGAAGGAAGCGTACAGTCAGTGTACCATGTACAGAAGTATTCTATTACGCACAGATCTTGTTAAAATAAAAATAGCTTTGCTATCACAAAAAAATGCAAATGCATGGAAAACTTAAACCACATGCATAATTAAAGAAACGTCATGACATCTCGCACAGTGCAAACATTGTTCTTTTCACACCGACCGTTACAGACACATCTGTGCAAAAGCTGTTGTGCTGCTCTGATCCGTTCAAAGGCCCACGTCTGAATCTGAATTCAGCTTCTGTGATCTCGACCACCACATACGTCTCGTGAAAATGATGTCTAGAAGAATCACTGCCTGCCCACCTGAAAACTGCAGTTCCAGACCCACCATCAACCCCCACAATAGAGCCCCCTTCATTTCACATGGTCTGAGTTGCCATGGAAACATTAGTCCTCAGCCAGGCTAGATCATTTAACCCTTTCAGTTTCTTACTCTTATTAATTTTTCAAATAAACTGTCAAATCATATCTAAATATTGATGCTTTTCATTATTGCCATATTTATATGCCATAAAATATGCCATATTTTGTATATGATCCTGTTCAGTAGTGAAAAGCATCAATATTTCGACATGATTTGACAGTTTATTTGAAAAATTATCAAATACGTAAAAGGTGAGCATCATAGCTGACACTTAGATGAACACTTTACAGTTGGTTTTGATACTTGTTATGGGAAAATTTAATCATAGCTATACATTAAACATTGCGCATGAAATGTTTATTGATTTGCATATATTCATACAGAACCAGCTTTCTAGGTAAAAGGTCATCTACAGAATATAGAGAACACGTTCTATGGAAAACATGTTTTGTACAGGAGACATGAAGACTGGGATTTGACACTCAGGGGTCAGGATGGCCTAAACGTAGGGATCAGAGTTAAAATGAACAGCACACTCGGGGATTTGAGCAAGTGCTGCTTTTCTTGTCATGTGTGGAAATTTAAAGAAGGAGTGACTTTGTTTGGGAAACTGATAAAAGCTGAGTCTAGTTAGTGCACTCTGCAGACATTGAAGATGGCTGTATGAGTGTGACTCATTTCTTGCAAGAAATTAAATCTTCATAAAGACAATTGGGCAAGGTTTTGTCTCTTATTCAGTAATGCGGCGATAGTTGAAATTTTGCCACGACATACTGTTAGTCATTCTGTTCAAATGCTATTGAGCTTTAAAGTATGACATATTTTGTATATGAAAAGTATAAATATTTCGACATGATTTGACAGTTTATTTGAAAAATTATCAAATACGTAAAAGGTGTGCATCATAGCTGACACTTAGATGAACACTTTACAGTTGATTTTGATACTGTAAGTCATTATGTTCAAATGTTATTGAAGTTAGAAATGTGTAGGCCTATACCAATGTCGTATGTAACTTTCGAGACGTTCCCTAATTTTGCGGACGTCAAACCAACTTTATGCCAGTCTCATATAGCGGCTTATTAGACTGCCAATCAATTTGGTGTGAACTCACAAATGGCTCAGCGGCTTCCTGTTCGATGTCCTTAACCAAATTTCACAGAGTAAAGAATATGAGACAAACTGTCTTTGTGTGTGTGCACGCTGTAGTAGAGAGCACCCTGCATGTTCTGCCATGGCCTGGCTTTAAAAAACGTTATTTAGTAATTTCTGAGAATTGTATTAGTAGTTATTGGATATTCCACAAAAAACTTTTGAAAGACACTGGTCCTCATTGATAAAATGTTGCATAGAAACAGTCCTAAAAGAGCACCAGTCAAAGTCCAAATGCTTTACTTGAGAACGGTGAGTTGCAAGAATGGATCAGTTCAGGGGTTTTCAAACTCGGGTCCTTTAGGGGTCCCCAGAAAACAGAATAACAAGACAAAGCAAAAATGGTTAAAGTGTACCGAATATTCTAACTGTTTCTCTCCTTTCTTGCCGTTTATACTTTCCAGAATCATATATGTTTGCTTTGTATCTTTCTAGTGAGTTTTTCTCACTATAGTCTCCTTTATCATGCTAACTGTGGTTGTGAGTATACGTAACACAGTACGTAAGCTGCTTACATACATTTATTGTGAAAGTTGCTTATACAAATCATTTTTAATAGAAAATGTTCTTCTTCAGGTTTATACGTCCAACATTACGTATAGCCACTTTAAGTTGGGAAACAATGTATTTATAATGTCACACAATTTAAATGTTTTTTCATACACAAAAATATATAGATGCATTTTAGGAAGGGGGTCCCTCATAAAAGGTTCATCATATTTGGGGGTCTTTGGCATCATAAAGTTTGAAAACCCCTGGCTTAGTTTACAAATACCTGCAGTTCTCTGACTCTCTGCCACAAGGAAAAGTGTGTACGTCTGCTTAGACCCTGACATGACACTGAGCACTATTCCACGTCAAAGACCGTTCTTATAGTAAATATGAATGTTCAATGTTTGCTGTGGATTTTAGCGTATGTTCAAATCTGCGTATGCACGTTTTATAAATGAGGCCCAGTGTCCCACAGCCATGATGCATAATGATATTGAAGTAAAGAGGTTAAGGGAACGTTAAAATAATGACAGAACGTTCTACAAACCAAAAACTAACATTCTATTTCCATTAAGAAAACTTTTTTGGCTAACCGATAACATTAGAACAATGTTAGGGGAATGAATTTGGTTCTACAAGCCAAAAACGAACCTTCTATTTCCATTAAGAAATCTTTCCTGGTGTTAAAATAACGCTATGAGAACATTAGAATAACGTTCTACAAACCAATGCTAACTTTCCTGGCTAACCAAAAACTGTGAACCAAGAAGCTAGATCAGGCCTATATATGATCTGGGCATCCCCATTTCTTCAAACATATTCACATTCCTCAGTTGCTTTTATTAGAAACACTGAAATATTTGGCTTTTTTTAATTAATTTACGATCCTTGCAGCAAGGATCACATGCTCTGAATTTGTATTTCTATCTGCATTTTAGCTACTGAAACCTTCATTGTCTACTGGCAGTACAGCATCCACCAAGACTGTTTTAGACTACTTGACCTTCTAAAAATGACACTTTTGTTGTTTCAATAACTCAGCAGATGGGATCGAAATCATTTTGCAAACCACTGCTCCAGCAATAACACAGAACAAAAGCCTCATTGATGGAGTGGCCGCCAGCTAAAGGGGGAAAAAAATGGAGTTGAGGTCTCAGGAGAAAACAAATTGGTCTCATTTTGAGCTCTGCTGCAGCCGGGTAAGCTTTCGAAACAAACTCTGGGAGCTGTGGTCATACTTCAGCGAATTCTGGTCAAGCCTCGTGACAATTAGCTAAGACGTATCACAATCTTTATGGTTGTTTTGCCACTTAAAGAGAATTCATACGTTTGAATGTTTCTTTTCTAGAATTAAAAACAAATTCACAGTTTCATATTCAAACCGTATTTATTTCCAGATTTCATTTGTACCCATGGCACAGGAGGAAACATAACCATAATATCAAAACAATATAAAAAGACATTTGTAAAGACTTTACAAAGTATAGATGTGGAATGTCTTTTTCCCCCCATAATGGCCTTGTAAGGCACAGTCATTATCATTCCCTTAGCAATGCGAGATCAATATTCAAGCTGTAGTATAACCATTCTTTAATGAATGGTTAATGGTTAGTTTGATGCATACCTGAAATCTAATTAAGCCCCAGTTTAAATCAATCTTGTGTGGTGTTACGGTCTTCCTTTCGGCTTTTTCCACTGAGCTATTAATGCACTGTAATGTGTATAACGGAGCAAGGTTTATGATAATGCCTGTGCCTTCTCAAAAACAGCAGCAAAAGTGTAAGGTGACATTTCCAGTGACTTTTCCAGATCAGACCACTGCACGATTCCAGTGAGCGCAGATCCGCCATTCCTTTGGGATTTGTCAGGATCAAGAGGAAAAGTGGTTTCAATTGACCATAAATACTGTTGAACCTGCAACAACATACCTCACGTCGGTATCATCACACCCACAGCTGCACGGCACACAAATTACTGATGACATCACTTTTGAGTTGCAGAAAACATTTTCGTTTTTTTAATATCCATTTTTTTAATTTCCCATTTACAATTCCAGGCGCATCCCTAAGTTTGAGATGAGGGACTGTACCCTATCAATCCATTTCTCTTGGTTTTTCCCTCTTTTTAAACATTAAAATTACTTCTAATGGCACAGATAGTGAGGCAGTTCCATCACTGCCGTACTTCAAATACGAAAACAAAACAGTGTAGCTCATCACCATTTCAGTGGTTTAAGAGCTTCCTTCATAACTCTGTCAAGTGTATGGAACGAGAGAAAACAAAACAAAAAAAACAACAGAAACATTCATACATTTACCTGTAAATATTGCCTTTGTCCTCGGATCATGAGGGTAGGTACTTATGACTGGCAATACAATGGGAGGCATTACATATCAATAGCTCACAGTCACGAGGTTTTCTTTAACATATTTTGCTATGTGTTAATATTAAGAGAGTGTGAGGCTCATACAGGACTGTGCAAAGACAAGGGAGAGGGATCACACTACAATCTGGTACATCAAAATCCTGTGGCTCGACGTGTGGCACCCGCATAGTCGATCTTCCAGAGAGTGGACGGAGATTTGAATGCCAGTCAAATATTAGGACAGATTAAGAGATGACATGAGATGCGCTTTAACCACACAACACAAATTTGGATGCCAGTTAAGTCCCAGTTGTGGCCACTCGTCATCAATGGAAACTGCACGACGTTGTGGCACACAAACGCTGGAGTATTTAGACATGTATTCGTGACTAAAGGAAGTCCCTTCACCTTTAGGTTTCTCTCTGCTATCGGCCTGTGTGCTCACTCGTATTCAAAAACCATATTCAAAAATGCATAACAGAAAGGAAAAAAAACTGGAAAGAAAAAGCCACAGTGGTTACTTAAGTGCTTTTAGTACTCCCACATAGTGGAGCCGTCCAGATCATCGGCGTTGGCCTTCAGAACACCTGCGTGATCGCCCTTGAGATATTTCCCCTCGGTTGACTTGATGGCCACTTTGTTGTAGTCGCAAAACTCGAGGAAGAAGTCCACCGGGGTGTCGCTACTGCTGATCACGTTTGATTCACTGCCCACCATCCAGTACTTCCCTGTGGAGTCTGAGAAGAGATTCCAGGGGTCAAGGGAAGTCTTAAAACCTTCATCAAGGTAAAGTCAAAATTGAAAAGTGCAAACAAACCTTGTAAGCTGTAGGCTCCATCTCTAAACTCCAACCCAAAGACATCATATGAGGAGCGGTTGGAGTCCAGGGTGCCAGTCACCTTCCTGCAGCCAATGAAGCCATGCTCCCCTCTCAGCACGATGAGGGGCCGATTGATGAGCTTCATCAAGAACTCCTCGCTCTCACCTGAAAAAAGCAATTTCTCTGAATTAAGAATAATACTCACGCGATAACATTGTGCTATTGATGCGTTCCATTTAACATGGCCACCAATCCGTCAACATACAGTCTTAGTAAATCACTGCAGCATTGCCAAACAAAAGATGGAAACAGCGGAAATGGTGTACAACACTCCACCCCACCTGCTGAGTCAATAGTGGCAGCCAGCTGTCCATTCTTTTTGGCGGCCACATATTTTCCATTGGTGGCACGCAGGGTTATCTTCTTCCCATGCCACTCAATGTCAAAATAGCAGTTGGCAGACCTGGGTGAAGAGATTATACATGACACTATGAAATATATCTGGAAATCATAATAAAGAGAACAAACAAACAGTGCAATAAAAGACCTAAAAAATGTGTTAACCTATAAAAAAAAACAATTGACCAAAAAAAAATTTTTTTAACTGCACCACGGAACGTGTTTGTGAAGGAATAATACTCTATAGTGCTCTTTTTATACTACATTAACAGGATTCAATCATTTAAAGGTTTTGTTGTATTTTCGTGGCATGCCAGCTTCCAAAATGGCAGCCAGTTTAAACTTTGCATGGTACAAATATAACAAAATATAATTGAATTCAATTAAATTAAAACTGAACAAAAGATCAGACATTTTTATTCCACAAGGATTAAATTGATAAAAAGTGACAAATCTTTTGCGACATTAACGTTTTTAATAATTCAAGTAAATGCTGTTCTTTTGAAACTTCTATTCAAACAATCCTCTGAATTAAAAAAAATGCATCATGGTTTTCACAAAAATATTAAGCAGTGGTTTTCAGCATTGATAAGAAAATGTTTCTTGAGCAATACATCAGCATATTATGATTTCTGAAGGATTATGTGACACTGAAGACTGGAGTAACGATGCTGGAAATTCAGCTTTGACGTCACAGGAATAAATTACTTTTGAGTATATATTAAAATGGAAAGCTTTTTTAATTTAAAATTTAAAAATATTTACTGTATTTTTGATTGAATAATGAGTTTCTGTGAAAATAAGACACTTTCAAATACTTTTTTTTTTATCATCTTGCCAACCCCAAACTTGTGTGGTCTCACTTTAATGGTTTTCAAAAGGGTCTATAAATTCATTTACCATCATTTTAATTTACAATTCTGATGTTGAAGAAAATTGGGAAGGGTTGAAAATACAGCTTATAGTTTTTATCTGATTTTCGGTCTAAAATTGGTTCATGATTGACCCACAACACAGAATGCAAGATGACATTAAAAATTGGACCTACCAGTACACACAGATTTTTACCCACCATCTAGTATGAAAACATTTTCAATTCTAAGCTTGTATGATACTCTTCATTGTGTTATGTTTCACACTCACTTAGTCGAGGCAGTGCACTGGAGGCCACCATTGGCTGTGAGGGTCCAATATTTGCCAGTGCAGGTCCTGAATGCACACTTCTGCGTGTCCTTGCTGATTTCCATCTGGAAGGTCTCCTGGTCACCTTCTTCATCCTGGTTGGCAGAGAGGTCCATGCCTGACAAAACACAAAACACAGCCTACTGTAAACCCCATTATAAAAACCACCAAACCCTTTGAAACGCATCAGTATGAGCCCACAACGCATCTTTGATCTGGATCAGGCATGGTGAGAGCAGAGACAGAGTTAACGGCCGTTTAGGGATACTGATCTTTGGAATTACTTGACTAAAGAGTGTTGAATGCCAGGGACTATCACTCTGGCAATTGCTTCGACCTCCTCTCTCTCACACACACACATACACAGAGTTAATCTCCTTAGGAATTTTGGACTGTCATATATGCCAGGATGCTTAGTGGGAGGCTTCAGGACAACAATAGTCAAGTCAATGCTTCCGGTTTGTAGCTTGGATTCATGAAGCTCGGTGAAAGACCAGACCACCAGTCCTCTACTGCAGGAAATCTAATTAAACGCCATTGTATGCATTTAGACAGACATTCATCAGATAAAGTTTGTATTTATGGTCTAAACCTCTTTAGAGAGGAAAACATAATTTAATTTAAGGTTTTTCAAAGGAAATATCAAAGATACATCAAGGGAAACATCCATGAAATGACATGCAAGAGCTGTCATGTCATTTTAACCTCTACTTTAATAAATCCTCCAAAAGTTGGTTGGAGAAATCGAGAAGCGTCCAACTGCGGTTTATTCTTCAAATATACATGGTCATACACATCACCAATATTTTTAATCTGCGATTCACCATGATTGCTTTCATGTTCCCATTTCACCAAGCTCCTAATACATCTACATGAAATTGCGTATTACCACCGCCGTGGCCTGGCCTCTGGGAGGCGGATTGAGTTTCCCCAGAAATATGCGTGCCTGAATGAGCAAGGAAAATAAATGACCAAGATGAGAAACACATGGCTGCAAATGGAAGATCTGCACAGGAGGATGACTAAGACACATGGAGACTTGCTCTAAATCAGTCTCGGGCAGGACAAGGGGGTGGGAAATTCCCTCAATCATTCTAAGGAGGTACGCATCCTCAACCGGCATTTAAATGGTTTGGGAGGATCTTAAGCCACCAGCAGACACCCCCCCCCCCCCCAACCCCCATCACTCAATTCATCCACACGACAACTGGAGGGGTTCTATTCCCCAGTGAAAAGCCTTTAACCTTGGCAGCAAAATATTGTAGGAACATACTTCCTGGAGGTTTCAGGTTTATTTCACAATAACAGTGAATTGCCAAACACTCAAATGAGCTCATTGGTCAAGCAGCCGCCATCCTATAGCAGAATGGACAAACAATTCTCAAATGAACACAAAATATTAGCGCAAGACACGGTTGGGAAATCATTTGAGCATTTATGGAATGACAGACATCCGATGTCCTTACCACAAAGGAAGGAAGAGCAGGAAAGCGAGCGGGGAGAATCCTAATCTTTTACAGACAGATGCATTTAAGCGAGAGGTTTTTTTGTGCATGCTGAAATGGCTAAACTTGTGCATAGCGAGGCTCTATTGTTCTGCGTGCAGGGCTGCCTGAAGACTCTCAGCAGCTGGGCTGCATGGTGAGCTGGGGCCCAGCGCATGCTGTCTTTGTTCTCCTTCTACGCTCAGCACACGCCTGAAATCTCGACCCCCTCACAGATTTTCCAAGGAAGGGCTCAAAAGGAACATGCCACAAACATTAAACCTTAGGATTGTATCCCCGAAGGCAAATATTTGATTTAGGACAGCGTGAATAGAGAGGACTAGTGGGGTCTTAGTGTAGTAAGATGTGATTTGGATGTCAAAATTAAATCCAGATTGTTGTGAGCAATTGGCACGAACTGCTGTAAAAGAAAAGTCTTGCACTGCCAGAAGGCTAAATGAATCACAAATTTTAAGAAACAAAGGCCATATAGAAGAGCCAATCATGACCTGCAGAGACCACGTGCTTCCTGGCACAGGCCCAACACACTGGCACGGTCCGGTCTCATCCAGCAATACTGGTAAACCAGAGCCGAGATTGCCAAATAAATCCCAGACATCCTCTCTTAATGATGCCATTCATGTCACTTCATGTCAATTTAGCAGTTATTAAAACCTAGCAGAATGTCTCATTTCATTTTCTGCAGTAATAGGGGTAATGGCGCTGTTATGGTGACACTGAAAATCGCAATATTTCACCAGTCCAGCACTGTATAATTTGGTCCATTATTTCAGTCTGGCAGTCTCCGGTCAGTTCCTCTGGGTGTTTACAGTATAATGATTGCCTTCACTCTCAACTTAATTACAGTATGCTGGCCTTGCCAAAATACAGCATTATAGAATTAACAGAACAGTTTTGTGCAAAACTGAAGGGCTTGAGTATGGATTTCACTTAACGGATTTCTATTGTGACAATTACCAGTGTACTGTAACCCATAGGGAGTCAGACAGAAAAATGGAAGCAAAATGGAACCTTACTTGAACGCACAACCAGATTAATCCATTCTCAGGAAACATTTGTGAGTAGACTAAACTGGGGCAAAGTGAGGCATGTAGATTTTTTGCAGGCTTTTTCCCCGCATTTGCACTGATCCACCCAGGAACCACAAGAGAGGGAAAAAGAGTTGAATAGCTATAATTAAGAATGAACTGTAGATAATTATGGAGGATTTATAGCAACCCAACCCTGACTGATGATGCCCAAATAAAATGGCCACTCTTTCATAGATGAACACATCATCAAATAGCTATGAATAAAGCAGCATCGTTTACCTTGCCTGGTGGACACATTCCTGTCGTTGCCAGCGGTGAGGACCACTTGAGGGTGGCTCTGCTCCAGAACAAAAAGCTCGTCTTTGCCAACCTTCGAACTCTTGCCGGACTTCATGGTTCCACTGGGGCCAGAGGGAGCCAGGTACTTCCCAGTGCAATCTCCGAAGGCAACCTTCCCGGACCTGAACTCCAACGTGTATCCAGTGGTCTTGTCGGGCTTCTGGGACAGGCTTCCGTCGTTCTTCAGGAAGCGGTTGTCGGAGGTCTGTAGGTGGTACCTCTGGTCCTGGAAGACCAAGGTGATGAGGGAATCAACGCCCCAGGGAACATCTCGGTCAATGGCGATCTCATTCTGCTCGGAGCTCAGGTGCGCGTATCTTTTCCTGGTGACGCTGAAGATGTTGACCTGAGGGTGCATGGCAATGTGCACGCTCCATTTCTCTGCAATGGAGATGGTCTGGGCGAAGCAGGTAATTCTGTCCTCAGTGCCACCCAGGTAGCGCTTGTGAGGCTCCGACTGCAGTGACCAGCGCCCATCATCATGTGCAGTGATTATGAACCGACAATCCTCGGTCGGGGTCTCACTGTCACCCGTGACGTTGCCGTCTTTGTCAGCTGCGATGTACCTCCCCAGATGGCTCTTCAGGAAGAACATGTTCGAGTCATCACCGTCCTGCTCCAGGGTCCAGATCTGTTTCTTCTTCATGCTGATGGCTGATGCATTGATCTTGAAGCCGAACGTTTCAGCCGTGAGGTACTTGTTCCCACAATTGATCAATCCGAACTGGATTTTAAGCATGTCGCTGGTTCCGTTCGCAGTCATGTTTCCTGTTGGCCTTGCTGGAATGGGTTCTGCTGGTGCACTGTGGATGATGTTGATGGGTCTCTTTGTTTTAAAGGAGCGAGCGTGCGCGCGCCTCTCTCTTTGCAGCCTCACAGCGCGAGCGCACTGACACAGCTGTGGCTTTTATAGACATGAGTGATGTCACGCGCGCCGTCCCGCCTCCATCCCAAATTAAGTTGGGAAACACAGAATTGGATAATATGATGACTAGTGAAAGCGTTTAACATATTACTACTTTTCGAAATACAGTGGTTCTAATGCGTAAAATAGACGCGAGCATCCGCGCGCATTTGAGGTCGAACTCATTGTGTGCACTTTAAAAAGTTAACTAAAAAAATCTTAAAATGTACTCACCCTCATGTCTTTCCAACTCTGTTAACTGTGTGGAAGAAGAAGAAAAGAAACACATGCTGGTGAGTAAATGATGCAGAGCAGTAGGCTAAGCATGTAAAAACATATTTTTAAAATGACAAAACACATAACAGATCTTGGTGTAGGATTTACATAAACCATGAATTTACATAATGTTCATGCTTCATGACATCTCTCAGCATTTGCTTTACAGCAGGACGGATTCCACTTCACTGGCCAGTGAGAGGACGAGGAAACACAATGCTGTGTTTATTCTGCACAAAGATATATTCATAGGCTGCACATGTTGGTCAGTGGGTTCAGGAAGGTCTAGTCAAATAAACAGCAACTCCATCCAAATACCACTGGCACAGTTTCAACAGCAGCACACAGGCATGAGAAAATGATGCAGGACAAACATTCCACAGTCTTTGTAGTTTCTATGATTCATCATCAGTCACACGTTCCTAAAGAAATGCTTGAAATGTCTTTATTGGCATACATTTGCTACAGGAACTTTTCAAAACGCATTAGTGTAAATACACAAGCACATTACAGCTTGTTTGAAAAAAATCAGCCAAATTGAGGGGTAAATTCAGGGTGATTGGTACACTTTTTGCCATTGAGATAACTTGGAAAAAGTGTATGAAGGTATTTTTGGTGCAAAACAACTGAACACGCGTGAGAGTGGAATGTGTAGCTGTAGATCATATCCACACATGTGTACCAATACATTTGAAGTCACAGAGAAAAATATTTTAGGAGTTGTAAACTTGTAGACTTTTTTTCTCACTTACAAACACAACGCAACAGTTACACCTTCACACATTCTTCACTGCAGGCGCACAAATCCTGTTCTACGAATCACACGTGAAGAAACTCACACACTCATATTTCTGCTACAGCTGCAGTGAATATGGGGCAAAACGCATTCACACACCCGTATCAAACATGTGAAGTCACAGACAAATGTTGCACATCCGCAAATGAATATGTGAATCCATGCAATGAGAGTTGCACACTTGTATATGTGGTCACAAATGTAGGCTATTTCTTTTCTTGGACATTTTTCTAACACAATCACAAGTCCAGTCACTACAACTGCTTGAATCTGCTGCTACGAGTCTCAAACGCAGTTTTCTGTCTTCAAATGACACGTTCCGCGCGCTCTCACTTTTGCATCATACTATGCGAAATGTGGAGCAACAGAGATGTGTGCATCTGTGAGGCAGCGGTTCAGAGAGCAGAGCATTTCGGCCAATCAGAAGAGCTCTTTTAAACCGGTGACGCGCGACCGAGAACGGGAAAAATACATGATCAATCTCTCCCTAGCAGGCGAAGTCAACTTGTTCCTCTATATAGTAAAACATAGTAGGCTATAATTAATGGATATATAGGCTATAGTATGTGTGACTTCACATGTTTGAAACGGGTGTGTGAATGCGTTTTGCCCCATATTCACTGCAGCAACTGGAGCAGAAATATGAGTGTGTGAGTTTCTTCACGTGTGATTCGTAGAACAGGATTTGTGCGCCTGCATTGAAGAATGTGTGAAGGTGTAACTGTTGCGTTGTGTTTGTAGGTGAGAAAAAAAGTCTACAAGTTTACAACTATTAAAATATTTTTCTCTGTGACTTCAAATGTATTGGTACACATGTGTGGATATGATCTACTCCCACGCGTGTTCAGTTGTTTTGCACCAAAAATACCTTCATAAAAAGTGTCCCAATTCACTGAATTAATTTCAATAACTACTGTAACATAAGGGCCAAATTCTGTTATATTATTTAATCAAATAAATGCAATGATGGGCATTTTGTGTAGTGTAACTGGATCAGACAACGAGTCACTTGTGTTTGCATGTCAGATATGTATCAGACATACTGTTAAAAGGTGAATAAGGTAGTTTGAAGGGGGGTTCTCAAAACAGCATTCATTTTGTATGGTTATTTATATTTAATCATCTTTTGAGAAGTTCAGAGTATCTCTGAAAAGTAAAGTAGTGGATTCTGGTGTATAATTACGAGAGAGATATTGGCCCGGTTTCACAGACAGGGTTTAGATTAAGCCCGGATTAGGTTTTAGTTCAAGTCAAATCAAGTCACCTTCATTTCTATAGCGCTTTTCACAACACAGATTGTCTTCAAAGCAGCTTCACAGTGATGATAGGAAGTTCATTTTGTTTTAGATGAAAAGCTAAAGTAAGTTTTTGATCGATTCATTTCTGTTGTAAAAACTGATTTCAAAATGTAAAAACGCATGTAAAAAAATATTGCACAAAATGTAAACAATAATGTATATATTTGCTATTATTATTATAAGTGTGAATCAAACAATTAAAAGCGCATTTAAAAAAACAAAAACAAGCATGATTTAATCTCTTAAATGTCTTAGAATTGGTCATAATTTATACTTTTTAAAATCGAATTTCAGCTTTTTATCTCATAATTAGGACTTTTAATCATAATTTTAATTTTTAAGTCATAATTTTGACAATAAATCCGAAAAGTTGAATTTTTATCTCAGAATTTTTAAAGTCATAATTTCAACCGTTCCTCTCCCAATGAGTTAGCATGTCATATTTTTGACTTTTTATCTAATTATGAGGACTTTTAAAATCATATTTTCAACATTTTATCTTATAATTATGAATAAGCATGTCGTATTTTCGACTTTTTATCTCACTATTATGACTTTTCAAATCATATTGTGGATTTTTTTATCTAATAATGAGGACATTTAAAATCATATTTTCAACATTTGGTCTTTTAATTATGACTTCAGACTTCAGCTGATCAGTAATATAGTTGAATATTTAGTGTCCCCAACGGAGCAAGCCAAAGCCAAAGGTGACAGAGGCAACATTTAGGACATCTAAGTAGCTTTTTAAAAATGTTTAGGGGGAAAAAAAACATATATCAGGTAAATTTGCTTTCAGTTAACAGCTGAATCAGGGACTAGCTTAAGCCTTGTCTGTGAAACCGGCCATGAAAGACAAAAAAATGCTAAATGTGTGAGTGAAAGAGAACATATTTTCAGATTTAGCTGGAAAAATAAATGATAGGACAGTTATGCTACCCAGTTTGCTGCTTTGTCTTTTGTATAGTGCTTTGGTAATATTGTTATATTGTGTGTAAAAGCAATCATTTCCACTTCCAGTCAACTGCATTTTAGCTGCCATCATTTATCTGGGATGATTAATGAGCTGAGAATGGCCGTCTACTTTACACAATTGTAAAAGGAAGTGCTCATTTAGCAAAGCCATCTCCTTTTTGATCCTCATGCATAATGGCGGACAGTTGTGGCATTTGTCTAGGGTGACGTTTACTTAAAGAGATAAAGTGCAAATCACATTATGTCTACAGCACAAAATTTCACTTGAATCCTTCCAAAAGATAAAGCTGCTGGATTCAGAATGGGTGGGAATCTATCTGCATTTCTAAGTGAAAGCTATCTTTGTTAACAGTGTGAAGCCAGAGCAGTTGCCATGGGGATGATGCTCCAATCTGCTGTGCTAAAATAAACCAAGGTCTGCAGCGTTAGCACAATGAAAGCTGATCACAGCAAAGCAGACACACGAGGACTTTCAGACACAGAATCTGTGGAAAGCAATGGCATACTGGTCAAAACAGAACCAGAAATGGTTCTTGTGCCAAAATAAGGTGTCATATCATTAAGCATGCATGTCCTGTAATTTACATAAGGAGGACATTTTAAACATTAATTAAAGCCTCAATAAGCACACTGAGAAAAACAAATAGTCCTATATTAAGTAAACGCATCAACTGAAAGACTGGGCATAATGTTCTGTCTGATCAAACAGAGTCTTTTGTGTGCTGAGAGTGGCAGAGCGGGGTGGGCATGACTGCTGATGTGAGGCTGACTTTGCAGATGCCTGAAGCCACGCGGCATGGCAACAGCACACAAACTCTTGTGTGGTTGAACGCTCGGTCACATTCAACCCACTCTCTCACTCTCTCTCTCTCTCTCTCTCTCTCTCTCTCTCTCTCTCTCTCTCTCTGTCTCTCTGTCTCTCTGTCTCTCTGTCTCTCTCTCTCTCACTCTCTCTCTCTCTCTCTCTCTCTCTCTCTCTCTCTCTCTCTCTCTCTCTCTCTCTCTCTCTCTCTCTCTCTCTCTCTCTCTCTCTCTCTCTCTCTCTCTCTCTCTCTCTCTCTCCAAACAGCAGATGTGCACATGGAAATCTTTTGAAACATTTTGCATTGTCTCACTTGAAGAAGACAAGGAAGAGGTGCAGTGCCTGGCATTTTGATGCCATGCTGCAGTACTGCGTCAGTATGTGACCTGGCAGCCCCCGGAGCAGATGCAGACTCCTCCAGCGCCCACATCCTTGACACTCACACCCCTCTGGAGCCCAGCCAATCAGACAGAGCTGCTGACAGACACAGCCTCATGCAGCCCCTCCCTCTAAGTGAAACCATCAGAGCCGAGAGTCTGCATCACAGAGCTTCTTTGTGTTCACCATGATGAGTAATTTCTCATTTCAGCAGCACATTTACCTCCCGGGCACTAGAGCCTTCATGAGTTGACAAAGTAAGCAAAACAGTTATTACTGTGCACTTTTGTCTTTGCATGTGCTCTTAGACTTCCACAATAATAGTGATTGTGTTACAATAAACACAACTCATATGTTGGTTGCTTAAATGCTCCTTTACAACAAAACATGAAACATTATTCAAATGTGTATAGATGATTTACAGTGGCCCAAGAAAATATGTGGTATTTTTGACATTTTTGTCCTAATTTTGAACCGTACATCTAAAATATAGCAAAAATGTTATCATATAAAAACTTTTGTGTTCTCTTCTCTTGTGAAAAAAAGTGCACTTGATTGTATTGAATGTGCACTCGCAGTTTAATTTAAATCTTAAAATGAAATAAAGGTCACTTACAGTCAAACCAAAATTTATTCAGACACCTTCAACATTTTCTCACATTATCACAGTTTATTCGCTATAGTTTAGAAAATGGTAATAAAATATGACAAGAACTCAGAGTGTGAGAGAGTGTCATAAAAAATTAATCTTGATAATGTCAGATAACTAACAGATGGAAAGGTATGTAATGGATTACAATCAACCAATCAGCGGTCAGCTGTTAAATTTAAACACAATTAGATAATACCCTCTAGGTCAACCAATGACAAAGCAATGCTTAATTTTGTTCAGTCTGTGGTGCAAAAGGTCGCATTAGCAATTAAAGAAAAAACACTTGTGGTCACATGGTCAGGTCAAAGTGTCTGAATAATTTTGGTCCCAAATTTTTTATCAATTTTACCAGTAGTCCACTGTAATACTGTAAGAATAATTTTTGTGTATAATATGTCACAGTTTATTTTTCTATCCTCACTTACGTATATAAATGGACTATAGTGGCTGCACCCACTAAAAAATAATATCTATATAAGTGTAATTAAAAAGAGTGTACATTCGTGACTGTTTCTTAACATACTTAAGTACTAGGGGTGTAGCGATACACCAATGCCACAGTTCGGTTCATATCACGGTTTTGGAGCCACGGTTCGGTTCTGTTTGCTGTGGAGTCAGGGTTCATGGCAGGCACGCCAGCAATAATAACACTTGATTCACTTTTAACTAAATAACAACAACAATAATTAAACTTATTATCTTTATCTTTATTAACTTTATACTTTGGCTTCATATTATCTTTAGCATACCTTAGTAAACTAAAATGAAACAAATGCCTCCACTATAGACTAGTCTAGACTAATTAAAAAAAAGGACAGTTCGGTTTTCTAAGGTGAGAGAAACTTTTTATTTTGTAACAAGCTACAAAAAGGACACTGACATATAGCCTTACAACATATTCTCTGACTGCAGATACTGAATCGGGACAACACATTTTTCTCAGGCACTCCGCGACCCACTTAGAACCATGTATATGTAGCCTACACTTGGAAGACAAAAGTTAGTGTATATTTAGTAAATAATATTATAATAAAATACAGCTCGTATTAGTAGTTAAAAGTGTACTAATTACTATTTAATTAATGTCAAGGGAGAAAAAAATAGTTCTGTGACATAAGGTGAAGTGAGAGTTGGGCTGGGGCAGCAGGGGGCGGGGCACGTTCGGTTCAGCATGAGAGTATCGCGGTTCCGACCGTGGGTGGTGTATCGCGGTTTTTCGGTTCGGTTTGAATAACGTTACACCCCTATTAAAGCTGCGGTCCGTAAATTTAGCCTCTGTGTCGCCATCTCTGTTTGAAACCTGCAATTGCAGTTATTTGCGGAGTTATCATCTATACGTGAGTTGTGCGTTGGCGCGGCTCCTCAACGCGGATGAATCTAATGTTTTGCTGTCAGACACCGCAACTGTATTTCAGAATGAACTTTTTTTATTTTATGATGGATAGATACACTTTCTTTTATGGACTTCAAAAACAGAGCAACTATTACTGCTATTATAAAGCTTGGATTAGCCAGAACTTTTTTAATATAACTCAGATTTTATTCGTCTGAAATAAGAATGTCATACACACTTAGGATGAATTGAGGGTGAGTAAATCATGGGCTAATTTTCATTTTTGGGTGAATTATTCCTTTAAGCTAGATGTGTTTATGCAGTAAGATGGTCACTGAATATATTCTTATCTGTGGTGTCTCCTGGTTCAATGGAGAGAAACATGACCGTCTAAACCTCTTTTCTGGAAATTTTACACACTTTATTAAACTGCTAAATAAATGTGTTAAATTGATCATGTTTTTGTGTTTATTTGAATTTAACATGTCTTTTCAATGTTATAGGTTACTGATGGGTTAACAGATAAAAACGTAAAATTTAGTGTAAATTAAGAGCACATTGCTGGTTACTGAGTTGCATTACTTTTACACTGTCATTCTACAGAAGCATACTGTAAAAAATTCTGCTGTGATTTTACAGTAAATTACTGGCTACTAATTGCATTACTTTCACAGTAAGGTACTGTATTTAATTTCACAATATACAGCTGTCATTTCACATTTATTTACTGTAAAAATACAGTGTAGATATGTATATAGCCAACACTTGGAAGACAAAAGTTAGTGTATATTTAGTAAATAATATTATAATAAAATACAGCTCGTATTAGTAGTTAAAAGTGTACTAATTACTATTTAATTAATGTCAAGGGAGAAAAAAATAGTTCTGTGACATAAGGTGAAGTGAGAGTTGGGCTGGGGCAGCAGGGGGCGGGGCACGTTCGGTTCAGCATGAGAGTATCGCGGTTCCGACCGTGGGTGGTGTATCACGGTTTTTCGGTTCGGTTTGAATAACGTTACACCCCTATTAAAGCTGCGGTCCGTAAATTTAGCCTCTGTGTCGCCATCTCTGTTTGAAACCTGCAATTGCAGTTACTTGCAGAGTTATCATCTATCCGTGAGTTGTGCGTTGGCGCGGCTCCTCAACACGGATGAATCTAATGTTTTGCTGTCAGACACCGCAGCGGTGTGGATACTGTATTTCAGAATGAACATTACAATACATCGCGCTACCAATGGTGATTTAATCTAACGATAGCTCGTATAACATCAAACTGTGCAAATTATTATTATCGTTATACCTTGTTCTCAAATTGTTAATGTTAACAACATCAGCATTGCATGACTACGTGTATTTAGGGTTTATTAGCGTTACCTGTAGATTTAAATTTCTGTTCAGTCTAATCTTTTGCTTTTGACTACGGGTGAATCTCCAGGCCTTTCTGGATTACAATCCAGCATAAAAAAAAATATGTTTAATTATTCCAGCTGCTGTGAGAAAAGGCTATAAGTGATCCACTGAAGAACATGCGGTATACATGCTCCTCACGTGCGTTAATACTACTCTTTCTGCCGGACTCTTTCTTTATGTATACAGACGTGATGACGCAAAGACATGCTTGAATTTCCTGCGGAAACCCACCATACCACTCTTATTATAACACATTATTACAAGCTTACCGTTGTGAATGGGGCTAAGACAAGGAGATAATTTTGAATACTAAAAATACAACATTTAATAACATTTTATTTTTGATAAATTTGAACCAAAAAAAGTTATGGACTGCAGCTTTAAGTACACTGTAAAACAGGCAGTGTCAAATGAACACTTTAAAGGGATATTTCACCCAAAAATGAAAATTCTGTCATCATTTACTCACCCTTAAGTTGTTCCAAACCTGTATGAGTTTCTTTGTTCTGCTGAACACAAAAGAAGATATTTTGAAGAATGTTTGTAACAAAGCAGAGAGAGCAACCATTGACTACCATAGTAGGGGAAAAAATACTATGGTAGTCAATGGTTGCTCTCTCTGCTTGGTTACAAACATTCTTCAAAATATCTTCTTTTGTGTTCAGCCGAACAAAGAAACTCATACAGGTTTGGAACAACTTAAGGGTGAGTAAATGATGACAGAATTTTCATTTTTGGGTGAACTATCCCTTTAAAGTGTTTTAAATTTTAACACTACTTGGGTGTATATATATGGTCCCAATCTAGAGTAAAAGTACACTGTTTGTAGTGTTGCATTTATGGTGTCAAAAAAAAACACCTTATAGTGCAAAAAAAATTACAAAATTAAACTTTTACACTTTCTATTGTTGTACTAGTTTTACGCTATGGTGATTTTAACACCTCTAGTGTTGTTTTAATTCAGTTGGATTACTCTGAAAGTGTTAATAATAAAGTGTTATTACAAAAATATTTAAATATGACATACAAGTTTCAACTGAAATATTAACATCAAAGTATATTGTAGTTTAATGCTTACCATAAAAGTAAGTAAGAAATTACATATAAAGATACTTAATCTTACTTTATTTGGGCAAAAACTCACTCTAAAGTTCAGCTATTTGCATTTAATATAAATTTAAACTATAATACAATTTCATTTAATTGCAAACAAAATGCAATTAGGTGTCTACTATTACAGTAAGTTTGCACTTGCGTATATTCCTTTAAAAGTATTTCTGTCAGGATCACTATCGTCAAAGGGATAGACAATTATAGTTTAATTATAGTTTATATAGGCGGTATGGTTCTGTTCTGGGCAAGAACTCCCTGCGCATCCATGCAGCCTTGCATGGATAAGAGCAGGGAGAGCAGCGATAAACCCCTCTTAGGGTAAACAGAACAGAACCAACATAATGTATTGCAGATAGCATTAATGTCAATATAAAATGCACAACCTAATATGGGAATTTAGTCTGATTCAGGGGGAATCAGAATGCCAAATCCTGATTGACGAGAGGAGGAGTTGGGGATGGAGGAGGGTAATTAGCTCCAGAGAAAAGTGATAGCAGCTGATAATACTGAGCTTATATATGCACGCTGTGATAAACAACATATTCCTATAGGTGGACATCACATGATCAGCTGACAGTCAGCTGATGCGAGCTTGACTAACGTGACCTACCAGAACTAACGCTATACGCTGGATGCTATTGCCATATATTTTTTAAAAGTATGCTGAAGTGTATTTCTTTTTTACAAGGGTTTATATTAAATAAACGCCACTAGGTTTTATATTTTGTAATGCAATCCCGATCCTACATTTTTAAATTGTGCCTAAAAATGTCCAAACATGTCTAGGGTCACTGTATATCCCTTGTCTGATATAGCCAGTCATTCATACTTGAGCACACACACTGAATGGCGTCCTGAAACATGACGTGTACTGTGGATCTTTGTTGCACGTCAGCCTCAGGCTCAATAGCCTTTATTTTTGGACACCAAACCACAGTGGAAGATTCCAAGAGGATGTTAAGGGATGTTACTTTCCTGCATGGGCGTATGTTTCTTCCACACTTCCTCTTTACTCTGGTTAGGTGACATAGCAAGGCAAATCAGACAGAAACACACCAGCAGGTCACTGACCCAAATGCTGTGCTTTTTTCCTCTCAGCTTTCGCAACTCATGGTCTCTTCCTCTCAGCTGACTGAACACTGACTGCCCTGTTTCCCACAGATCTGAACTGATAGCAGCCACTTCTCTGTGGAAAGTTTGCACTGACTCACTGACCTACATACAGTGAGATGCTCTCTTTGGGTAAGGCATTGAAAGCAGTTGGCTCACACCTATACAACATGATGATCTGGCACAGGCAAATTGGTTACATCAAGCTAGTGCTAGTTGTGGTTTTATCATTTGTATTAAACCTATATATTTTAATGTTTCTATTCACCATTAAGTGCAAAGGGTTTTTATTAGAGAGCCAGATTTGTACTATGCACAAATTAATATGAATAATAACGAGGCAGACCTCATTACTTTTTCTGATGGCTATTCCACACGCTGGAATGACATTGTTTTGGGCACCGGAAGAAGCATAGGGAGTCCAGGGATGGGGTGAGGGGAACAGGAAGAGAGAACAAGGGTATCCTTCACTGCCCTCTCCTAAATCTACTTTATTTCCTAATGAAACATTATTATTGTCCTGGAACATACATATCATGTCAGAGTTGCTCTTCGTCATACAAGGATATTGCACTGTCAGGCTCAGATGCAATTTTGATTACACTGTAATATTACTGTAAACAATATTACTGTTTCTATTGTATTTCTGATCGAACACATGCAGCCTTGATGAGCATAAGAGACTTTTTCAAAGGCATTTAAAAATGTTACCAGCCTCAAACTCAAACTGGGATTTGAATACCCGTCTGGATGTCTTTGCACGCCGCATGACAGTAGTATGACTGAATTAACACACATCATGACTGCTCTGATTATGTTTTATCTTGCCTAGGGACTCAAGTGAGCCACAGCTACAACCGGAGCACCCTCAAAAACGGCTGCATGACGTCCCTAATTATATGTACCAGCTTTATTTACTTAAATGCACCAAGTCACAAACAATCCACAATGTGACACCATTCAAAAAACAATGGCACCATTCAAAAACAATGGCACCTAATCCGAATGGTATTCAAACGTGTAGAATGGTGTTGATTTGTTTAGTTCTGAGGAGCAGCACTATACTGGATGTACTGCTTCCCGACTGCAGCTCTTTCATCACGGCTTCCACTGCCCAACAAAAGGCCATGCCCGAAACCACTGGGGAGCATTCCACCCCTCCAGCGGCTGGGGTGAAAGGTCACAGGCTTGTTTTTGTGGAGGCCCAAGTCTGCTAGAGCGCTTGCCTCCTCTTTCCCTCCTGCCATTGTCATGCCGGCAGGAAAACGGTTGCTCTGCCTGAGCCAAAAGCAGCAAAGCCGGCAGAAAAAAAAAGCAATCTTCTCCAAAGGGAGAGGCGGGGAGTGAGTGTCCTGTTTAATTCATCACTCCAGCAGCGGTGGGTTAGCCCCTCCACCCAGACTGCAGTACTCTGAAGTGCTGAATAACTGACGGGGCTGCCCTACATCTGCAGCAGGGGCTCATGAGTGTGGCGTGAGTGAGTCTGAGCCTGTCAACGCTGAGACAGCAGGCAGCAGAGAGCGCCATGAGAGCACTAGAGATTACGCTCCGAGCAGGCAGATATAGGTCAGTCAGACCCTGAGACAGGGCAGCAAGAGAGGAGGAAATGCGGTCGTATACTGCAGAGATGTAAAGTGAGTGAGGGGAGGGGCGACTGCAGTGTGCGCCACTGACCGCATGAACTAGTAAATGCGCGAGCCGGTCGGAAGGTGGCTTCTGTGCCCTGCAGATGCAAATTTTCCTTAATGTCAAGACTCAGCGCACAGGCATTTTGTTATGATGTCGAGCATCATAATCGCCTTTACCGACCCTGCTCCAGTTCAGTAAATTAAATTTCATGACACACAAAGGGGCTTTGGATTACAGTGCTGACATCACCTGATCAAATCAAGGAGCCTGAAGGCCTGTTCACACCCGGACGATTTTCGCGCGCGTTTATCGCCGACGTTTAACGCCTTGTGACTAAACAATGGGCGCCAATGTGAGTGTGCACACCGACGCGTAAAACGCCAGGCGTAAAAGCGTCATTAAAAAAAAAACGCCTCGGGTTCGTTTTTTTATTTTGACGCGGCGCGTAAAAAACTGTCCGACCAATGAGATCCGCGCTTTTGTTCACGTGCCTGGAGCTGCTGAAGTGACAGTAAAACACGACTTGGTGGCGCTCAAGCACAAAATCGGTCTTGCCGAGCACACACTGATACGACGAAGAAGTAGTAAGTAGACAAAGAAGAAGATAGGCTGCTAATGCTGCTTGCCAGTGAGCAAAAAGTGTGTGAATGGTTTTGCCATAGACATAATATATCTGTGGTTTTGGCAAGCACGTAAATACTGTCTCTCCTCTTCTTCTGTGTGACAAGCGAGTGTCAGAAGCGTAAAGTGCCGCAGCACCACCTTGTGTACCGGGAGCGCATCTACTGAATGTGCACGTTCACTCGGCGCAACGCCAGTGGAAATCGCTTGGGTGTGAACACTCAAGACGCGCCGAAAAACGTCACGAAAAACGCTGGCGATAAGCGCGTGCGATATTCGTCCCGGTGTGTACAGGCCTTGAGACTGTGATGTCTGATTCGGCAGATGGAAAACGTTGTACTCTGCAGACATTATTAAACATTCTTTTCATAAGAAGAGGTTTGTTTAAACTCATTTTAGCGCATTCTCACATATTATACTATAACCATTCTTAAGTTCATTCAGGAATGATATCGTTTGCCATTGCATTACTAATCCAGGTTTATGTGACTACGTGAAAAAAGTCAACAAATAAATCCACTTACCATTTAATGAATGGTTTTCTTATTAGCACAGCTGTCTTTTAGACTTGCTGCTAATTGCATACTCCTAATAGAAAGATAAAGTAGATCCCATGGTGTGAGAGATACTGTGATCATTCTGTGTCCAAATAAACATACTGAGAAAACAGTTTGCAGTGAAATCATTACCATAGAAAAGAGAAAAGGAAAACAATTAGGCCTACATGTCTACAGTATTTTAATTCATCACACAGTTCAAAGATGCATATAGTGGGAACCAAACATCAAAAATGCTTCCATTTTGCATCTTCATAATTCATTTTTTTTTTTCATCAAAAAATGTATTATTATATTGACATATATAAAATGTATGTCTCAGTATTTGGATTGTCCCTCTTTTACTTTAATGACAGCAGTACTTGATCTGCATGAACTCATGAGTTTGTGTAAATCCTGATGATGATGTTCTTCAGGATGATTTGGGATCAATTGGTAAGAGCATCTCGAGCTTCAATGGAAGAAGAACATCTGACCATCTGTACAAAGAGTCACATGATCAATTTACTTAAGCAGTAAGCATGAATGAAGACTGGCAGGAGCTGCATTTGTGGTGTGGGTTTGGTGGTTATGGCTTCAGAGTGGAAACCAGGTTGAGTTTATGCCCTCAACACTGGTATCTGGAACCAGGGTGGGTGATCTGTCAACGGTTCACTCCTGTGAATCCCCCCCACCTCCTCCGGATCAGCCTGCACTCCCCCGCCTGCAGAGCCCATTAGATACCCCACATAAAATCCTCTGAATGGGCTCTTTCAGATTAGCACTGATCCCACATTGTTTATGCAGAGTAATTAGGAGCACACAGGAAAGCCCGGAGGTTAATTACAAAAGACTGGATTAAAGTCATATCTCTGTTATGTCTAAACAAGCAATGCACTCAGAGACCCCAAACTAATTTTTTGTTGCATTTTTATCTTGTCTATATGTGAGATTTCTGCGCAACGAGCATCACAAAACGGCAAGGACACTCCTCATCTGCCATTAGGCAGTTGCAGTGTTTATACTTTTTGGTGAAATTACAAATAAAGTTCAAGTCTATGCATATGAAATTGAGATCAGAATAATTTTACACGTCATCAGCTTTAAAAATGTAGCAATATTAAACATTTTAGAACTGTAAATGACACTTTTCTATCACACACAAAATGGTCTTATCTTTGCCTCATACATTCAACTATATGTATTTCTAAAACTGCTGTTTCATTCTAAAAATGAAAGTGTGTGATCATTTACTCACCCTAATTTCATTTAAGACTTTCTTTCTTCTGCAGAATATAAAATAAAGATACGTTGAAGAATGCCTGGTAACCTGCCAGGTTTAGGGATCACTGACTTCCATTGCATGGACAAAAAAAATACTAACATTTTTCTCAAAATATCTTCTTTTATGTTCCACAGAAGAACGAAAGTCTGCGTGAGGGTGAGAAAGGGTGAGAAAATGATGACAGAATTTTCATTTCTGGGTGGAATACATGACTGGCAGTTCCTCATTATATCCTAGTATCAAGTTAGACCCTCTCCCCCAGTTTTCACTCACACACAGCAGATTTTCCGGATGAATGAAACAGGAGAGTGTCAAATCAAACGGGGCTGCGCCACAGAACAAATAAAACACAACTCTGGTCTCCTCCTTTGCCCTGGATCCCCTTACACGCTGCCCTTGGCTCCATTGATCTTCATGTGCAGAGTGTGTCGGAGGGATAGGGAACAGGATCTGAGGAGCTGGAATGCATGTCCTTGAAGCTGCTGATATAGAGAGGAGAGGTCAGGGTGGCAGTGAAACACAAACAATAACCTTTAACAGTTGGTTGATGCATGATGTGTCACCATTTAGAAGAAATTATAAATAACCATTAGGCTAAACTCCATTATTGACAATAAATTATGTGCAATCACAATGTCTGACTGAACCAGTTGTCACACTGACATGGTTTCCATTCGGGTGAAGCGTTATGTGGATTTTGTGGCCGACTGGTGCTCTGCTGTGCCCTCTACCGACCCTTTAGTGCAACTGCATCATTTATAGTTACTGCCAGGCCACATGTCTGAATACCAAGGACCCTAGAAATATTTGGAAAAAGTGATTACTCTGCTATAGGACATCTGTGTAAGCCGGATGGGGAATACCTTCAAACATGTACTACAATCCCATTGAAACCGGTTGATTAAAAGGCACTTTTATTTGTCAGAAAAGTACTGAGGAAAGTCATTTGTTGCAGATGCCATTTGATATGATGCATTATTATCTAATGTAATGCCATTCATATGTTTAAATGTTGGTGCTTACTGTGGTAGTCATATATAAAATGTTTTAAAACTATATTGTTGTATAATTTTAATACAATTTTGTTGTATGTAGCATGTCTACAAATAAGAGTTCTTTATTGGCATTGATGGTTCCACAAAGAACTTTGAGCATTCATGGAACCTTTCCATTGCACAAAAGGTTCTTTATAGTGGAAAAAGTTTCTTTAGATTATTTAAATGTTCTTAACACTAAGAAAATACTGTAAGAGTGTATGCACACAGTCCGTTTTCACTAAATGTTAATTTTGTAATATCAAGCCCCATATAGCATCAACTGCCATTCATGCTGTGAATGAGGACTATGAATGACATATCTATTTTTTGAGGTGTAACCAAAGCTTTCATATCATGTGCTTGTCTGAAGATTCCCGCTGGCTTCCCTCCCCCCCTGTCCTCACTCAGCTCTCTGTCTCCACAGGGTAAATAAGGTATTTTATATGCTAATGATATGCTCTGGCCCAACAAAGAGCTTCTGCTCTCATGTGGGGGCTGATTCTTTAGACCATTCGCAACCAGCTGTTTGGTCTCTTTCTCCACACATATTGGGCCAGTTATTAGAAGTTAAATTAAACTAAAATATTGAAGAACCAGATTATAGCAGCTCTAGAGGATATTTCAATGAGATGGTATTTAAAACTGGGGCTCACTTATTGAAGCTTTCTTCTCAACACTGTAATGTTTTAATGCTCTATCATGAATAAAAATGATATTATCATTGACACTGATGCCAGTCAGAGTCTCTTATCAAGTGTCATATCCTTTATATGTGGGGGCACAAACCATCTGTTCAGAGTGATGTTTCATTAACATCTGGCACAGATGGCCCAACACACACTACTGATATCAGAGTACAATCTGCAAGGTTCATGTCCATTGTCTCATTTAGGCAGACACTCTTTTGGATGCTGATTGTTTAATCTGAAACCGTGCCAAAATCCCTTTCTCTATATTACAGCTGTCTTCCGAACAGTTCTCTGATACTTTTTGTTGTTGTTGCTAAACTGTAGGGTAAAAAATACATAAAAATATGAATAAAACATCAGCCTATACGATGTCCTAAAGTTATAACCAGCCCACCCATGCTTTCCACATGTATCAGAGAGCAGTGGGAGTGACCAGAAGCCAGCTGTAGGCCCGTAGGTTGAAGCTGGTGAAGGAAAAGGGCCTGCAGGCACCACCCTCTCATCTCACGCTGAGCCAAGTCTTTGTGATCTGAGATCCCAGCTTACCACTGCCCATCTGTCCAGCTCCCAACAACACACATTCGCTCATTCATTAGTCAAACCGCAATCTGCTTGCCGTGGCACACGTCTACCTGGCACTAGTCCATTTGTGTTATCAGCATGTCCCATCAGAGAAACAATATTTCATCGAAGGGAACATCTGAGTACTAAAGAAAAGAACACAGCTTGTCTCCTTGCATACAAAACTGGTGGTTTATTAAATATATGTCAAATTTGAGTGTATATTAGAACGGCAGTGTATACAAGAACGGCATTTTTCCACCTTAGAAACATTGCTAAGCTACGTAACATGCTATCTATTCCTGATGCAGAAAAGTTAGTTCATGCATTCATGACCTCGAGATTAGATTACTGTAATGCTTTATTAGCTGGTTGTCCTGCATCCTCAATAAACAAACTACAGTTAGTCCAAAACGCAGCTGCAAGAGTTCTTACTAGGTCAAGAAAATATGATCATATAACACCAATTTTATCATCTCTACACTGGTTACCTATTAAGTTCCGTATCAATTACAAAGTATTGCTACTGACCTATAAAGCCCTAAATGGTTTAGCTCCAGTGTATCTAACGGATCTTCTATCGCCCTACAATCCATCGCGCTCTTTAAGGTCACTAAACTCTAGGCTTCTGGTCATTCATAGGATATCTAAGTCCACTAAAGGAGGGAGGGCTTTTTCACATTTAGCTCCTAAACTCTGGAATAGTCTTCCTGATATTGTTCGAGGTTCAGACTCGCTGTCCCAGTTTAAAACTAGATTAAAGACACATCTCTTTAGCCAAGCATTCACATTATAATTACCCTTTATACTACAGTTAAATCGGAACAACAGCATTAATATAATATTCTGAACAGCAGCTACGCTAATTATTTCCCATCTGCTTTTCTGTTGTTATCTCGGGACACTAGTCCCGAGGTAAATAGTTCGTCAGCTCCGGTTGGTATCCAGCCTCTCATGAAGACTTCGGATGCCCCAACACCTGTGATGAGACGACTCCACGCCTGTGAAGAGACGACTCAACGCCAGCGTTGTTATGGCCTAAATTAATACACGACTGATTATCTTTTTCGAACATTGTTCTTTAACATTGTGTTTCTAACATTTTTTATACTGTTCATCTATGAAATGCACTTTCTGTAAAGCTGCTTTGAAACAATGTGTATTGTGAAAAGCGCTATACAAATAAATTTGAATTGAATTGAATTGAATTGAATTAGGATAAATCATAGAATACATGCTCTGAAGGAAGATTTCTGCCATCTATCTGTGGAGAAGTGCTACTGCCAGAGTTGACTGCAGCGTTTTTCTACAGTTAGAAAGAGATGTGCTTTACTATTAGGCCTGCTTAAAACCCACTGATAGATTCAGGTTTAAGCACTAGGACAAGGACAATTATTGCTAGGATTTCACCTGTAATGCTACCTTGTCAGGAAAAACTGTGCTGAGAAATAATACTTATTTGAATACTGTGCAAATAAGATATACTAAAAACTATACTAAAAATACTAAAAACATACATAAGATAAAAATGTAACTGTGCAATTGTGCAAGAATTTGAAATCGACAATAAACATTATTCTTAGTTTCAGAATTAGACTGATAAAATCGAGAGGCAGAGATTTTCTCAAGATGCACAAACTTTGTAAAACAACTATTTTCTAAAAGGCTCCAAATTTATTTAAACTGAAACTTTAAATTTAGCAGCAGACATTTTTAAAAGTGATTATTGACTCAACATAAATGGTTATAAGTAAAATGCATTAATTATTGTTTAAGGGAAATAATTGTTTTGACTTAAGTTACTATGTGTCACACTGAAATAATCAGATTGGCTTTAACCATTTATGTAAAAATGTGTACTTTGTAGGTATATTAAGTGTTTGTATGTTGGTTTGTAAAAAAAAAAAAAAAATCATAAAGATTGTAAATATATATATATATATATATATATATATATATATATATATATATATATATATATGGCATGTGTTAGGCATAGGTGGGATGAGGTTAGTGTTTACCTGTAGTAAACACAGTTAACAGGATGGCTAAAGAGATTAGGGGATTGTGACTTCTCCCAGCTCCATTCAAACAGTCATAAAATAAAGTAATGTTGCTAATTAGCTGGGATTGCCGGCTCCAAGAGGGAGACCTGTCTGTCATTACCTGGCCTGAGCTCCTGGCTCTCTCCGCCCTTCCCATCATGCCCAGAGACTGGATTTCCTTATTAGGGCATAGCTGTCACAGACCTGCTGCAGGCTCTGGATTCCCCTTGCTTCCTTTCCAATTAATTTCACAGTGTTTCCTTTGTAATCTCTCTCTCTTTCTGTCAGAATCTGTCAAAGTTTCTGAACCAGTTACAATTGATCTTATATTTATATGCTCATCTTCATATATATTTAAGTTTCAATCTTTATTGGTATGGTAACCAATTCTCCCAAAAGAATAAGCAGCAAGAGAAACACTTTCCCACAGCCCTTCCTAAACACCAATAAACTGCAAAATAATAGTGCATTCAAGTCATGTCGGGAAGATTGTATTATGATTTGAAAATGGGAAACTCAGGATTTTCTTTGAGACTTGAGTTTCTGAGATGGGGCAGTCGATGAAACAACATAGTTGAAGCATTGGATACAGCATCTTTGATAGTAAATTTGTTCAATTAAATGTATGTAATTACTATTACTTTTAATTACATTAAGGTGACGTAGTTACATTGTACTTACTATTATACTGTTGTACGTACTGATATTACTATAGTAAGTACAAGTAGTAACATGTAACTATGTCACCTTAAAATAAAGTGTTACCACAACTTTTTGTTTACAATAAAACGAGTTGTGTGTACAAAACACGATAGAATATATAACATTTGAGCTTACAGCATCTTCACACTTGATGTCATAATTACGAATTTCCAACTTGTAAATACAAACTTTCCCGGAGGACTTGAATGCACCAATAGCCCTGATCCATGAGGCCAGTGTGCGCAATAACAAAAGGTTAAAAAAATAATTTAATTGAATATGTAAAAATGTAGTTAAAAGTGATTAAATCAACAGTTATTCTGTAACTGTCAAATAAGTCATCAATGTACATCAAAATGCACATGAAAGGAATGACGAGATAAACAAAATAAATTAATATTTCGATATGTTAACATATATGTTGTTCCATCAATATTCAATAAGAAAACTCTCTGACTGTACGAGACCTTGCAAATTAACATTTCATTTAAACATTCATGACCTCCATCCATTTACATTTACATTTATGCATTTAGCAGACGCTTTTATCCAAAGCGACTTACAACTTGGGGGTACATGAAGCGATTGGTCATGAAGAGTCGAGAAGCGCAATAAGAGCCTGAAATCCTGAGACCGTTTACATTGCTCAGTGTAGCACAGGCTAGAGTAGGGAGGGAAGAAAGAAGAGAAAGAGGAAAGGAAAGTGTTTATTTATTTATTTTTTATGAGGTTAAGTGCTCACGGAAGAGCTGAGTTTTAAGTTGGCTTTTGAATGATGTCAATGATTCTGCGTTTCGGATGGCGTTGGGAAGATCGTTCCACCAGCTGGGAACGTTGAATGAAAATGTTCTGGAAAGGGATTTTTTCCCCCTGTGATGGTACCACAAGCCGTCGTTCCTTAGCTGAGCGAAGGCTTCTGGTGGGGGTGTGGATTTGTAGAATGGAGTCAAAGTATGCAGGAGCTGAGCGCGTGGTGGCTCTGTTTGCAAGCGTCAGCGCCTTAAACTTGATGCGAGTTTACATCCACACTTTACATGAAACTGTGGTTTTCTACAGTGCTCTTTTATCGGGAAGCAAAATTTACAGACTCAAAAACAGGTGAACTGACATCAGCCCACATCCAGTAAACAGATCTCAGCCAGTCAGTCAGAAATAAAAAGTGGCGGTTGGGATGGGCACACAGTATGAACACACAACCTACCAGACTTGGTCTGTAGGAAAAGAAATGCTTTTTCTATGGCTTAGCAAGATTATCGCTGCAGTCACGGTACCCTTAAAGGCCTCTGACTGACCCTCTATTGCCTGCGGCAGTTGGCTTGACTGTGTTTTTAGGGAGGGAGGGAGAGAATTAAATGCTGCTGAAAGAGTGGTGGAGAGGCTTCCTAGCGCAAAGACAGAGCTAATAGAGGGAAAGGCCAGGCAAAGGGCCAGCCAAAATACTAAAATGTCTCCGTTTTATTACCCTAGAAAACAGCAGAGCCCCTAAAAACAGGCGTACCTCTCCTTTTTCGAATAGTTCATGCACTGGAACGAGTGCTTACCAGAGAAGGCGTGTGAAAAGCTGGTTGCATTACAGTCAAAAAGTAGGTCATGATTAGGAAAATTCAGCTCGAGCTTTAACAAAGTCTGAATGTGAATAATTAATAGCATGAAATCCTGGATGACGTGAATCAAATTAGTAGATTTAAATGCTAAGCCCCCACTTGAGCATGATTCCTGAATTGCAAGTCAGTGTGGTTTAAAGCTCTCTAAATATCAGCAGCCTCTATGTTCACTTTGCTGCCTCATTACATGGTTAACGGGCCCGGGTCTTCCAGCTGTGTAAAACGTGCATTATGTAACATGGGGGGGTCGGGTTATTCCTGACCTACATTCTGTATGTTGGGTATGCCTGCACTGAGGGATGTCATGAACTATAGTGCTCACTCTCAGTCTGTTTTTAAACACAGTTTAGTCCCCTTAGTCACGAATTTGGAGACCTTGTTTTTCTTTAATGACTACATGAGCTGTATGTGATTTCTGATTTGTTTTTATGACACACTAACCAGGTTTATATGGAAGCTTGTTTCCACCACAGAAAAGGTAATTGTGACTTTTTTCTCGCAATTGCAAGTTTATATCTCACATTTCTGACTTTATAACTTGCAATTCTGACTTTATATCTCACAATTTTAATACATTTCCCAATGTTTCTCAATTCTGTATACTTTGTTCACATAAATTAAATAGTTAATGCACATTTGAGTGGTTGTTGACTGTTACAAGTGCTTAACTCTTAATTACAGGGTCATCAGGTTTAGCTTTTCATGAGCCAATAAGATTTAGTTACATAAGAGCTGCAGGTAATTCTAGTGGGCGCTCAGGGAAACGTCTTACTGTGCTTCCATGAACGTTTGACATTCACCCAAAAAAACACCGTTTTATCCCACAACGTCGTGGGTAACGTCGTCGCCAGGTAAACAACAAAGTTGATGATTACAATAAATATTAACCATATCCACCCTAACAAAACTTTTGAGTCAAGAGTCATGCCACAGCATATAATTTCCCTCTCTAAAGAACAGTTGTGGCACACGCTGAGACCTAAACATAATTCTTTACAACTCAAACTGGATCTTTATTGTCAAACGTGGTCACTAGGTTTTGTATTCTTGGTCAAAGGGAGAGGAATCTTTTGTGTCTCTCAATCTTAAACATGACACTGGTTCAGTCAATAATCAACAGAAATTAAACAATCTGCTGAGAGGAATTTACCGCAACCAAAGGAAAAGCCGCTGTGGCCACATCCACAAGTCAGTTCTGAAGATATATGACTTCTGTTGCAACACAATGCCATTTCCTCTCGCAAATCCAACTGAAAGAAAGTGACAAGCGACCCCAAACTCCTTTAAAGACATCAGCCGCTGAAAAAACCATTAGCATATTATGTCATGGAAGTTTGTGACGAAAAAGGCAAAAGAGAGAGATGTCCGAGCTTACAAGGCAAGAGTCACACACCTTCAGGGCCCCAGCAAAACACAAGCTTAGAGTGCAATGAATGAGACGCATGCTTTGATGACTAAGTTTGGCAATCACTACCTGCTAGTCTTCTCCATATATGGAGCCTGAGAAGTTAGAGTTAAAGCTAAGCTCCGCCCACCGGCTCTTGTACTAGTAATTGTTTGCTGTCTAAACAGTGTAAGGAGGGGACGAGCATGAGAGCGATCGTGCAAGTATGAGAATGCGTTCATGTTTGGGAGAGGCAGATTAAGAGTAAGAGAGATTCTGAAAGGGAACGAGAGACTGTTGATAGTATATATCTTGGCTTAATGTATTGTGTCAAGTGTAAGTGTGTGAAAGTGCAATGTGAGCGTGTGCTGTTGATAGGACATAGCAAAACACAGAGAGATAAAATCAGCTATCTGAAGTTGAGACATCATCAGTCATCATTGCCCTGCCAAGGCTGACTATATATGGATATGACCTCGCTAAACCACTTCCTTCTTACTCATAGTGAGGCACACTGTAGGCAAGTTTCATTTTTTCACTAAAAGAATGAATGAGGAACACACAAAAACAAACACACACACACACAAAAAAAAGAAATTCAACCGTAACCTGAAGGAAATACTATAAACAAATGTTTCTGTACATTGCGAAGGTTGGATTTACATAAGATATTGAAATATGCAAGCATGTGTGAAGGAAAGAGACTTATATTGTGCAGTTTTAACCAGAAGTAAAAAATCTTCTTTCTTCAATCAAAATTGCCCAGTATCTTTGACCAAGCACTGCTTCATTCATTAGGCCTCGAAGTTTCAATCTGATTTCCATGAGAAAGTCCCATGTGACAAGGGCCTTGAATTCTTGACATTGTTACCATGTGACACACTTAAAGATTTCCTTTTATGGCGGTTGCTGTTACATCGACCAGAGGGCGAGGTCTAGCACAGCCAAAGTGCACAAACGTTCTACAGCAAAAGCCCTTGAGGAAATAAATATGAAAAATCCTTTTGCGGACAAAGTTAGAGGGAAAAATGCAGCGCATGCTAAGCAGGATAGCTTGCTATATTGTATCTTATCACTTGGCATCTAAATTCTTAACATATCTGGTGATGTCCTGGGTTGCTGTCAAACTCAAACATAGTTTCACAGGCCTGAATGTGTATAAAAATATAAAGCTTTTTCATGCTTAATTTACATGACGTTATTTCATGTAAATTACATCATATCACAGTAGTTAAAAGTACATTACGTGTACGTTTTTCACACATTTACAAAAGCTACTCTTTCCGTTGGGAATTATTCAGAGCTCTGCGCCACACCTGTTCATTAAAAGTTGCCAAATTGTTCTACAAGAATGGACTTGTCTATTGCTTCTCATTCACAATCAGCGCCTCTGGAGTCACTGTAGAAATGGCAAAAGACTTGTAAGGATTGTGGCAAAAGGTTACCAAAAGAACAGAAGAACCTAGGTTATGTAAATGTTATGTTCAGCTAAGTCACAAAAAGAAGTGATTGTTTTGCTTTCTTTTCAGCATTACATTAATGACTGATAAAATGAGTTGTACATATAAAAAACAGAACCAATAAAATGCCTTCTGGTGGAAGGAATTATATTCATAAAATAATCACACAGTACAATTAGACAATAAAAATGGCCCCCATTAATAAAGTAACAAAGCACCCATAGCTGGGCAGCTGTTTACAAAGTCATAAAAAAAAAAAAAAAAAACAGTTGCTGTAATGTTGTTTTTTACACATCAGTGTGAGTGAGGTGTGCATTGCATGGCATGATGAGAAACAGTAGGCACATACTATTAGTAGGCTGTACATTCCTGAGTAAAGCTCTCTCCACACCAACATATTTGAATGTGATTTCCTGTGCAAACTTGCAAAAGAAATGACATCCCTTAAAAATTCACTTCCTGTAAGACATGCGTAGATCATTCCCTTATTTGGCAACTAACAATGGCCTTTAGTTTTCAGGCTGTGGAAGAGGCTGTGTGATTCTTTTAAGGAAGGAGCTATATTTTAATGAACGTATTTTCTTGACTGGGTCAAATCTGAATCTTTTAAAAGTCAAAGAGTTCAAATATGGTTCAAGTTAAGACAATGACAATTGTTAATTATTAGGTCAATGCTCAGCCGTGGGTTAGGCTGGCAGTGGTATTAAATCTGAGTGGAGAGTTGGTGTATGTTTTGTGCACGACCCAATATAGGTCTCTGCCAATGTTACTGTTGGACTTAAGACAACTCAGTCGTCTAGCCAGAGATGTTATGTGCGAGTGCCACACCTCATCACACACTCACAGGCATCACTCAGGAATGACATATCTTTCATGCACAAGAGACATTAATATGAAACTTGAGAATAGAAGAAATGATGAATAGGGTCATTACAAAATGACAGCAAGTTATGGTAACGCTTTAGTTTAGAGTCCAATTCTCGCTATTAACTAGTTGCTTATTAGCATCGTCCATATTACCAGGATATTGGCTGTTTAATAGTATTTATAAAGCACATAATAATGCCTTATTCTGCATGACCATATTCTACATCCCTAAATCCTACCCAATACCTAAACATAACTTCCTTACTAAGCAGTAATTAGTAGTTTATTGAGGCAAATGTCATAGTTAATAATTGGTTAATAGTGAGAATTAAACCCCAATCTAAAGTGTGACCCAAAGTTTCATTATAATATTTAGATAAAGGTTCTGGTGGAGCCAACATGACTGGCATGATTAGCAGATGTTAATCTGGCTATTTTTCAAAACATTTTCTGAAGAAAAAGTGGAGCTTTCCTGTGATAAACCTGCTGAAATTATGCTACGGTACACTCTCAGACAAAAAGGTACAGTGCTGTCACTGGGGTAGTACCCTATTGTACAAAAGTGCAGAGGTGGACAGTAACAAAATACATTTACTTCAGTACTGTACTTAAGTACACTTTTATCTGTACTTTACTTGAGTATTCTGGAAACTTATGGCTTTAACTTCACTACATTTGAAAGACAAATATTGTACTTTTCACTACACTACATTTCTATCAAGGTCCTAAAGTCGAATGTCGCTTCTGTAGCAGCTTTGAAATCAGTGGATGATTTTTTTTCTTTTTTAAAACATTTTTTTTCCTTTCTTTTCCAAAAATGAAAATTAGCCCATGATTTACTCAGCCTCAAGTCATCCTAGGTGTATATGACATTCTTCTTTCAGATGGAGTTATATTACAAAAGTCCAGGCTAATCCAAGCATTAGAATTGCAGTAATAGTGGCTCTGTTTTTGAAGTCCATAAAAAGTGCATCTGTCCATCGAATAACGTGCTCCGCGCGGCTCTGAGGGGTTAATAAAGGCCTTCTGAAGCGAATCGATGCGTTTGTGTAAGAAAAATCTCAATATTTAAAACTTAATAAAGTAAACTTTCGTAGCCTAAATGGTAAATATTACTTCAAAAGTACATACTAGTACCTTTTCGTTGTTGTACCTTAAGGGTACTGCCCCAGTGACAGTGCTGTACCTTTTTTCTGACAGTGTATTCTGCTTTGTTGCTAGGGCGCTATTACGCTGTTCTAAGTAGCCCAATTCAAGAGCCCACCACAACGTTTCTATGAAATTTGTATAATATCATCATGCAATTTTAAACTGTGCAGGACCAATTTTCAGCTGAAGTTTAATTCTTAGGGTTAAGAGGTTTCGAAAATGTGTGCTATGAGCAATAGTAGTAGAGACACATGATTTAGCCCCACTAATCAAGAAATGTGCAATTCAGGGTATGAAATGATGATTTGCAACTGATGAAAGCAAATGTTCTGAAAGCATAATTTCCATTTTGCATGAAGTGTATGTTTGACCAAAGGTCATGAATGTCGAAACTGCTCTCAGATACATAAAATTCTATTAGCATGCAGGATCTCTTTCCTGCTGGAATTACTCAACTTCCTGTGGCAGGCTTAAGCTATGCTGCTGTTAGGCACAGTAATCTCTCCCATGCTGGTTTAAAGGCTGACTGAGTCTGGAGTGTGGACGTGCATGTCTGACTCATTCCAGGGCCAATCCCTGCTCAGCCCTCCTCTCGCGAGCAGACAGATGGTGGAGGGTCGATTAGCAGGCCTAGGGTCCAAGTAGAAAAGCAGATATTGCTAGAATCTGACCCATGCTGCAGTCCCATCTCACATCCCCTCTATAGCTCTGGGTAAATCCCAGTGCATCTGGAGAAGAAAACTGCAGGCCACACAGTAGTGGAACCAAAGTAGCCATGAATTAATGATCATAAGCATGCATTGAGAATGTCTGGACTTAAAATGGTAAATATGGTTTTTATGCAATCTCTGGAGCAGCATGCAGAAATTATATCAATATAAGTTATTTATACATCAGTCATAGGGAATGAGCCCCTGCAGTAGTCACAGTGGGGTGCTAATAAGCCACTGATCTCCATTGATCAGCCAGCACTGGTGTGAGCAGAACTTTTTAATAATACACATTCTAGTACAAGAAGGTTGCAAAACATATGCAGCATTAATGGGATGGTTCACCCAAAAATGATCATCCCAAACTTGTATGATATTTTCTTTCTTCTGTGGAACAGAATTTGTCCATGTTTTTGACCATAGAACGACTGCTTTGGACCCCACTGACTTTCAATTAATGGGCCAAACAGTTCAACAGTTCCAAGAAATAAAGTCATGCAGGATTGGAACAGGGGTCAGTGAATAATAATGACAAAGTTTTAATTTTTGCATGAACTATTCCTGCTTTAAATGATGAAAGCTGATGATACACAAATCTATATGTTGAAGTGTACATGCAGCCATAAATGAAAACAGCAAAGAGGAAGTGAAGATTTTGTATGGTAAGAAAGAACACAGTCACAACTGTTATACTGAGGAACACAAAAATGAGGAACAGTGGGGTTTTTTTTCTTGGTTGGTATCAAATCCTGTTGCAAGTGGTTGGACAGCATAAACAAAGATACAAAAAATTCTCTGTCTGCTATAGTTCGGCTTAGAATCACATTGGAACATAATTTGGTTGAATGTAAAACCACCATAAATGTATCTCAAATCAAGCATTACCACATAATACTTGAGTCAGAGCATATAATGCATATAATGCACCAAGGAGATGGACGAGTGGATGTGAATCCTTTTGGGCTATAAAGTAGGGGGCTAATCCAATCTCTAGACTAAGCGGCCAGCTGTCAGTGACTTCCTTTCCAGCTTGAGTATTTGACTTTACTTCCACACCATCAAGCAACCAAGTATAAATGAATCTAAAATCAATCGGTGGTCCTTCTGCTATTTGTGGGGGGCAAATGGTGCCCTTCTGCTCTGCTTAAATGCTTGTTTCAAGATGAAAGTGTTTCTGTTCAACACTTATAAGCAATGGGATGGGGGGTGGGGGTCTAGGGCGTTTGGTGATTTGGATAATGAATTGTTGAACTGAGGGAACTGAGTGTCATGCCAGACAGCAAACTTCTAAATGCAACAGATTTCACAAAAACAACACACCCAGAAACTGGTCCTTTGAGAAGAACTTCATAAATATATATCTTATCATCGTGTTGCATAGTGTGTTAGGATAGCTTTGGTATCAGGAATGAGATAAGAAGTTGTGAACCCTGAAGAACAATGACATTATCATGGTGACAACCCACCACATAATTTTAATTGCACTGGACATCTTATGTCATGGGGCAAAGCTGAAGATCATTAGGATAGTACCTTATTTAGAGATGAATGGAAACTCTGAAGTGGGGGGAAGGCAGGCTGCTATCAGGGAAGGGTGGTGGTCCTCGGGGGAACTATGGACTCACAAAAGCACATCTGCTGTAACAAGACCCCAGTCCGATCTAGAAAAGTTACAAAGAAAAGCATGGTTGTTCAAAGTAAAAAACTTGCTGCATTGTATGATTGATATCACATCACAATAACCATATGCCTACTTTCTATTTACAAATGGTGTGTTTATGGGGGATGTTTGGCATTCTTTAAAAGTAATGTTGGGGGATGGGAGGAAGAGACCTGATGAGTCCTTATTGATGTCCTGTTAGTAGATAAACCTTTTAGACTTTCTTACTTTTATGCTTATATAACCCTTCTCATTAAATCTCTTAATCCCATGCATGTTGGTTTAATTGCTGATGCTAGAATAATAAACCTAAGTAGTCATATTTGTTGGGCATTGTTAATCCATAATCTATATTCAGATTATCACATCTAAGAATTGAATTCAAAGAAACTCATTTTACAATTTTTTTGTACAAAAAAGCACTTGAAATTTAAAAACACTCTTGTCAAATATATTGTAAATGTATTGAAGACAAATAAGTCACAAAACCACACTGGCCTTGGTCTCAGCAAGAGATTCTGACATAATCAGCTGTTTTTGTTTATAACTGCCATTGAAGGCCATGACATTACTCCCAAGTTACAGATTAAAAAGTCACATGTAGCTTGCCAACATCACTTCTGCTCAAGCACAGCCTTATCTATTATTCAAACATCTGAAATAGGCAAGAAATATATATATTTTAATGAAGTTGACCATGAATATCTTCAATGTTATTATTAATTATTTATTTTTTTACAATGGAAATAATGTTCTTAAGATTTATCATTATTATAAATCTATCGAAACCATAAGTCAACATGTAACATATTTTTGAATGACAAACCAGACTTGCCTATGAAACGTACAACGAGACATTTAATTGGCCAAGACAAAGACTTGAATGCTGACATTTTTACAACATGTCTAATATAAACCTGGGCTAGGCCCACTTACAGCCTTCAACTACTATAACTTTATGACCATCACCATGTAACATGCACAGCACACACCTATGCATGTAAAAATATTACTCTGTAAAACAGTGAATTTTGCATATAGGCAACAATTAAAGGAACAAACGCCACATTCATTCCAAGTTTCATTAATACATTTCTATTTATTTGACAACATTACCTAATAAGCTAGCTGCTTCTACAGGAAACAACAGTCATTTCACTTGGTTATCATCATTTCAATGAAAAATACCCCTCTTTTGCATAGAGAAGAACTTGGTAGATTCACACACAGAAGTATTATGGTACTATTGTGACTACAATAAGAAGTAAATGACCTACAGAGCTGCTGCGGTGTTCAATTGAAAACACAACACAGTCACAAGGAGGTGTCCACCACTATGTTATACTGGCACTTGTAACTTTGCACAGACTTTTTGAAAGGTTGAAGAGAGTCTAATCTGCGTTAACACAGCAAAATACGCAATTACGTAGGACTATGTATTAACACTGGCAAAAAAAAATGGTCAGTTTTAATCAAAGTCGCCTAGGCCTTCTTCTTCAAGCAGTCTAGCTTCCCCTTCTTTCACTCTCAAGTTGCAAGAAAGCAAGTGTAGCAATGTGCACGCGACAGCCGGGTGTGTGACGCTAGACCAATCAGGGAGCAGAGCTCCGAAAGTTTACCTTTTATGGCTAGAGCCGGGCATGCGCTGTCGTATAAAAGAGCGCGCCCAGCTTTTCTTCCTCACTTTGAGCTCCTCCACACGCAGCTAGTGCGGAATATCATCAGCTTGTAACCCATTCTCTTAAGTCGACAAACCCCCCCCAAATCTAAGGTAAGTTGAATTTCTAAAGCTTTTAGAGCCTTTTATTGTATTTTAGGTCATTAATATTCATTTAAATGTGAAACTAGAGTGTATAAATGAAACTGGATAAAGTCATTAAACTAAGTTACCGGTCTCTTTACGCTGTTAATGACCAAATCTGCTTAAAAACGGTAGTTCTTCTTTAATACGTGGTTATTTGTATGTAAACGGTTGTTGTTTTATACAGTTACTGGACATGTCAACTGGAAATGACGTTAAATTTAACCGTTGTAGGCACGACATTTGAATGGGCCGGTGTGAAATAAGCGTTTACCTCCATTAACATTTAAGCTATGCTGTGGTTAACCGTGCTTTTTAATAGTTATAAACACGACTTTACAGTTTTAAGGGTGTTCGTGAGGGATGTTACACACTTGATGGATAGCCGGCATGGGAAGTTCTTTGTGCAGGCGTTGCTGCAGCAGGGTGTGACCTACTTTAGCTAGCCGGCTAACCAGCATTCACCTTCTGTAAACCTGCTCAATCCAATGTTCACTCATACAATTATACACCCATCACTCATTAGTTCACTTTCAGCACATCCGACGTTTTTAGAGAATATTGATTTTTATGTCGTAGACCTTCAGTCTTTACATAAGACCGAAGATTAGTCGAGTATTTCATATTCACCATTAACGTAAAGCGTTTCGAAATCTAAGGTGTGGTCACATTCATAACCGGTGTAACGTGTACTGTTTGCGTTTGAACTTGTAACGTACTTGTGTCGAACATTAATTCCTCTTAAATCCCTTTGATAAAGACTAGAATATAAACTGAATAGGCTGGTGATCGCTCACGAGTGCTTTTGGTGTGAAGTCTGCTCTTATGGAGTCACTGAACTGGCTGCAGATCTGTGACGCAGTAATGTTGGGCAGACACCCGTCGAAATTCGGTTGTGTAATTGATACCAGGCGAGGATGGAAGAGGATGTAAAACTACATTTGTGTAGAATTTAGGGAGTGGCTCTGGCCTGATGAATGTCGAAATCTGTTCCTTTTTACTGAACTCTAACTCTGGCTGAGTGCCACACTGCCGGCAGCCGCAAAGCGGCTCAATCCATTGCCTTTTATGGTAATAATGAGAGAATGCAGAGGGACTTCCTTTGTCTGGCATATCTGAGGCGCGTATTGTCACTCTAGCACCCTCTAGCGGTCAGACTGTAGAATGCAGCACGAAACAGGAAGTTGCCTCCACATGGTCACATGCTCACTGCCACTTTCGTTCATGGCTGCAGTGCACTTCTAAAACGTTTTTCTCTTTTACAGTTCAGCCATGGATGATGAAATTGCCGCACTGGTTGTTGACAACGGATCCGGTATGTGCAAAGCCGGATTCGCTGGAGATGATGCTCCCCGTGCTGTCTTCCCATCCATCGTGGGTCGCCCCAGACATCAGGTGAGAAGCGGAGGATAAATGAATGAGGATTATTTTCATACTTTTAAGTGTTATTAATTTCTAGTTCCTAAACCTTTGACAAAAAATTAACATGCTTTTCTTTATTACAGGGTGTCATGGTTGGTATGGGACAGAAGGACAGCTATGTTGGTGACGAGGCTCAGAGCAAGAGGGGTATCCTCACCCTGAAGTACCCCATCGAGCACGGTATTGTCACCAACTGGGATGATATGGAGAAGATCTGGCATCACACCTTCTACAACGAGCTCCGTGTTGCCCCAGAGGAGCACCCCGTCCTGCTCACAGAGGCCCCCCTGAACCCCAAGGCCAACAGGGAAAAGATGACACAGGTTGGTTTTTGGCTAGCAAATGGTGCTTTGAAGTCTCTTGTCTGTCCTGTTGCCTCATTTTAAGTTCTCCTTTTCATTCGTTCACTTCCTCCAGGCTTTGTTTCCTCTGAGCTCCTGAGTTTCCCATCTTTTGTTGGAAGCAGCAGGTTATCTATACTTTTGCCTGCCTGTTTTGCTGTCCTCCGCACTTATTCTTTGTGCACTTGTTTCTTTACTCTGGATTTCCAACTAACCCCTGCATGGGTGTGTGGATGTGCTGTAATCACTTGAGCATCAGTTAACTTATCCTCTCTCTCTCTCTCCAGATCATGTTCGAGACCTTCAACACCCCTGCCATGTACGTTGCCATCCAGGCTGTGCTCTCCCTGTATGCCTCTGGTCGTACCACTGGTATCGTGATGGACTCTGGTGATGGTGTCACCCACACTGTGCCCATCTACGAGGGTTACGCTCTGCCCCATGCCATCCTCCGTCTGGACTTGGCTGGCCGTGACCTGACTGACTACCTCATGAAGATCCTGACCGAGAGGGGCTACAGCTTCACCACCACAGCCGAGAGGGAAATTGTCCGTGACATCAAGGAGAAGCTCTGCTATGTGGCTCTTGACTTCGAGCAGGAGATGGGCACCGCTGCCTCCTCCTCCTCCCTGGAGAAGAGCTATGAGCTGCCTGACGGACAGGTTATCACCATTGGCAATGAGAGGTTCAGGTGCCCAGAGGCCCTGTTCCAGCCATCCTTCTTGGGTAGGTTTCTTGACAAACATTACCTTTTTGCGGCTGTACTCTAGATTTGATTTCGAAGGGAGTTAAAGAACTCTGGTTAACCGTTTGTTTTGCTCTGCAGGTATGGAATCTTGCGGTATCCACGAGACCACCTTCAACTCCATCATGAAGTGTGACGTCGATATCCGTAAGGACCTGTATGCCAACACTGTATTGTCTGGTGGTACCACCATGTACCCTGGCATTGCCGACAGGATGCAGAAGGAGATCACATCCCTGGCCCCTAGCACAATGAAAATCAAGGTGAGCGGTGGTCTGAACTTTGACCTTTACCTTTCATGTCAGTCTGTAACTGAACACATGGCAACTCTGCATCGTGCTAACGGTTCGTTTTCCCCCCACAGATCATCGCCCCACCTGAGCGTAAATACTCTGTCTGGATCGGAGGGTCCATCCTGGCCTCCCTGTCCACCTTCCAGCAGATGTGGATTAGCAAGCAGGAGTACGACGAGTCTGGACCATCCATCGTCCACCGCAAATGCTTCTAAACGGACTGTTACCACTTCACGCCGACTCAAACTGCGCAGAGAAACTTCAAACGACAACATTGGCATGGCTTTTGTTATTTTTGGCGCTTGACTCAGGATCTAAAAACTGGAACGGTGAAGGTGACGGCAATGTTTTTTGGCAAATAAGCATCCCCGAAGTTCTACAATGCATCTGAGGACTCAATGTTTTTGTTTTTGTTTCTTTAGTCATTCCAAATGTTTGTTAAATGCATTGTTCCGAAACTTATTTGCCTCTATGAAGGCTGCCCAGAAATTGGGAGCATACTTAACATTGTAGTATTGTATGTAAATTATGTAACAAAACAATGTCTGGGTTTTTGTACTTTCAGCCTTAAAATCTTGGGTTTTTTTTTTTTTTTTCTTCCAAAAAACGAAGCTTTACCATTCAAGATGTAAAGGTTTCCATTCCCCCTGGGCATATTGTAAAAGCTGTGTGGAACGTGGCGGTGCCAGATATTTGGTGGGGCCAACCTGTACACTGACTAATTCAATTCCAATAAAAGTGCACATGTGTAAGACATCCTATTCCTGTGTGACTTCCTGTTTGTGCTGAATAACTTATTCACGTATCTTGGTAGACTCAATTTAACTACATTAGTAGTCTCACGTTTCTTAGCGTTGTATCCATAAATAATAAATCCAACTATTCCCTACATTTAGTTCCAGAGCGCTCTGGTGATAGTTAAATGGGTTATCTTGCTATCTTGAATTGGGTGTTTTAGGTGGCTACTCTAAACTTGAGATTATCAAAATGGTGGGTATGAGAAATCACTTGCTTTCAAATGATCAGCTTAAACTAGCAAAACATGGAAGGCATTTGCTCAAGATTATCTAAATGTAGCTAGAAATTGGTTGGTATTCTTTGGGACAAAACTACATGCTTTAAAGGACCTAGTTTAGAAATGGAGGTCAGTTATAGGTTTTGTATAACAGATTGCCACCTGTAACTGCTTATGCACAAACTCCAATATCAAGAAATTTAATGTCAGCATGATGGAGACCCCTGAAGTATGAGGGGGAAAGTAATGAAGTTATACAGATGATCATTTTTAGAGGTTAAATTACTTCTATCTTATCTGTACAGTTTATTAATCAGTTCATTAGGTCTTAAGGAGCCTTCAGATTGAAGTCTGAACACGAGAGCATTATGCCGCCTCATGGTCAGATGGTCCTGCATTTTTATTTGTACTTCACACAACTGCACAGCAGATGGCGCTACACACACAGGAAATTAAATTCTTATCGAATTCAATCTTGGAATGCAGAAGCTACTGAGCACCAACTCTGGTGTGTGTAAGAGGCAGTGGTTTCTCTGGGGAATAATCAAAACATGTCTCTTTCAGTAAGTGACATGAAATAGAATAACAAAACGTGGCACATCCAATTTGTGCTAACAATATACACCAATAAGTGGCTGCTGTTTTTAGGTTGATCCTGGTGTGCTTGAACTTTGGTTGTTGATGTAGTAGATACTTATAAATATGGGCGCCCTAGTTGCATATGATTTACTGCAAGCTGCTTCTCTTCTGACAGCACTTGATGAAAAATGATCAAGAGAGTTTCCTGCTGTGTACATCTGTGCCTGTAGAATAGCCTAATACAGATTGTAGGCTACTTTATTAATATAACCGAGGGAGCCTTTTTACTTTCGTTGTACTGAATAACAAACTGAATCAATATTCCTTCTCTTTAGATTTACTTTAGCTGTATCTTTTATTACTACCACTTACCATGTAATTGTTATTTTTGTAACGCCGTCTCAAAGACTAGCCTTTAATGTTTTATTCATTAAGCACAAATGATTTACAAATCAAACGCATGAATCTTGTGAATCTCATAATCATTCGAGTTAATCTGAATTTGCTCCCTACCCCCAACACAAGCGCAAAATGCCATTCATCCCTTTAATTTAGCCTCCCACGTACATTCGTACATCCCACGGGGACGTGTGTCTCAGCAAACGCCCGTTCTCTTGATTGTAGTGGGGTTTGTTCATGCAGGCCATGCACGAATGTTCCCCTCCATTCATGATGAAATAATTACACAGAGGAACAAACCACTAATATGTGAGTAGTGGGCGATGGAGACATCAGCATTCACAGTGCTATTTCCCATTGATTGCACAATTATCGGAGAGACTCATTTTGTCCTATCCCACAGACATGATTTATGATTGATTGCTTAATGCAGATACACCCAAGTATGTTTTATTTTTGTTGTGATTTTTAAATGAACAAAAGCAGGGGGTGCTGCTGGAGGTCAGTGTTTGTGATATGGACGAACTCCAGTGTCATTAGATCCATTGTGTTCGGGGCCCCTCTGGACTAGAGCTGTGGTCCAATGAGCTCTCAGAGCAATTTTGAGGTGCCTCATAGACAGTGTCCGACTGAGTGGGTATTGGACAGGCCCTCTGTAGTGTTATTTTAGTTTCATTGAGATAGCAGATAGGCTACTAGTTTTCATTAGAATTTGATAAACCAGTCAAAAGTTTGGAATCATTAAGATTTTTTTTAATGTTTTTAATCTGCTCACCAAGGCTGCATTTATGTTATTGAGAATAAAAAAATAAATAAAAAAAGCTGTAATATTGTGAAATATTATTAAAATGTAAAATAACTGTTTCCTATCTGAATATATTTAAAAATGTAATTTGTGATGCAAAGCTGAATTTCGAGCATCACTACTCCAGTCTTCAGTGTCACATGATCCTTCAGAAATCCTTCCGATTTGCTGCTCAAGAAACATTTATTATTATCATCAATGTTGAAAGCAGTTGTGTAAAACATTTGTTTTAGGATTCTTTGATGAATATAAAGAACAGTTCTTCAAAAGAACAGTATTCATCTGAAATAGAACGCTTTTGTAACATTATACTGTTCAAAAGTTTTGGGTCTGTAAGAATTTGTTTTTATTTTTATATTTGGGAAACTAATTTTGGGAATAACTTAAAGAAATTAATACATTTATGCAGCAAGGATGCATTAAATTGATCAAGTGACAGTATAGACATTTATAATGTTGCAAAAGCTTTATATTTCAGATAAATGCTGTTCTTTTGAACTTTCTATTCATTAAATAATCCTGAAAAAAATTGCAGCACAACTGTTTTCAACATTGATAATAATGATAAATGTTTCTTGAGCAGCAAATCTGCATATTAGAATGATTTCTGAAGGATCATGTGACTCTACAGACTGGAGTAATGATGCTGAAAATTCAGCTTTGAATCACAGAAATAAATAGCATTTTAAAATATATTCAAATAGAAAAAAGTTATTTTAAATTGTAAAAATATTTCACAATAATACTGTCTTTGCTGTATTTTTGATCAAATATGCGGCCTTGGTGAGCATAAGAGACTTCTTTCAAAACCATTAAAATATCTAAAATGATTCCAAACGTTTGACTGGTAGTGTACAGTTTAATCTTAAGTTTTTAATCTTAATTTTTTGTTGTTGTTGCTGTGTGCTTTTATTAGTTTTGGGGTTTTTTTATTCATAATTATTAAAATTTTATTTATTTTAATATGTCAACTTAAACTAAATGTAAATGAGGAATGTTGCCTTGGCAACTAGAGGTGCGTCCCAATTTAATTTGAGTACTTATGCCCTATTCTATGACGTTTTGTATATAATTAGTGTGAGTGTGTGCATACTGAAAACTACCAAAAGAAAAAGCACACTTTAAATACCCGGATGACACACTTAATTAACCGGAAAAACGAAGGCTGTGTCCAAAATCGCCCCCTATACCCTCATTCACTATTCCCGTTCACTTGAAGGAGTGAATAAAACGAGTCAGCCATAGTGTGGCAGAAGGGCTGCCGCTTTTGCATAGTTTGCGCTTGCTGTTTAATAATTATTTGACACTTAGCAAACTAGCAGCTCCTGTAGTAATGAAAATATTTATCTTGAACTCTGTCATGGAAACTATAGCATGTATAAACATTAATTAAACAGTTTAATAATATATTAAAAAGGAATTTATACCTGTATGATATTATGCTGTACCCACATTTGACCAGAAGTTTGGAAAATGGATGGATGTATGATTCAGCTGTGGGTGCCATCTTCTGGCGAGGCGAGGGAATTCATTCACTATCACAGTGGATTATGGGTACACTCGGCTGCACTGCACACTCGTTATTGCGGTGCATTGTGGGATTGAATGAGTGCACTACTAGATAATGTCCACAATGGTTTTGGATACCACTAAAAATGACTGTCCCCTCAAATAGTGCCCTATATAAGGGTATAGGGTAGCCTGACGTCGTCATACTCAATTCTAGTCAGAATTTGAGTCTGATACTGCTCCGTTGGGCTGTGATTATGGGGCGTGTTTCAACCGAACCAGGAAAGACCTCAATTAGATAGACCTACAACCAATCAGAGCAACGCATAACGTTAGTTGTCAAATGTCAACAGAACTGGGTTGCCAAGTCCGCGGGTTGAAGCGACCCCAATTATATGATATACAGACCCAGGAATGCGAATTTCAGAACCAGACCCAGAATTGTGAACCCCCCCTACTGGGCGGGTTTTGTTGTAAAAACTTGGCAACCCTGTCTGCCCGCACGCTGGAATAAGTAATATTAGAAGAAAAAGATGAGTGTAAACGATCTTTGCCGGTGTTGTAAAAAAAGAATTTAAGGATACACCGAGTACTTACCAACACAATCATCATTTCTGAGAGAAATAGTAAAGGTGAATGCATATACGAACAAGTTCTCCGTTTAGGATTAGAACGAATTCAACCCAAGCGCCTTTGATGACATGGATGATTACGTTACTGTTTACCATCTGTCCATCATCGTCTAAAGCCCACCCTGACAATTTCATTGGTCCAAACAGTTTCTGTTCGGGCATAATTACTCCTCTACGGATCAAGTCCAGACCGAACTGCCCGAGTTAAAATGTTGTGGGCGGGGCTAAGTTCGACTGGCATCCAGGCTAGGTGATTTTGGAAACAGCCGAAGTGTGGAATGTTGGACACTTCATGCACTATAAACTGTTGCAGCTTTAATTACATAGCAGAAGGGGAGGGGCTATCAGTAGATAATGAATGACAAAATAACCATAAAGGGATCCCATTCCCATGGGGTCAAGACTTGTATGGCTTAATATAACATAAATGATGTCTCTTACTGAAATATGTAGTAGAAAACCCATGAAAGATCCACGTTATTTAAAAAATCCATTATATATTTGGACAATGGACGGCGCCATTTTGTTTGCGTTCTAGGTTGATGACGTAGAATGGTTGCACTCGGCAATCAACTGGTTCTACTCGTGGCTATTTTTACCACAACACAACTCGAAAAATGTTTCAGAGTTAAAGCAGCACTAGGTAACTTTTCAACCTTCATAATATATTTTCAAGACTCTTGTGATGATACATCGACTTACAATAGGTTGAATGACACGTCTGCCATAGCCTGACGGGGTCTGTATCGTTTTTAATCGTACTTTTAAACTTCGGGTTTCGGGTAGTAACCCGAGAAAAAAAAGAACTACAAAATTCGACTGCTTTACGGCATATACGTCACTTCCACCATCACCCCCACTTCCTTAAATTCGGACGTGCGAGCCCAACTATCCTTTGTTTGCCGGATGTTATAGTCATGGCCGAGGCAGCACAGAAAAAGAAGAAAGCAAAGGTTTTGCCGGAGGAATGCAAAAAGAGGAAACGAGAAAGTGATCGTATTAAAGGCAGGACGAGGATCAACATTGGGCCAGCGTTTGCTCGTTGGCGTGAGCTGAAGGAGGTCAATATATTATATTGACGATATATGGTTATTACCTACCACTCAAACATTGAATTGAAGTATCATATAGATTCTGTAAAACGGTAACCAATAGACTAGACTACTGTAATGACGCTGGCTTGTAAACGTGAGCATCGCGATCATTTGGCGTTTGAAAAAAAAAAAAAAAAAACCATGAAATTATATTCATATGACATGCTGAAACATATGCCACTGTACCTGGGATGAAGACATTTCACACGCGACGCAAACAGAACACCTGCATGTGAACTCCTCCTGCAGTGTTCAGGGTAGAGGGCTGCATTGGGATTGAGTCCCGCCGGGTCCCGCGGGACCCAACGCAAATCTCGCGGGAGCGGGCGGTTTGAATTTTGCTGCGGGCGGGAATGGGCGGCTAAAAAAAACACAGCGGGAATCGGCGGGATAGGGAGGTTGCCTAACGACATGATGGAGAAGATGTCAATAGATGATGTAGAAAAGAACCTCAAACGAGGTATTTACAGCACAAAAGCTAAGCAAGGAAAGTCTGACATTTGGAGAAGTTTCTCAATTGTTTTCAATTGTTTTGGTAGGCAAAATCATGCGGTATAACGTTATATGTATCCACATATTGCGCAGCTGGCAAATACATAGCTACTTGATCATACCTCACCAAAAACGCTCAGCACTCCCTGCAGGTCAAGTTGACTGTTTGGTGTTTTTGACAAACAATACATAGAAGTTTAGTGAGTGGAAATGGATTGTTTCTAAATGTCCGTTTGCTATTTTGTGTTCACATTACGTTCTGTTGAAGCATGTTTTCTCAGGTTCCCTTTCAGTCGGTCACGTTCGACGTACGTCTGAACTGACCGACGAATTAGGATCTGTTTTCTGTTTCTCAATCTGTTTTTCTGTTTTCTGTTTTGCAAAGCAGTCTATTTTTATGTGCAAAGTTTTTGATGAAAACGAAATTATATTGTATTGTGTGTTTTGTCTTTTTTTTTTTTTTTACATGCAGGCCAGGGAAACGAAACAAACAACCCCATGAATCTCTTTAATAATATCAATACAAATACGTGTTTTTTTTTTTTCCTGCGGGACGGGAGAAGATACAAAATCAATGCATCTCTATTGTTGTGCGGGAATAAATTCTCAGAGTTTTGCGGGTGCGGGCGGGAGTGGACATGCATATTGCGGGAGCGGGCGGGAGTGTAACACATACGTTGCGGGAGCGGGCGGTAATGGTCAGAAATTCGGCGGGTGCGGGCGGGAGCGGGATGAAGAAAACAGTCCTGCGGCTCTAGTTCAGGGCTATCATAGTTGTCATGTCAACAAATGAACGTGCGATGCATCCCCTGATGTAGGATGACAGAGTTTACGACAGTAGTAGAGGACAATACTGTTTCCCAACTGTAGGGGGACCCAGAGAGCAAAACCTACCTAGTGCTGCTTTAAACAAAACCAATCAATTGCTTTGTAATTGCATTTAAAACACAGGCGTGCACACAAACTCTCTCTCTCTCTCATACATACACACACACACACACACAAACAGACACACCTCAAGACACACACACACAAGATCGGCGCGCTCACACACATCCACGCACTGTGCGCGCACACACACTCAATCAGCTGTAATGTTATACATGAGGTTGGCTTGCCTAGTTTGTCACCTGGTCCCGATTCGGCAGGCCAGCTCCGTCCTGACTGAATCCGAAATCGCCCCCTATAGCCTACCCTCAAATAGGGCACTATTTAAATGCAATTACAAAGCAATTGATTGGTTTTGTTTAACTCTGAAACATTTTTCAAGTTGTGTTGTGGTAAAAATAGCCACAGGTACACTGCAAAAAATGCTTTTCTTACTTAGTATTTTTGTCTTGTTTTCAGTCCAAACATCTAAAAAAATCTTACATTAAGAAGCATTTACTAGACAAGCAAAAGTTTTTGTCTTGTTTTGGGGGAAAATAACTCAAAATTAAGGGAGTTTTTGCTTAAAATAAGCTAAATAATCTGCCAATGGGGTAAGCAAAATAATCTTGTTTTCTGTTTGAATTAAGATAATTTTTTTTACCCCATTGGCAGATTATTTTGCTTATTTTAAGCAAAAACTCCCTTAATTTTGAGTTATTTTCCCCCAAAACCAGACAAAAACTTTTGCTTGTCTAGTAAATGCTTCTTAATGTAAGATTTTTTAGATATTTGGACTGAAAACAAGACAAAAATACTAAGTAAGAAAAGCATTTTTTGCAGTGTAGAGCCAGTTGATTGCCGAGTGCAGCCATTCTACGTCATCAACCTAGAACGCAAACAAAATGGCGCCGCCCATTGTCCAAATATATAATGGATTTTTTAAATAATGTGGATCTTTCATGGGTTTTCAACTACATATTTCAGTAAGATTAAGCCATACAAGTCTCAAGACACCACGGGATCCCTTTAAAACATTCATACACTACACGGTTCAGTACATAGTGTATAAATGCATAGTGTATAGTGCGTCATTTTGGACACAACTTAGTTGAAATAAAATAAGTTTAAAGTCGGCATGAAATGGAAGCTGTGATAGTCTTTACTTCCCTATGTTTTCACATATATCCGAGTGAAACAGCTTCTCGAACAAGAAAAAATGTAGTGCAGGACTTGATTTTTGTTTTGTTTTTTGTTTTTTGCAGGACTTGATTTTGTCCATCAGGAATTATTTGCTGTGATGTCATGTGATTGACAGGTTGTCTCGCCCTCACGCCAGTAAACACATCAGAGAAGAGATGTCACTGCAAGAGGGAGGGGAAGATATTTTGATTATAGATTATAAGACCAATAAAAAATGTACACAAAATTAATCATTTATAATAATAAATTCAGCAATATTCCATAAAAACAGGACTTATCCATTTTGATTTGGTGACTTTTTTATTCAGTTAAAAATTATTTTATTTCAATTGACAAAGTTTTTCTTCATAGTTTTAGTAAACTATATTAGCACTGTATCTACACTGATTCTCCAGATGAAACCTTGGGAGAGGAGAAATGATCTGATATCTTCGACCAGATATATATCTGGGCCGCCAGATGCTCAGTATCTGTGATGATCTAGTCTTTTTCTATCTTCGAGAAATAAATCTTTTCATCATCCGGTGTAGTATAATTGATCGGTTACAGTGTCCTTGTAAACTTTCATTTGAAAAGCGCGTCTTCCACTTTTAGTACAGAGTCCCATTTCCTGCAGAGCCCAGGGGACAGTTATAATGGCAGGTAACTTATCATTAGGAGACACTTCTGCAATATGTTACAATACTTGAGAAGACACTTGAATGCTTCTCTTTCCATTTTGCTCTCTATGTTTTTTATTTAAATTCATATAGTTTTTAAGTGTCTGCATGACACAAAAATATTTAGTATTATGGATGCACACAAGAACAGAAAATAGATGTTAAATTATGCATTTTATTCCAATTATCCACTATTTGCAGTTTTCTTTCTAGAATTATATGTAAAATATTGTTATAAATCAAATCTGCTATGTCACCTAACCCCAATATAAATTTCATTAAAAGTGTGGGGAATGTGCTGCAGTGAAGGAAATTGAGAAGATGTTGTCTGAAGTAATGGATAATCCACGAGGGGGACCAAACGCAAGCCGTCTGTCCATTGAGCAGTTTAACTCTGGCCTCAAATAAAAATATTGAGAAAGTGAGACAAGCCATCTGGATGTCACATCTTCAGCTATTCTAATAAACAATATCTCATCTTTCATCTTCTAGTCTTGGAATAATAAATCCAATCATGCAAATAAATAGATTCTTTAATTCCAAGTTCAATTTGCTTGCGGATTTAGAGGCTTTCTGAGCCGTCAGAGGGATTCTATACAACGTCCCTATTCACTGGATGTCACATTCATCATGGCTTTCATTACAGCTCCGCACAGGCTTTGCACTGAATGATGTGCAAGAAGTTGCTTTACACTGTCACTCCACAAAGTCAAGGTGTTGTGATCATCCTTGCATTGCTTTGACTTGTACAACAAACGCTGTCATGCCACTTTAGAAAGGTTTCTTTATTTATCAAATATTCACTGTATAAAATACAGTGACAGTGTTTCAGGCATTACGGGAGGCATTTTACTTAGGCCCATATTTCATTAAACAATATAATATTAATACCCCAGTCCCCAGCCTTCTTAAAATACTAAAATCTGGTTTGTGCCATAAAAATACTGATAATAACAAAGGTGGTAAAACAAAAGCCCACATGATGAATTCATTATAATATCCCTTTCCATGAACAACTTCTAATGCTAATGCATTGTTGCAAAACGCCAACAGTGTAACACACGACTATGAACATTGACTGAACAAAATGTGCATAAATACTCTGTGTCATGAAACTCTCGCTGATTGGTTGTCTCGCAGCCGTTACTACAGCCAATCGGGCATTTCTTCCTATCTAGGCTAGTATGTATACAGGGAGTGCAGAATTATTAGGCAAGTTGTATTTTTGAGGATTAATTTTACAACATTAATAATTAAACAACAACCATGTTGTCAATGAACACAAAAAACTCATTAATATCAAAGCTGAATATTTTTGGAAGTAGTTTTTAGTTTTAGCTATTTTAGGGGGATATCTGTGTGTGCAGGTGACTATTACTGTGCATAATTATTAGGCAACTTAACAAAAAACAAATTTATACCCATTTCAATTATTTATTTTTACCAGTGAAACCAATATAACATCTCAACATTCACAAATATACATTTCTGACATTCAAAAACCAAACAAAAACAAATCAGTGACCAATATAGCCACCTTTCTTTGCAAGGACACTCAAAAGCCTGCCATCCATGGATTCTGTCAGTGTTTTGATCTGTTCACCATCAACATTGCGTGCAGCAGCAACCACAGTCTCCCAGACACTGTTCAGAGAGGTGTACTGTTTTCCCTCCTTGTAAATCGCACATTTGATGATGGTGTAAACTTCCATCCATTAGCCCAAAAACGGATACTAACGGCTTGGTCAAAAGGAATTCTGCATGTAAGCCTTTTCAGCATTTTGGTGAATGTATTTTAATTTATTGAGATCTCGTTTTAAATCTGACTCCATTAATAATTTTATCTGACTCCAATTTTATGTGACTCTAGAAAGTGTGTTACGTTTAGAGTTTATCAGCTGATTTTCGATTAGTTGCGATTTAATTTAGATCGTTGATTTTCTTATATCTTCCTAGTTTTTATATTCGTTCATCGAGAGACCCTAAATCGCATAGAGACAGACGCGTCCGGTTCGCGCGCTCACGGGCACAAAACGGTTACTTCTGTGATTAGTCAGAGGATGTAGGGTGAATATTTTACCTTTAAGTGGTTGCACATGCTCACTCAACAAAAAGTGTAATTTTAGTAATATCTACGAACTACAACTTGCTAACCCAGCGATAGTCAGAAATCGGAATATCGCGCACGCTGCGCTCCATGCTTCAGTCGTGGCGTCATCGGTTTGATCTATCATAACCCTAGATTTTGCGGTAATAAAGGACTCTACATCGATCCATACTAGAATAACGATTTCGGAACCATACAAGATAAATCAAGATTAACATTTATTTTGGCCAGACAGGAAAAGTAAATAAGTAAACAAGAATCCATGGTACACAACTGATCAGCGGAAAAACATAAACGCAATCGCAAAGTAATATGAAAATAATTTCAAAGAGTCATAATGTCTGGCACAATACACACAGAGTGTGTGAGTGCCTCAGAGGCACTGACACAACCTGCATGGGGGGTTCTGGCTACAGAATGTTCCCCCCATTCTGTTCTGTTTCCCTCCCTTAAATACTCCAACTAGAACAAAAGGGGTTGTAAATATTTGCAACACAAACACATGGTTTTGGGGGAGAGACATCAGATATCTTTGAAGAGACCACTCAAAAAGAGAACAGAATTCTCATTAGTTTTCAATCTTTCTAATAGTACTAATGACTGCTGTGAAACTGAGACCATTCTACCATTCGCACTAAGACCTTTAAAAGGACACCAAACATGAAATGGATAAAACAATAGATTTACAAGATACATCATCATTGGTATATCTGCATTTGTTGACTTGAAAACAGGGCAAGGAGAGGGCAAAATGGGGAGGGGGGGGAAATGTTTGATCAGGGTGGTGTCACAGTTTCTGTGTGATTTTCTTTCAAGATTAGTGACTTTTATTGTTGGGGTGTAGTCTCAGCTTTTGTCTTAGCAGCAAAACCGGTTCTTACAATGGACCACAGGTTCTCAATGGGGTTCAGATCAGGTGAACAAGGAGGCCATATCATTAGATTTTCTTCTTTTATACCCTTTCTTGCCAGCCACGCTGTGGAGTACTTGGACGCGTGTGATGGAGCATTGTCCTGCATGAAAATCATGTTTTTCTTGAAGGATGCAGACTTCTTCCTGTACCACTGCTTGAAGAAGGTGTCTTCCAGAAACTGGCAGTAGGACTGGGAGTTGAGCTTGACTCCATCCTCAACCCGAAAAGGCCCCACAAGCTCATCTTTGATGATACCAGCCCAAACCAGTACTCCACCTCCACCTTGCTGGCGTCTGAGTCGGACTGGAGCTCTCTGCCCTTTACCAATCCAGCCACAGGCCCGTCCATCTGGCCCATCAAGACTCACTCTCATTTCATCAGTCCATAAAACCTTAGAAAAATCAGTCTTGAGATATTTCTTGGCCCAGTCTTGACGTTTCAGCTTGTGTGTCTTGTTCAGTGGTGGTCGACTTTCTGCCTTTCTTACCTTGGCCATGTCTCTGAGTATTGCACACCTTGTGCTTTTGGGCACTCCAGTGATGTTGCAGCTCTGAAATATGGCCAAACTGGTGGCAAGTGGCATCTTGGCAGCTGCACGCTTGACTTTTCTCAGTTCACGGGCAGTTATTTTGCGCCTTGGTTTTTCCACACGCTTCTTGCGACCCTGTTGACTATTTTGAATGAAACGCTTGATTGTTCGATGATCACGCTTCAGAAGCTTGGCTATTTTAAGACTGCTGCATCCCTCTGCAATATATCTCACTATTTTTGACTTTTCTGAGCCTGTCAAGTCCTTCTTTTGACCCATTTTGCCAAAGGAAAGGAAGTTGCCTAATAATTATGCACACCTGATATAGGGTGTTGATGTCATTAGACCACACCCCTTCTTATTACAGAGATGCACATCACCTAATATGCTTAATTGGTAGTAGGCTTTCCAGCCTATACAGCTTGGAGTAAGACAACATGCATAACGAGGATGATGTGGTCAAAATACTCATTTGCCTAATAATTCTGCACTCCCTGTATATTCGGTCTGACACAGGTAGCGTTAAGGCGTGTACACACCGAGACGATTTTCGCGCGGGTTTATCGCCGACGTTTAAAGGAACACACCGACTTTTTGGGACTTTATCTTATTCCCCATATCCCCCAGAGTTAGATAAGTCCATACATACCATTCTCATCTCCGTGCGTGCCATAACTCTGTCTGACACACCCACCACTAGCCTAGCTTAGCACAAAGACTGGAGGTAAATGGCTCCAGCTAGCCTACTGCTCAATAATTGTCAAAATAACGCCAACATTTTCCTATTTTCATGTTGTGATGTGTATAGTTACATTGTGTACTAAGACCGACGGAAAATTAAAAGTTGTGATTTTCTAGACTGATATGACTAGGAACTATACTATCATTCCTGCGTAATGATCAAGGAATTTTACTGCTGTACCATGAGTGCACCGGCGCAATGATATTATGCAGCACCTGAAAATAGGCTAACTTCAATCTACATAACCAACGTGTAACAGTTTGTTAAGCACCCCCCGAAAGGCATAAGGTGTGTATGTTCTTGTTTACTGTCATTTGTAATGAGTATTTTTGTGTATTTCGCTGTATGTTAATGATAATGCTATGAAGAGAGAGAGTTTGTGTACGAGGTGTTAATGCGCACTTTTTTGCTTTATTTGTTCAGCTCTTACAGGGATTTTTTGGAGATCAAACAGTTTCAATAAACTCCATGAAACATCAGTAAAGTCTGGCCATCATTCCGACAGGGTCCGCTACACAACGTAATAATCTGCTTGCACAGAGAGCGCTGGGGACTATTTTCAGGTGCTGCATAATATCATTGCGCCGCTGAACTCATGGTACGGCTCAAAGTTCCTTGATCATTACACAGGAATGAGAGTTTAGTTCCTAGCCATATAAGTCTAGAAAATCGCAACTTTTCATTTTCCGTTGGTCTTTGTACACGATGTAACTATACACATCACAACATGTAAATAGGAAAATGTTGCCGTTATTTAGGCTAGCTGGAGCCATTTACCTCCAGTCTTTGTGCTAAGCTAGGCTACCAGTGAGTGTGTCAGACAAAGTTATGGCACGCACAGAGACGAGAATGGTATGTATGTGGACTTATCTAACTTTGGGGGATATGGTGAATAAGCTAAAGTCCCAAAAAGTTGGCGTGTTCCTTTAATGCCTCGTGACTAAACAAAGGGCGCCAATGTGAGTGTGCACACCGACGTACAAAACGCCAGCCGTAAAAGCGTGTTAAAAACTGGCCGACCAATGAGATCAGCGCTTTTGTTTCACGTTCCTGGAGCTGCTGAAGTGACAGTAAAACAGGACTTGGTGGCGCTCAAGCAAAAAACGGTCTTGCCGAGCACATATTGATACGACAAAGAAGTAGTAAGTAGACAAAGAAGAAGATAAGCTGCTAATGTTGCTTGCCAGTTAGCAAAAAGTGTGTGAATGGTTTTGACCATAGACATAATATGTCTATGGTTTTGGCAAGCACGTAAATATTGTCTCTCTTCTTCTTCTTCTGTGTGACAAGCGAGTGTCAGAAGCGTAAAGTGCCGCAGCTCCACCTTGGTACCGGTAGCGCCATCTGAATTTGCACGTTCACTCGGTGCATCCCCAGTGAAAATCGATTTGGTGTGAACACTCAAGTCGAGCCGAAAAACGTCACGAAAAACGCTGGCGATAATCGCACGCAATATTCGTCCCGGTGTGTACAGGCCGTTAGACTGCATGCTCGTCTTTACCCTCCTCCACCCCAGCACCACCTGTCTGCTACAGGGGTCTCTTTGCAGCAGTACTTAATGTCACCTTGTTTTATGGAGCAAGTATTCGTACTTGCTTTGCAGCAGCAGCAGTTTTTTTTTTGTTGGTGTTTTCGTGGTCTAGCAGAGCGAGTTTGTGTACTTGCCTGCAGCAGCAGCGTAGCCGATATAGTCTGCCAAAACCAATCCCATTTACATCTACAGCAACATTACTTATTTAATAATATTGTGTTCAAACTATTCAGAGAGTTGTCATGACTGAACTGTTAAAAAAATAAATTTAACAATAATACTATTTAAATAAGATAATCAAATTATTTAATAATAACATCAACACTCAGGTCCTTTATACTGTTGTTGTTGCTGATGTTATAAAAGCAATTAACTAAATGTATATTGCATGAAACATCATAACCTAAAACTCTCAAAATGCACAGATGAAAAGAGATTTGCTCGTATGACTTCAAAAGAGTCTTGTTTGCAGCTTGACAACACTCAACAAACAGAAGAAGCAAACAGCAGCTTTGGAAAGTGAGGGTAAGTACATGAAGACATCATTTTTATTTGTGGGGCAACTGTCCCTTTAAGTGGCTTAGTGCTTCATTGAGACCTTGACGTGGTACACAAAGGTATGTAATCATAATGTCCTGAGACAAAATGAGTATTTCCCCTCTAATGACTGTCTTATTATAACATTTGTGTTATAATGACACCTGAATATTCTCTACAGGCCCTAATCCTCTGACTCATCTCTTCACAGCCCATTGACCTGCTGTCTTCATTTAAACAGCGTTGTGTTAGTTAGTAACGAGTAACAGCAGCTCTCCTGTGCTCAGTTGGTTTGCATGTGTTGTCAGTGGAGCTTTACTCCACATACAGATATACGTCAAAAAGCACCATGTGTGCCATAATGTTTAGACATATACTATTTTAAAAGCATCATATAGAACCGCCATTGAACGTTTAGGGCTTCTTGAAATGATGCCCAAATCGCAGCATTCAAGACATTTACAATGCAGGCATGCGATAGGAAGGTTTGAATTCTCAGGAAATGGCTGACAGCCCCCCCAAAAAGCTGAATTCTATTTTGCTTAGCGGTCAGCCTTTTTGTCACTCCCTTGCTGCATGACATTTACAGACAAAATGTGTTTTGTCTATCAGACAAATAATGTGTTTGTCGAGGTGGGCAGCATCACAGTTGGGACACAAGATGGGCCTCGGCAAGTGCGTCATAATGTAACACTCCACCGGTGACACCGGTAGAACTGCACTACTGCAAGTTTTTTGCTCTTCTAAATGCAATTACAATGAATAGGGACTGAAGCTTTCAAGCTTCTAAAAGGACACAACAACACCATTAAAGTAAATGCACTCTAAAAGTGATCATATTACTTGTGCACTATATTATATTCTCTTGAAGCCATATGATACAATAGCTTTGTGTGAGAAACAGGGTTATTATCATTAACTAAAACTATTACAAAACTTTTTGTTAATTATAATAAAGCTGAAATAAAATAAAATGAAATATATATTAGATAACAATGTATTTCAGTTCATTGCCAATGAAACGTTTTTTAATTTAGTTTTAGTTGAAAGAAAATTACTAACTGAAAAAAGAAACTAAAAATGAATTAATATTTGCAAAAAATAATACAATTGACACACAAAATTACAAAATTAAACTAAAATTGAGAATATAAATATAACTTTTAATTCAAAATATTAAAACTACTAAGACCGTAACTGGTGTTAAATCGTCTAGATGTTTTCTGGAGAATATTGTTTAAGCAGCATAGAAGCAGTCCTTCATTAATTAAAAAAATTATGATTTTTGCTGTTGAGTCAAATGATTTAGTTCAGCAACGAATTAATCAGACTGAAGTCTTTTCAAAGCAGGTGCTTCAAAAAACGATTCAATAAAAGAAACGGAACGGCATACTACTAGTATATACTACTCGTAGGCCTACTACATTTACTACAGTAGTATGTGTGCGGTTCCAAATCCAGCAAATGTTTTTAGCGACAGTGGTCGCGGCGTTTGTTTATGGTTCACTAAAAAGAACCGGCTCATATGAATCAGTTATTCTCGAATCGAACCACACTGGTAACGTTGCCTGCAGTCCCCAAAGGCGGCCATTATTTATCATTAAATAATGTTTTATTAAATTACTGTCAATTTAGACTGTGTATTCACATTACAATTAAGGTAAAATAGGATTTTATGGTGCTAAATATTCAGCAGCAGGGGCATAGATTCAGTAGCGCGGGAGCAACGCAGTCTTCAAAATTTCTACATAGAAAGCAGAAAGTCATACGGGTTTGGAGCAACATGAGGGCAAGTAAATGATGACAGAACTTACATTTTTGGATAAGCTTTTCCTTTAAACGTGTTTTGGAGCTAATGGATGCCTTGTCATAGACTGCCACTTTGTTTGTGACTCACCCTGTCAAGCTGTTGAAAGCTGTCAGAAATGTTCCAGACACTGGGAGAAATCCACATCGCTCATGGTCACTCCCTGCAAACCCCGGGACAGAGAGCAGCTGGACTCCACTCTTAATGGACCCTGTGCTGCAGCACAATCTTGGCTATCCTGCTGCTCTCCAGATGCTGTGATCTACAGATGAAGGTCATCAATCAATCTGTAAAGACATTGGGTATAGAATGAAACTAATGAGCTCAGAGGGAACACTGAACCTCTTGGCCTCTCTGCCTGTCTCTGTCCATTTACCTCAGGGTTGAACCGGTTATATTGTGGATTGTTAAGTTCGCTGCATATAAAGCACTAGTACCACAGGTAGAGGTGTTCTATTCAGTGCAGTGCCTGCGAATGCTGCAAAACTAAAAAGGCTATGGTGACTATGATAGATTAGATTCTTTTCAAGTTAGAAAGTGCAGAGCTGTGCAAGGCTTGATTGAACATCACAGGGGCCGTCTACCTGCCTGCAGGGAGCAGAAAGACAGTTTCCACCCAACTCTCTCGGCAGGTCTGGCACCGCAGGGCAGCTGAAAGGAAAAGAGGAACGAGGTTTACTTTTTCACATCCTGGCGTCAGTCGTCGGTGAGTGAACTCTGCTTTCAACACACAGTTAACAGGATAAAGCTCAGCGCTTCAGGTGTGTTTACAGTGGTCTGGACCGTCTTATGCAAGAAGGTGAAGAACCTCCAGGCAGTTTGGCTGTTGACAGCTCCATCTTCACTGTTTGTTCTCTTTAGGGGAGCAGCGGCAGTGGGATGGGAGAGCTCCATCTGGGACTCCTGTTAGAATATTTGAGGCAGACCCAACGGATCCCAGGAAAAGAGACCCTCACCCCTCCAGGCAACATAGATCAATGGCCTCCTCTGCCTCTCTTTGAGCAGATGAATGCATCATATGTTAGCATGCAGCGAGAGCGCTCAGACCCTCAGTGTGTAGTTTCAGAAAATTCACTTCACATGTGCTCTTTTACGCAAAAAAAAAAAAAAGCATTAGTCAAGATTTGATTCAAATTCAAAACCGTCTTATGCACTCGCACTCTTGCACTTAATATGCACTCTGCATATTAAAAAAGCGTGCTTTGTTATTGCTGGCAAAGGAGCTGCACTGCAAGTACTTTCAGTTGATCTTGGTGGAGATGCTTTTGTCAGATTAATAACCAGATAGTGAGCCATTTGAGAACACAGCACAGTCTTCTATCCTCTTCTTTATTATGAAGTAGTAAAAAGAAAATGTTGTGCACAATCAAAACATTTGAAAAGGGACATAATGGAAATGAGAAAAATAAACAAAAGACAATGGAAAAAGATGGAAACAGTTTTCGGACCCACTTTAATAATTTGATACAATGCACTTATTGTGTACATACATGTTTTTACACAGTACTTACCTAACCCTACCCTTAAATCTACCCATACCACCACACCTGTCCCTAACTTTACCCATATCCTCAATAGCAGCAAAAGTGTTTTGCCATACAATATGAACACAATAAGTAGGCCTGCATTGTATGTATTTTTTGATGTAAGTACATAGTAGGCTAGTTAAGGCCACCTAATATAAAGTAGGACCCAGTTTTCATTATTCCCGTTTCAGACTGTTTTGAATTGAATTTTGTTCTAAGCTAAGTATACATATGTTAAAGCTAAACACAAAAAAAGTCCCAGTCAATCAATCCATCAATACCATAATCATGACAACACAGAGGGGATATACTCATGTGAAAAAGAAAGTACACCCTTTTAAATGCTATGGTCCGTTTATGTATCTAATGCTGCGTTCCAGGCAACCCGTATCCCGTGTTTTTCCAACTTTCTACCCATGAAAGTGCACTGTAACGACAGTCAAACCCGTGACTTCCCACTCGTGAACTCGTACTAGATCAATGTACTCCCAGTTACGAGATCTGACGTCACATAGCCCGCGAAACAACATTGACAGCCCCATACGGATGCAGTGTTTATGAAACAAATATACAAATAACGTTAAATAAAAGGTATAACAGCTTCTCTTGCCATATGCGCCGTTTTTTCCCCTCCGTTTCCCTCAAATAAGCAAGTAAGCACATTTGGCGATAGAAATTATTGTAAATTTAGCATAAGCCCCGTACGGTCTTCCATGCTTTGTTTACATCTAGCTATCACAATTCCTTGCGCTCAGTTTGGCGTGACTTTGCCTGGAACGATACAAAGTCATGAGTCGTGGTTTGAAGTTGTAACTTACGGGCTCAAAAACCTGCCTGGAACGCAGCATTAGTCTTTAGCAAAGTAAATACATCATCATATGAACAACAAAACATATTATATCAATTCATTATTTATAAAAAAAAATAAAGCCAACATGGGGAAGCCATGTGTGACAAACTAAGTACACCCTATAATTTAAGGGGTTATTTCACCCCAAAACTATAAGGGCCGTTTGTGGATAAAAAATAAGCAAAAACAATTAATTTAGTGTAATTTAGGGGCCATTTTCATTTATTGGCAGACACTACTTCAATAACTCCAAACGAGACTTAAAATGATGGAGTGGGTCACATTAATCCTAATCTTGTTTGCAGTCTAAATATTAATAAAATGTTGAGAGTTTTGCAGAACAACGTTTACCAACTAATCATCACCAGATTGAACCCACAATCTCATGGGTCCTACATGAAACCTGGCACTGCTTTAAGACAGAATGTAATAGCATCCTAGCCTAGCTTTTGTGAGTTATTCTTCAGGACAACAGCCAATGTATGCTGGCAATTGAGCTGAGCTTCATGATGTCCCACTGTTTAAAACAGCGACAGTCAAAATGCCAAAATGTTCACTGGACTGATTGGAGATATCTTCATTTGAAGCGATTTCCTGTGTAAAAACACTTAATTCCAGGCCAAGCTTTGACGTATGCCTTGAGAAACCAGCCCTTGATTGCATGGTTTGTGAAGTCTATTGAGGGCGAAAATTCTCCTCCAGCTGATTTCCTTCTTCTCAACAGCAAACCGAAGGGGCGTCACAGACATCACCTCCACCAATGTCAAACCATTCTCTGCAACACAGAGCCAGAATTACTGTTAAATGGCCCTCTTCAAAAGACATTCTTCCCAGGTGTGTGCGGCGTGCTTGTGGATCCTGTGGCCACTGAATTCGCTCTGCTGGCAGAGGAACAAGTAGGTGCCCTGTCACTGATTGTTGTTCGCCTTCCTCCTTCACAATCGTCACAGCTAGAGGATGTAACCAGACTTTATTATTAATTCCTGAATAGATCGGCAGTCATTTGTTAACGGTGACTTGATAGGAACGCAGCAAGAAAAGCAATCCTCACAGTGATAGATCTGTTTTTTTTCCCACCCAGCCTCCTTTCAGACCACATACTTTGGCAATCTTTGGGAAAGTGCTCTGCAGGGTTTGAAGGTCCCATTTTGTCGAACATAATGGCTCTTGATCCAACCACTGCAATCACCCCTCTAAACCGCCTTTTGCTCACGCTGATTTCCGGTTGTCTGGTTCTCACTCACGCACAGTCAACCTGAAAGAAAATGCTGAGCTGGAGCGTGGCTTTTCACCTCCATAAGTCAACTTTGGCACACCTGCCCAGCAGTTTATTACCAGCACGGCTGATGTTGTTGTTGATGATGATGTTGTTGCCATCAATAGCAAAGCATGTGCGAATAGGTTGAATGCTGTGAAATCATTGATGTGAGTTCCATGCAAAGTTCATCATTCAACACCGCAACAGATTGGCCAATAGAAAACCAAGTGGGAATGCTTGTGAACTGCATTTTACATTGGCCTTTAAATTGCAATGGAGCATATGCTGCCACTAGATAGCCAACACGCTCAAAGGCACCATCAGAATAAATACATCTCTGCACGTCAACGCAGCAAAACAAACGCCCCTCTCCGATGAAGTACTGCGAAACAAATTGGAAGCGCTTGACTGCAGATTTTATTATGAAGTCTGGTAATAAGTTCAGTACTCCGAGGGCCGAATAACCCACAGACACTATGATTCACTTCCATCATGCAATTTCCCTATTGTAATTTTACTTTATAAAACATGCAATTTCAGCCAGCCCCTTGCAAGACTTTGTACTTATAATGTACAAAAACACAATATCTGGTCATTTATTGCTTTCCATTACAAAAATACCATATTCTTTTCCTGTAAAAGATAACCATTTCAAGCAAAATGACAGTGTGATATTACCAAGGCTCTGGGTGTCTCTCTCTCTCCCCACAATGGGAGCCTGGAGATTCTGTGACAGTCGGAATGGGGAGTCGGCCACTAATGTATCCACACAGCAGGATATTGGAACAACAAGGCAAATGGCTCTCCTGTGAGTAGCCAAGGTCCATTGCACACATTTTCTTGGTTTATTTCTAACAGGTGCACGTGCACGCACACGCACTGGCGCTGAGTGTTGTTCTCTCATTTTGTCTTAATGCTGAGGCAGTGATTGCTATGCCCCGGAGATTACAATATGAATGTGGCCCTCCCTGAAGCGGTTTGTTCAGCCGAGAGCGCGGTCAGACATGCATCTCTGCGTTTCATACTGCCATAAATCCTGCTCCTGTTGAGGGGGAAGCAATTTGGTGGGGAGAGCGATATGGGCCATGACAGGACCAGGTCCTGGGCCTCAGAGCCGTGACAAAGGCCTCGTGGCCCCGAGCAATCCTGGTTGGCTTGTTTGCTGTCAGCACACGCTGTAATGAAGGAAGGCAGAGGCTCTGGACTGAGACTCCTTCCCATCCACAGACCCCAGAGGGTCAAAGCACTGTTTCGCTGAAATGAAGCCATTTTCTAACTGGCAATCACTTGTGAATTATTCCACTTTCCCTTTTAAACTGATGGACTGGGACTGCCGGTAAATGTTTGTTTTTATACGGCAATCATTTTAATGGGTCATAAATGGTAAAATGCTCCTGCAATATGGACGACCCTTGCTCTGAGGAACTTCATGTTTAATGCATTCCTAAAACGAATGCTCAATCATATCTCCAGTCCAAGCCCGTGTTGAGCAGTGAAGCGGAACAGTGAAAGTCTTCCATTCGGAGGCCATTTTATGGTGGCCTTGGTGATGTAAGACACAAAATGGACCCTGGATATTGTGAGGAAGTGTAGAGGAAAAGTCAACCATTAGTGTGTAGAACTTCAAATGGCATCCCTGGTGAGAGATTAAGCTGCCGACGTCCTCTCCATCACAGTACGCTTCCATCGTTCGGCGCGCTTTAATTGTTCCACGCCTCAGTTCGTTAAATGAGCATTCCAGCTAAATGACTCCTGAATAGTTTATCATGATGGAGGGTATGAATATTGCATGGCTGCTTTCTGCTTTTTTTGATCTTATTAGCATAATGATTCTTTGCGTTGTGCTTTGGCCCCTTCTGACAGAGGATCATAGCTTGTCGAGAGAAAGGAAGGTGGCCTTTGGTGGGTTTATTGGAGGGTTTAATTGCTTTTATAAGCTTTGACAGCAGCAGTTGACTCCCGCAAGGCCACGGCGCTGCTCTTAAAATGACTCACAATGGTGTTTTTAGTGGGGTTTTTTGCGTCACAATGCGTGTAGCCATAGAGTACAAATGTGTGTTCCTTTGAGCAATGGCATCTCTTTGACTGTTGTCATCTTCACACACGGCGGGAGTCGCTGATTACTCAGGGCACATTATTGAGCCATAAGTGCATTTGCCCGAGAGCTCCTGTTCTCTTATTTAAATTAAATTTCATGATAATTCAGAGGTGATGCACCTTTCAATATTTTTTAGTCACTTGCTAAAAGCACAAGCAGAAGAGTGCAAGGAAAGTCAGTAGTAGTCGGTATTGGATTGAGCACCCACACAAAAGACACAAAGATCATTACTACACATCCTAGGGTGCAAGTGTTTTTGTGTGCTCAAAGAGAAGCAGAGGTGGCTAAACAACTTTTTTCTCATGTGTTTCTCAAGTGATTGACGTAAAAACTGTTGAGTTGACGACATCAAAGCAGCAGATTCAAATATCTTTAGCTTGAATGGATCGCAGCATCTCAGACGCTATGGTTGTGAATGACTTTACACTGGAGATATGGAGGGAATCCGAGGGATTCATTTCCCTTTGTGTTTATGAAAGTAATTCATGAAAGGATTGCGAAATCCTGTTGAAATATAGAGAACCCAAATATGGGATAGTGCAGGTCGAAATGAAAATTCAGTCAGCATTTACTTGCACTACAAATCGTTCCAAACCTGTATTACTTTCTGTCTTGTGCATAACATAAAATACTGTTTTTCAATACATTCAATACAATGGAAGCCAATAAACCCAATTGACTTTCAATGTACAGCTAAAATTATGTAGGGTAAACGTACCCATTAAGCTCACCAAAGTCTACTTTGAGACATTTTAGTGCACAGGGTATTGGTTTGAGTACAAGAAGTTATGTTAAAATAAAATAAAAAATGAATCTCTCACACAATAATATTTTATTTTAAATGACAAAAGCATTTAAATTAAGATATACATCATTAAATGCAAAAAGTATGGCTGTGCTTAATGGGTGCTTTGCCATTAAACTCACATGTTTTTTTGGGGGGGAAATTCTTGTTTATTTTAAACAACATTTTTTAAGAATAATTTTATAAAGATTAACTTGAAGTGACAACCATGAGTTAATATTTAGAGTCTGTTTATGAAGTATTTACATATGTGTAATGTATATGAGCTTAAAGGGAGCACACTGAGCTTTATTGGAACAGCAAACCTTTTTTAATTAATAGATATTATTAAATTAAATAAATAAATAATCTAGGTCATGTATTAAGTTCATACATATTTTAACATAAACAGCTATTGTTGAAAATATCTATGCAATTATACTTTTTCTTATTGATGTCACACTGAAGCTGTGATTTTCATAGTAGTGCACCCTTTAAGCTCACCTTACAATAATATGAAGTCTTTAAAAAAATACAGCAAAACCACAGAACATCAATAAAACTGTAAATTTATAATATAATGGATTTAAAAGTACAAGCCAGAAATGCCTGTGAAGTAATATATTAGTGTAGCACACAATCTTATACAGCTAGTAAACTAACAATGATCCATAGCACCTGCGCTATGTTGCTAAAACTATCTTTTGGATCTAACTGTAATTATTTCCCACATCCACATTCCAGGTTATAATATGCAAAAGTCTAAACATTAATCTCTTAATTTTGCAGTAAAAAGTTATACTTATCGAATATAAAGGCTTAAACATCTAAAAAAACAAATGCTCCTCTTCTGGTGAAAGTTTTCAGACAGCTTTCAAAATGGCCGCCAGACAGTGTGAACACATGGATATCCATATCTCAGTGTGCAATGGACTGATTAGCTTGAAATTACAGGAGGTATATAGTAACAAACACATCAATTGGTTAAGACATGTAATTTTTATGACATGAGCTCAGATAGTTGTGCTTAATGGGTACTTGAGCTTAATAGGTACGTTTACCCTACCTAAAAGATATTTTAGGAAAAAAAATGTTCTTCTGCAAAAGTTTGGAACGACATGAGGGTAAATATAATGCTGACAGAATTGCCATTTGTGTCCGAACTGTAGGTAAAATATTTCAGTTAAAACTCTTTTGCAGTCACGCGTTTAATCATTCTTTTTGCTTATTTAGAACATTAACAAAAGCATGAGAATTCATGATGTGTAGATGCATTTTGTCAGTAATACAATTTAAGGAGCACTTCCATTAGATTGCATTATGCTAATTTTATGCCACTACAAGCAAAATCAAAGGCATACATTTTCAAATCTCATCTGCAGTGTTAATGGAAATTGAGAAGTTGTGCTTTTGATGAATAAGAAATAAGCCAGGGGGTTTTAAATGCAACATGATTTGTGACAACACAATGCAGCCATTCTTTCCCATTGCAGTTAAAATGCAATCTCTCCCATATTTAAACTAGGATGGTGGAACAGCAGCTCAGATGTTTTCAAACAGGTCATAGTCTACCAGCCCACTTCTAATAGAACTTCCCTTTAGCTCCATTTCACCATGGTAGACCACAGATCAGCGTATACCAGAAGTCACAAATATGTTTTGCCATTTTGACAGCTCATTTCCAGTTGAGGAACTAATTTCTGAACGGTTAACAAAGCAAATATGATTCCCTTTAAATTGCTCAGGAAACCGTTTTTCCCCTCAAGCAAGCTTCGTTCCTTTGGCGAGTGGAGAATTCGCTGAAAATGTTGCACTAGTATTTGCAAAATGAGCTCAGCTTCAGTTCAATGCTATAACAACAGCTGCTATAAATTGTAAATTGTTCCAGGAAGCTCTAAAATGGTATCCTGATGAATGTGATTGCCCACGAGGGAGACCCAGAAACCGCCTCTTGCCTAACAAAACACCCAGGTGACCTTTTGAATCTATTGCACCTCTGTGAACGGCACCAGAGAGTGCAATGAATCATCACGCATGCTGAAAAATGTTTTCAGAAATAGGATTTTTAAAGGAAGGGAGGAAAACATTTCATTGCCAGTTAAATGAGTCAAGGACTAACATAACACAAATAACACTCATTCAATAAAGCGCCACAATGTTGTTTTCACAGAGTACAACATTCATTTTCCTCGATGTGGACATCAATTAAGCCATGTTGTGAGATGAATCCTGTTTACAGCATTTCTGTGGTCACATGACCAAAACTTCAGCATGATTGTGGTCATATGGAAGACTGCATGTTATGCCATATTGCTCTGCACTCGCAGGCATCTTAAAAAAGCACTTATACAGCAAATGACAGGCTGTAAAAAGCTTATCAGGTCATAACAGTTCTCTGCTGATTTGTTCATCTGACGTAATACAGATTCAAACATGTGGATTTTAGTAGCAATTCAGAGCCAAATGGTTTGACACTCAATTAATGAAAAAATAAAGAGACAAAGTCGATTCCATTTCATGACATTTATTGATGAACTAGAAAATACTGTGATACTAAAAGAATTGAAAAACACTGATAATGCTGGTTGCATCTGTAAAAAAAAAAAAAAAAAAAAAAATTCCAATCCCATTAGGTTTACACACACACACACACACACACACACAAGTCAACAGCAATCTATAATATCGGTTTCAGTATTTAAAAAAATTTATTTCATTTTTTTACAAGATTAAATGTGTGTACAAAGTATATCCGTACTCATCTCCCCCTCTCATAAAGGATCATTTACAAAACATTGATGCTTTAAAATTTCAAACAATTTCAAAACTATAGCTTTTACAATTTTTATTATTATTTCATTTTGTAACAGGACCATACCAATGCTGAAGGAACAGCAGATGAAGACCAGTGAAGGACCAGCCTCCAGTCCACACTAACTTTCTCTTTCTCATCTCCCACATTCATGAACGCGTTCCTTCCCTCACTAGCAGCTACCTCACAGAATCCAAATTCAGCAGTATTGCACATTAAGCATGGAGGACAATTGTTCAGAGAGGGGGAATGTCATAAAGCAAGAAAAAACAGAAAAGGTTGAACAGAATCATGCAAACAGTGAACTATTATGCTTCTACTCGGCTATACACTGTTTTCTAATAAGCCAGTTAAACCTTATATATCATAAGATGCACTCAAACGGACCCTGGACGAGTAGTAGAGGACGTGAGCGATTCATCCCACATGACTGCTACCAGCAGAGGCCACTGTCTCATACAGTGACCCGAGGGGAAGGAATGGACTCCGACCTCCATTCACGTTACACTACGTCACAATAAGCAAAATATACTTTTATCGATTGCTCTAATATTATTCCTAGAAGCATATATGCAGTTTCTAAAACATGCAGACAAAAATACTCTAAAAAGTGCTTTACAGCTTGACTCAAGCTCAGAGTAAACTTTTGTTTTGAGGGGCACTTAAATTGTACAACTCGCTAAACAGGCGAAAATATTTGACACAAAAGACTGTCAAATCAAAAAAAAAAAAAACTTGCTTAATGTTGCTTCAGATTCACTGTGCATTTGAAGATCATTTGGCATTTGAATTAGCTTTGGGTATGTGTAAAATCCTCAACCAAATTAGGTGACTAGAAAAACAGTCCAAACCGGAATAGGTTGAATATTGTTTTAAGCCTCAAGACGACACGCATACAATGATAAAACATGTTAAGAAATACAACCTATTGAATATCAACAAGATAATATCTCTTTAAGAGAGACTGGGCAATGCAATATGAAACGTACATGAAAAATATATATATATTTCAGACATTTCAGACCACTCTACTATACGTAATAGTGTCAACATTTCTATAATATAAAGAAATTTCCGAAATACTGAGTAGGCCAAATATTTTCCAATCGCAAAGACTGGAAGGCTCTAGTGTCCATACCCTTCTTGATCTCACTCTCCTCCCTCAAAAAACGGGGGGAAAAACAAACAAAAAAAACGACAGAAAGAATCAATAAGTATGAATTCAACATCATTCACAGAGGGTACTCATGGCAAAAGAATTAAAAACAGGCAATGGTTTAAAAGCCCAAGTGCACTAAGTATAATAATACCACCAAGAGAAAATATAAAACAAAAACATGAAACGTTTAACCAACGTGGGAGGTAGAAAGAATTACAGAGTTTTAAAAAATTTGGCTGGGCAACTGCAGAATTTTTTTTTAATCAAATGTAGCCTCTAACCTCATGTTTTCTATGTATAACCATAATTGTTTAAAAAAAAAAATCGTATTGTTTTTCGTTCAGTACTTAAAGATACACATAGACATGAAAAATGTTAAAGGAAAACAATTTCCTTCCAGCATCAAACACCACACATGTACTTGACGAACACGTGTCCCATGTACTTGACGAACACGTGTCCAACCTTAAAAAGAAAGGGGAAAAAAAAAAACATTCATACCCCCTTTGAACCATAAAAATGAGGCACAAATAAGAACCATAATTACAATTAAGCAAATAAGGTGTTTGCTAGTCTCCATAAAATCAAATACATTTCACTGGTCTTGATTAGAGAAGCAGCGAATACATAGCCTGGTCCTAACAGCCTCTGATGACTGATGGCACTTTCTCTGGAGCACAATATCAATCAGTAGGACCTATTTTCAAAGACAACATTCAGACTTTGATTCTGCCGGTACGCGGCAGCTTTTAGGGACCAAGGTTAAGGCTATTAAGAACGAACCAGAAAACGGCTTGGAATAACGGAGAGTAAAAAGTCAACATGGAGAAAAACGTAGACGCGTGAAAGGCAAAAAACAACTCCGCTTTCAACTTTCAACAGATAACGTCACCTGCACCGCTGCTATTTGTTTATTCGAAGAAAGTGCTTTCATGCATGAGATGTAATTGCTTTCTGTGGGGGGTAATTCTAGAGTAAAACAGACATGATAAGCAAGCGTAGCCTGATTACATGGTGCTTTTAAACTCTCCATCTCTCACTGACCCTGAGAAGCAATGAGAGAACTGAAATGGTTTCCCCGCAAAACGCTTCACGTCCACCTGAACGGGGGATTGTCAAGGGAAGTCTGTCCTGTGTAATACCAAGGGCAGAATTTAAGTGCTTTTCGTTGTAAAACTGCATTATGGGACAACTGGCTTCAAATCCTACAAACCATTTGTCCTGTAATAGTAGTTTTGATATCAAGATTACATTACGTTGTCAAAGTAGTGGGCGTCTGAGATTCCAGTAATGACTTACAAGATCTGAACTCTAAAACTAGTTCCTGATATTTATTAACGTTTTCAATTTTATTCACAGTTTATTAAAGCTTTTTTTTTTTTTTTCATCTTTTGCTGCTTTAAAAAAATTACCGTCACATAAATCTATGGTACACGAAAATAAAATATATTTGTCCATATCATATATAGCTTGTATGCATGTATTTACAAACGGGTGTCATCTGCATCTGTTTCCATCCCGGTAGAGCCCTTCACTCGTAAAAAGAAACCTTTCTGTCGCCGCAGCTGCGGGATGAGGATCGTATATAAATATTCTGATAGATCATCTGGGCCACTCGGTGGAAAAGTGACTCACACTTTCCTATTAATAAACAGTCCTTGCAGGGCTCTCAGACCACAGTTCGGTCCTTTCTTTTAAGTGCTTCTCACATGGGCCGCAGCTTTACGTCTGGTTTCGTTTTTCCCTGTTCGAGTTCATTAGCCAGCCCTTGAAGATCTGGCAGGGTTCTACCAGTAGTAACTGGACAGCGGAGCGTGTGGTGGGAACGGCTCTCTGGGCAGAAGTGTGACATGGCCTGTCAGCTTCAATTACTCTTTCTGTTGTTGGTCCCACAGCCAAGGAAGCTGGTTCCAAGCAGGCCTTCTCACCCAGAGAACGAGTCCTGCAGAAGTAGTGTCACCTCCATTCCAGCCACTCCGGTGATGGCTGAGGCAAACGGGGCTCAGCGGTGCAGATGCAGTTGACCTTCGAGACATTTTTGACGTGCTTTCGCTTTCTTTGACAAATTATACTCTTCAGCTGGAGATTCCTGAACATCATTTGTCCACTGCATCCGCTTCACTGGGTCAAAATAAGGTGCTCCAATAACAGGCCAAACAACTGAATCTCTACAAGTACAATTTCACAATACCAACAACATCGACTTCATGTGTTTGAAATGATGTACAAACATGACTGAAGTAATCGCTGATCTCAACTGATGCTTGTGTCTTTGTCAGGACGTTTTCCATACTCGTTTGATAAGTCAGGCTTTGGGTTAAGCCAGCACATCTGTCTAGCCCTTGTATCTCATTGGTTTTGTTCCATATGTCTCCCTTGTTGATTCTCAGCAGATTACTGGAACCCCATCCGTGTTGAATATCATTCCAGTGGTGGGTTCATAAGTCCCAGCCAGGTAGTAGAGGTCTTCGCTGTCCTGGTACTTCTTAGTTTTAATCATCTGCTCATATTGCTCAAGGCTGACCACCAGACATTTATGAGAAATGGTTTGGACGTCATTCTCATCGATGTGAGAGGACTGGTACAGTGCCCGCTGAAAAGAGAGAGCAGAGTGATCTATCGGTCTCTTTTCACCCAAACGAAGATAATCAAACCGTATACTTGATTGCTTTTCTTACCTCCATGAAGTCTTTCCTCTGGTTGGAAGCCTGGAGAACAGCAGGAAGACTTTGGCCGGACATTTGATCCCAGTTCTACCAAACAAAATTTGATTAGTTACAAACCCAGATAAAGACTTGGGCAAATCGAAGTCCAAGCACAGTACTATATTACTATACCCACAAACCATTATTATTGTTTAGGAAAGGAAGATGAAAGTAACCTTTTTGTCATGAAGTTTCTTTCCAGGGTTGGTTTCCTCAGGATGGTAGAACCATTTGACTCGGACCACCATGTTATTTCCCCAGGACTCCCACATGCTCTGGATGTGTCCAATAAATGGGAGGTTGGGTCGTCCAGCAGACAGGAACACAGCACAGTCTCCAATACGGATCATTTCCTTCCCACGCATTATGGCTTTGTAGAAAAGTTTCTTTGCCTTCCCTTTCATTCCTCGCCTCTGTCAGAAGTCGAAGGAAAAGCAAAAGGATGTTTCTTCGGGCACTTTTATGTCCCAGGGGTTGATTCTTATCAAAACATATTTCAAGTTTATCAAATCTAGATTTGTCTGACTGCAGATAATGTGTACGTTCAGCTCCCATATTTGCCTTCATTTTTTTGCATTAATTCATTAATTACGGTAGTTAGCTGACCCGGCTCGTTGTTTCACAATTGAAAAAGAAATGGAGGAGATGGAACAACAAACTTGGTCATAACTTCTGAAGAGAAATAGTACAGACACTGGACAAGGATGAAACTTTCTAGAGTCGAGTGCCTGTGTTCGTGCACCCAACCAAATTAAGTATATTTCAAATGGTCATGTATTTGGCTGCACGCATACGCTAAACGTTTGTGTCAAAATTGAAGACTTTACACAATGCTATTAAACAACACATCACTTGAGATGTGGTAGAAATGACACTGGTGGGAATTTCAGAAAGACAAAAAAAAAAAGCATGGGCTCACCTGAGTAGGCTTTCCAAACCACTTCCACAGCTGTCTGGCAGGAAGGAAAGCGGAGATCTTGGGCCTGTTCTCGACCGAGGGTAGCCTCTGTCTTTTTGCCAGTTCCTTAGTTGTTGGGAGGTGGATTCCCTCTCGTCTTTTGGGGCGACCGACACCCTGTTTCACCTTCTGATCTCCCTGGGGCTTCTGCTGCTGAGTAGCAGATGCCTGCTGTTTCTGGAGCTTCTGGATACTAGCAGCAGGCCCCGTTTTCACCTTGGCCTTCTCGTCTTCCTCTTCTTGAGGAGGTGCATGTTCTGTGGCAGGGGATGGTTGAGAACCAGCAACCGGTTCTTCATCTGAGCTGCAGGAGGATTCTTCATCGCTGGTGGTGGAGGATGATGATGATGAGGAGGAGGAGTGTGATCCAGCTGAGGATGAGGAACTGCTTGTGGATGAGCTGGAAGAGGTGGGACTTGAAGCCCGCGAGCTATTGGAGCTGGTTGAGTCTTGTTTGGGCTTCTTATCCTGCGAGGCCCCTCGCTCCTCCTCTCCGTCCGACTCCGAGCTGCTGCTGCTACTGCTGCTGCAGTTGGGACACTCCAGTTCCTTCTTGTCCTTCTCCCCTGAGTTGCTTACCTTCATCAAACCTTCGTTGCCACTCCCCAGCTTACGAACGCTGTAGGTGGACACGCTCTCGGCAGTAGGCGGCTCCGCCTCAATTGGCTTGCTTTTAGCCTTGAGTGTTTTGTCAGCAGTGGATATTGTAGTGTAGCTGACACCCATCACAGACTTATTTTCCCTTTTGGAGAGGTTCTGGCCCTCCATCATCATCAGGGCTTTGGTCTTTTTGGTTTTGGGCGACATGACTCCCTCATGGTCCAGCTTGATAAGGATCTCAGTCTGAGGTTGCTTGCGCTGCATTTTCACACCAAACCCAGATGCCTCCTCTTCAGGCTTTCGCAAGCGTTTGACCGGCTTTCCTTTCCCTGCGGGACTCAGTGTCTCATTGTTGGATATAAAGGAGGCCAGAGAAGAGGAGGGCTCATTATAGAGATCCACAGACAGAACTTTTCCATAGAGTGGCTGCGAGTAGACAGACTGGGGCTGGGAACGCACTTTGGCTGGGGGCTTGATTCCTGTGGTTTTCTTCTGGCTTTCATTAGATACGGGAATGGACGGGCTGGCTGTGCCGACTTGCTTAATTTTTCTACCTGGCCGTGGGCCGCTTTTCTGGCTGGACAGGGGCCTCTCAGGGACCTGCGTCAGGGTTGGAGTTTCAGGCTTTTCATGCTCCTTTGGAGCGACTTCAGGCTCTGGAAAGCAGCACAGGAGGGAAGGTTTTAATATGCCAGACCAAAAACACACTTACCTCTATAAAAATGCTGGGAGGCTAAAAGCTGTTCCTGTTCTGACAGTAAGCTCTTTCCAAGAAAAAGAAAGTGATTTACTATCTATGAAACCGCCAATCCAGTACACTTTTTGTAAGATCACTGCATTTCTCATTTCCGTAACACCAGTTCTGACTGCTTGATGGTTAATCTGAACCAAAGCAATAATTACAAAAATATCTCTCTTCTACACCAGCCAAAATGTAAATGACGGTAAAATGTTTGATTCAAAAGAAGTGGAAATTACCAGGCTTAGGTTTTGGTTTTCTTCCTCTGCCTTTGCTTTTTGGAGCAGACTCCTCTGTGTTTTTGGGTGGCATCTCTTTGCCATCAGGTACATCCTTACTGCACTTCCTTCCTCGCCTTTTGGTGCTGGCCACAAGGAGGGCAGGGGACGGTTCCGCACCTGTTCAGATAAATTTAATGTAGAAAATATCATTAATAGACTTTGGGACATTTCTGCATGATAATTCAAATACCAAAATATTGGAAAATTTCCCAAGTGCTTTTCAGCTTCATATATTTTGAAAATGATCATACACAAACATGTTCACAGTCACACACACATTAATATTTGCCCAGTGCTCTTAAATACTACACACAAACCTTCAAAAAAAGCAACCCCCTGGCAACTAGTCGAAAAACATCTTTTACTGAATCCATCATCAAGTTTTAAGAGCAAAACCAAACAAAAATCAATTGCTGCATGGACTCCAAATCAAACAGAGCGCATATAGACTGTTTACAAAACTTGGACATTCAGGTAACGTTTCATGTGCTCTTTCATGCCTTGGCTTTTTACTCCCTGCTTAGCTGAATACTCACACTGAATCTTGTAGTCCGCCGGCAGCAGTCTAATATGAGAGAGAGGGATTCGGCCCGTGTCTCCATCGTCAAACTCCACTGTAATCAAATCGTCCACATCTTCCATGTCTGGACTCCCTGTGGACAAGTAACAGGGTTGACGACTGACGCAAAAGAACACGCATCACCTCAATTTACATTTCCACTGAGTGAAACAGCAAACACTGCTGTGCGAAAGGAGCGACCGCATATTTCTCAGTGGTGCAGCAGCGGCTGCAGGAATTCATACAGGGCCTTTTCATTCTCATTGGTTGACAGCGGCAGTAGCAGCGACCTCCCTTTAAGAGTTTCTTGACAAGCCTCCAGCTCCCTCCTTCCTCAGCAGGAGGGAAAATAAATAATAATAGAGCAGAGCTCTGCATGTAGCTAACCACACCATCCTTCATTCCCCGGCTCGGTTTATCTGGCAGTGCTTATGGGCTTGGCTAAAAGATTTAGATTAAAGGAAATGAAACAACCCTGAAAGGTTCTCTTACTGCACCTCTGTGCGGAGGACATTGGATATTTGTGCATATTTTTCCATTCGAGACGTAGATGCAGTGAAACGCATTAGATAATAGTCTGTAATAGCCAGTGAAAGGAGCTCAATTAAGCGGAAAAGGAAAACTGTACCTCTGACGACCGTGCCAGGGTAGAGGCAACGGTACTGCTGGCTCCAATAGGCTGCGATCCGGGTCCCCTGGGGAAGGTATCTGACGGAGGGAGGTTTCACATCAATAATCTGTAAAACAAAGGAAGTGTGGATCAGAGAGGATTATTAAATCAACACCTGTGTGCATTCAGACATTTCACGGCCATCTATCTTTTAGCATGAATAACTAATGAATCATTTTCTGGCGAGGAAATGTATATTTTGTGTATATAATCCATCTTAGAGAGGCAGTAATGGCTAAGGTTGCTCTTGGCAGTGGTCCGCTTCTAACGGTACATTAGGAAGGAAAGGCGGTAGCCACGAGAGCGCATGTGCCTAAACCAACAGACAGAGGTACTGGAGCAAAACATGCCCTTAGCTTAATAGCAGGGGAAGGTGCTAAACAGCTTCTATATTACAGCATGCCCCAGGCCTGTTCAGCAGAGAGAGGAAACTGAGGAGTGTGCCCGAAGTAAAACACACAGGCCTGTTGTGGTGAGCCGTAACGTATATGTGGGTCAACGAACGGTGTAGGACAGTGTGGCGTACTGACCGCCTCCTGTAGCAGCTGCTCCAGGCAGTAGATATGTGGCCTGTTCCCCCTCTCGCCCTCCACCACCACGCTGTATCTGTAAGACAGGTCACAGTCATGAGCACAAAACAAAAATCTAGGGACTGCACATCCTGATGTCAGGGTATCATTAACATCAATATGAAAATTGCAACCAATTTTACTTTCAAGATGTGAGTTATGAATCTGGATGCAAACAAAACAACAACAAAAAAAATGTAGGGCAGGACTTTATTTTATCCATCAGGAAATTATCGGAAGTTGAAAAGTGATCGTTCCATAACGTAAAATAGTTTTCACATGGTTTTGGAGGGACGACGCCGTTCCAGAAACACTACCACCATTATTTTTTATATTTAATGTTATTTGGCATTAAGTGCAAGTAGTGGGAGATCTTTTCTTCCACATTGTGACGTCTATCTGAGTGCAACAATAAATAAATAAGGGGGAAAACATGTTGGGCGGGGACTTGGTTCTATTCGTCGGTTGTCGAATGGATCTAAATGTGAATTTGTACCCCCAGTTTCACAGACAAGGCTTAAGCCTAGTCCCAGACTAAAATGCATGTTTGAGACATTTTAACTGAAAGCAAACTTCAACTGATATATCTTAAAGTATGTCCATGCCACTGTTTTGTCTCAAGATGCACACCAGTTATGTAATACACGTTTATCAAAAGCTACTTAAAGCTACTAATTGAACTAATGTATAATCCTGTTTTAATCTAAATCCTGTATGTGAAATCAGGCTGTAGTCATTTAGTTGATTTAGTTTTAGACTAAATGATTGGAGAAGTCCAGCATAAGTCACCAGAGAGAAGTCTGTAATTTCACCAGACAAATAAAAAAAATTATATCAGACATTAAATATCTACAATATTTTAGAAAGACTGCATTAACCAAAACAATAGACAAAAGCAATTGCTGAAGTTAACATGAACTAATAGGCTTCACATCCCTAGCTGATATCGGCAAGAAGTGAAAGCCGAGCAAGTTATTACAATGTGATGAAAGATTAAGACGACCATTGTTTTTATTCGTTGGTATACCATACACGGATAAATCATTCACTAATGGAATGTGTAATAATAAAGTAAACGGGGTCAATTTGTCAACTGTGGAAAGAAAGTGTCTATACCCAGAGCATAATGGTTTTGTCTAAAATTATAAAGTAGTAGGCTATAGCCTCCTAAGACCCAGTGAATTTAGTATTTTTTCATGTCATTACATTGTTTTTTGTTGGTTTTTTTGGAAAAATAATATTTTATTCATGTTATGCTATGTCCTCGTAAAATAAAATGACATGTATAGGCAAAAACAATGGGATTTTTTCTTTTAGGTTTCAGGATTTTTTTAACAAAACTTTGTTTAAAAGATGATTCTCAACTATGAAAGATATAATGGAATTAATTGATATACCATTTTACTTTATGCAATATGTGGGTAAAATGGCCATACATGGGTTTTCCCATGCAATGTAATGTATCTATACGCCATCTAATTTGCATATGAATGTGTTCTTGGAGCAACATGTAATGGAAAAAAGAAGTGTAATAATGGGAGTAATAGTTGGAAACATTTTCATAATATCATCTAATATTTTACAGGAACATTGATATGCAATTTCTTTCCCTATTCAATTGTTCTGTCTCCTAAAAAGCCTGATAAACATGGTGTCCTCGAAAGTGGACATGTATGTAATCAATACCCTGTTTTGTAACAAAGTCATATTTTCATTTGAAGGAAACCCCATAACATTTTCCTGAGATGTTGATTTATAACAAACAATTTGAAAATTAGCCATATTTAAAAAGATAATTACAAAATATTATAATTTTCCATAAGAGTGCTAAATTTGATAATTCAATCATTTTGAAGTTGTTGTCGAGGTGAAACCTCAAAACAAGTGGTATTTCTGAAAAGCCCTGAATGTGCTCTTTACAGGACAAGCCCAAGCGCATGAAGAGAGCTCTTTTGAGAAACACACTGAGCTTTGAACAAGCCTTTAATTCACAATGCCCAAAGGAGCTTGGCTTTTTCTCCATCTACCCTCCCCTCCCTATTCAAGCGCAACCCTCAGGGACAAAATCTGGAGGGGCTTGCCCTTTAAAAAAAAAAAAATCCTTGTCCGATAAATGTATCGTTTTGCTGTTTTTATTGTCTTTACTGTCAGGAAGTTAGAGCAGTGGGAATATGCTAGATAAGTCAAACAGTTTCTCGGACGCATCACATGTGAGAGCCAAAATGGGCTCTGATGCAAATGGAAAAAAGGAATAAAAAGAGGCAGACCGGGCTAAGTCAGTGTGTAGGCTGAGCACAATCCAAACATAGGTTTCTCTCTTCCAGATCTGGAATATTATTTCTGGAAGTTGGCAGGTTTTACCTTTGAAAAACGTGCAACACCCACTTCCAGCTCAAGAAAAAATAGTTTCCACTGCCAAAGTGAACCAACATGCAAACATCAATATTGAAAAAAAGGAAGCTATCAGAGTTTTATTGGCTGTCGGAAAGAGGGAGAAACAACGACCATCTCTTTAAAGTGCAGGTCACTATTATTGGATGTGAGTACACGGGCCTTATAAATCAGCATGGGTGCATACATGTGTGACGTCCAAGATGGGGCTTCTGGGTATAAAATAAAAAATAAAATAAAAAAAAACTGTTGGATGTTTGGCCTCTTTTCATTTGGATTCATGAGGGTGCCTGCGGTTCAAGCATGGACCCAGAACCAGACTTCAGAGGTGTCCATCACAGAGTGGCAGCCTTATTACTGTGACATGGACCTGGGAGGTGATGTGGGACAGCCTCCCCCAGATCACTTTCTCCTGGATCTGGCCTGAGGGGGAGGACTCTGCTGGCCAAACCTGATTGGTTCTGTCTGCAAAGCCTGGGATAAATTCACACCAGCTGCCTCAGGGGGGAGAAAGATTGACCGGCTGAGCAGGGTTAAATATCTGTCATGTTTGTGGATGGCTCGTCTGATGTGGGCTTGGGACATGGGAAGAGTCGCCATAAAATTTGTTTTTGTTTGTTAAGTGGAAGGGAAGGTATTCGGTAGTAAAGGTCAGTATGAAGTCATTTGTCATTGTAATAAAATGTCCTTTGGGAAATCCTTGATTCTGACGGGTCATTCTGCAGTCAAATATTTTTGTATAATGACCGCAAAAATGTAACCGATTTCCTAAATAACTAGTATAATGTGTCATTCATAACTCCAGTCTCTTTCTTCTCACATAATAAAAATAATTTTAGCTCAGATCAATTTTTCACATCTATTGATTTATTTTGGAAGTAGCTTTGTCTTGGTCGCTCTGTGTGGGTTTATTTTGCTGTTGAATACCTTGAAACTGTACTTGATTCCCACACACACTCTGCAAAACATCACTTCATATAAATAAATACTTCAGCATTTCAACAGAACAGCATAAAAAGGAGGAGGTTTAAAATCCCAATTTCATTCATTTCATCAAGTTTATGCTTAAAAACAAGATAAAATATTGTGTGGCGTAAAGAAAAAAACAAATCATGTTTTCAAGCGTATTTTTCTTACCACACTGACATATTTTTCTTGTTTTAAGCACAAACTCAATAGATTTTTTTTTGTTGAGAATTTTTAATAGAAAACAAGACAAAAATACTAAGCAAGAAAAACATTTTTGAAAAACAATTGCACAAAATGCAATATACCATATTATATTGCTCTCGGAGAAGACATTCAGAAATCTTTTTTAAAGTTTAGCTGTGAAAAAAAAAAAATTCCCCATCTTTACATCTCTAAAAAAAAGAACGTTGAGCCAGTGAAGGATGGAGTGAAAGCTTCAATTAGTTTTCCATTATCCATAAATAATGGGCCTGTGCCATTAGCATGGTCTTCACGTCGGAAAGTGTGACAATGGCTTTGCCAAAGGACTTTTTCTGAGCAGAACACACAGGCTTCATGAAAGCCGAGGCTCAGGCTGAGAACAGACACTTTTCCTTACCCTAGATTTCAGTTCCAATTCGACACCGGCTGTGTGAGTTATTGACTGCACAATTAACCAGCCTGCTCTCATGGACTGCAAGTATGTTCATGCCTGCAGAAGCCCAGGCTCTCCACAACAGGCTCAGTTAATGAAGACAGGCGAGGCATATAAACAGCAGCCGTGGCGACAGTGGCGGCATATAAACATCCGAGTGCCCAAGCACGGATTTTCAATCTCTGGATGCGTCTAAGGTGTTGTGTAGCACAGGCCGTCACAGAATTACATTTCCAGAGGGCAGGGTGGACAACAAGCGATCTGTTGCAGTCAAGCCCTCCGCACTAGCGCCTGCTCTCATCATATTAAATCCTCTCGCAACCAGTTCTCACCGTCACACTGAACTACCTGCTTTGAAGAGCTGCGGTAACAGTCCTGCACAAAGGCACCTTCCTTTCCTTGGCTGGAACGGGCTATTTTTAGTACAAGAGGCACACGCAGAGCGAGCGATAGAGGGAGAGATATTTCACTGCCAAAATATGACAAACATATCTCATTATGCCATGCAAATGTGCTGCAAACTAACAGATAAATCGCCACCTTTCTGCCCCCTTAATTTAGGAATACACATTCCGTATTAAACCGGAACTAGCATCCAGATTGTCAGCATGCTGCCTGACCTCTGGCTCTCAGACCACTGGAATTTGGGAGAAGGACTGAGAAGGGAGTTTGAAGGATGGCTGCTCCTCGCTCTCGGACTGATAAGAGGAAGATGTGATTCTGTGCTGAATGCTAAACACAGTCATTGAGCAACCGTGGGCCGCTGCTCTAATGAAACTAAAATGGAGGACAACACATTTCACAGAGGGCAGAAACACAACCCCTCTCATTAAAAGATCCCCCTACCAGATGCTACATCAGTTTGACATTTTTTCACCAAATTATATTATATTATCCTTTATAGGGATGACTTTGAGGGGAACTCTCTCGCCCCTCAATAGACTTAAACTTGTTCATCCAAGTGGATAATAGGCCATGGGAGACTACAGAAAGCATACAAAGTCCAAACAAAACTGCCCATTTCTTTCATCGCCTCCCTCAAGACAATTCACACCCCTTCTGTTTCCTGACCAAAAAAAAATGTTGCACTTCCAAATTTTTCCATGGAGAACACTGAACTGGACCTTACAATGGGAAAAACTTGGCAATAATTCACTCCCTGTAACACTAAGAGGCCCAGTAAAAAGAATCTGTAAATGACCAGGGACCTACAGCTAAATAGAGCGCAGGATAGACAGCCAACTTTTTAGCGACCTTGGTTCCAAGCCTTGAACCAAACCAACCGGCTCTGAGATTAATAAAACATTACATTTGATTCAGATTTAAAAAAATAAAGTACTGAGAATGATGCGTCTCTGCAATGTATTTTTAAACAATAAAAAAAACAGCTAATTTTGATTTTTAATGCATAAAATCATGAATTTGGGTAGATGGGAAGCTAGATAATTTGGCCTAGCTAGCTTTACTGTGAGTTTCTCTGATTGGTGAACTCGCTTCAGAATTGAGAATGTTGCAATGGATTTGTCAATGAAATGTTTTTTACATTTTATTTGGTGTAAAGAAGAATGCACCCTCGTTTACATAGCAAGATTGTTCACTCATTCTGCCATACTATGCGTTGCGATTTCTCCCCTTTATACAAATAAGTCCAGCCTTCTAAATAAAAGAGTCAATCGCCAATTGGTAAAATCATTACATCACTCCAGCTGCTGTTAGAAGCTCTGGTTTTCATAGAAATAGTCAGTTTCCTAAAACGTTCGCTTGGGACTGCACGAGCATTGTCTTTACCGATGTGAAATACACACTTTTTAAATGATTTGAGCATAAGAAATAACATTAATGGGACTGATTTCAAATACATAGTCAAAACGTGAATTTGGCAAGCAGTTTAAGATTTCTGTATTTTCTCATTTAGGTAAAAAGGAGTTGGTTTTGCCTGCAATTTAATCATTTCGTTTTTTCTTTTACAGAAACAAAGCTATTGCAGCCTATGGTAACTCTTAATTAGGCGAACAATATGGAAAACACAGCAGAGGGTATAAAGTGAATGAAAAAAAGTTCGGGCAGGGGGTCTCTTACATGTCAGGAGAGTGAACCGTGCTGACGTGGCCGGCATACAGGAGTTTGTCATCCATAGGGATGAGGACCCGTAATCCATCCTGCAGTTCATCTTTGTTAATGACACAGTTCCGAGGGGCTGGGGGAAAAACAGAACAGAGGGAGATGAGCAGTGCTAAAGAGAGACGTGTTGAAACACGTGCTCATAAATAAAGTGAGAAATCTCATCGCCGCCTTAAAGCTGCAAATGTTAGAGAAAATAGCTGTTTTCCAAAACCTAGGGAGCTGTTTATGGATGCAGCATTTTAATGCGAAGACTGCTCGCAAAGGTAACTTAATTATGCTGCTTTCCAAGATACCTCATTTTAGCCAAATTCTAAGACAGCATCGTGTGTCAAACGTGGAGAAGTTAATCCCAGAATGCACAGCAACAAGATCCGTAAAAAAAAAAATCCCAATATGAACGTCAATTATAAATATACTTCTAAAAAGGAAATCTTGAAGGCAAAACCAGAACACACAGCTGCAGTATAGGTCATAAAACCCACCCTCTCCATGTAATCGAATGGGACATGAGCCAAAGGAAAAAATTAAATTACACTTCAAACTATTTTTTTTCCCAAAGATCGATTCTGTCATTTTAGGTAGTTATCATGTAGACGTGAAGTGTTCATTTTTCCAATGAGTTTGGTTTTAGTTAGATATTTAATGCAATAAAAACGGAGTGTAATGTTATGATTGACAGCTGTGTTTGCGATTATGGAAGTGTGGGCTGGACCTTAATACCACGGCTTCACTACTGTGCAGACTCGGGCTCTGAACGACACAATCGTCAACGACCGTTACTGGGATATTTTGGCTTCCTTTTTCTACAGTGGAAGGAAGCAGAGATGCAATGTCCATCTTTTCTGTCCATGTAGAACATTCCAAATCTGTCACTTATGAGGTTTCATTGTGGTTACAATGCTGTCAATGTAGATGGCAAGCAGCTCACAAGGTTTTGAAACGGTGCTAATGCATGAATGCAATCAGGCCGAATCAATTTTCTGATTTTTAATGCTGGATTAAGATAAGATGCGCTGTGAAATGATCTCTCCCTCACGTCATTCAAAAGACATTCACTTTTAATTGCATTCATGGCCAAGAAAATGAAGTCTGATTTAGTCATAAAACAGCAATTATAAATGGGGAGGCAATGAAGGAAAAGAGCTCCGCAGCCTTGATGACAAGAGGCAATGAGAAAAGTGTCTCACCGGGGGTGCAGGGTCTTTCGGGCTGAGCGCTCACAGGGGGATTCTCATCCTCTGAGAAGCTGCTGTCCTGGTTGGGCTCAAAGTCCTCATCAGCAGCCATACTTTCCATCAGTTTACTGACAGCACCGCCCTTCCCTCGAGCCTGCTGGGGGAATTCAAGCACATTTTGCCCCAATTCCTGTGACAATATGAAATATTGAACACTGAGCCATTGTTGGTTCAGTTCTAAAGATGAGACCCATGTGCTTACTAGAGGAGAATTGATTCAGTAAAACCCATTTAGATGACTGACAAGCTCGGCACACGAGATGTAGGATTTCTTGATTTCAAATGCGGCAAAATACCCAGAGGAGTTCCCGAGCTTGTGCACTGTGCATTATAACATGTGATTTATACATACAATGACAAAACAGCAGCGGTGGAGAGTTTTTAAAATGCAGTGGAGATTTATCTTGCAAAGAAAAAAATAAATTGTGCAGAAGGGGCGGAGAAATGGATGGAGCGAGATGTCGTTTGGTTAATTTCGCTGCTTTCCCGCTGAGTGTGCAGTCTAATTAGGCTTGCTGCTCTACTGCACTCTCCCCTTTTCTCTCTCCCACTCCTTCCCCCTCTCACCTCCTTCCCTTTGGTCATGGTGGGTACTGAGAACAGGCCTATACAGACTGGGGAGCAGAAAGGGGCGGCTCATTTAAATGCAAGGCTTCTCCCAACAGGCCTTGAGCCTGCCAGGTAAAATTATTCCAATCCCTTTCAGTGTTTCTCCTTAGCGTCACAGTGTAGCACAAAATGGCTGCTCAACACTAGGTCTGTTTGAAATATTTATTACATGGTATGCTAAAAATGTTAGTTAATGCACAGTGCATCATGTTTTTTTATGTACTGAAAGTATTAAGGTAATATAATATTTAAAAAAAAAAATAGACACAAGATTGCTGTAATAAAATTAATTTAACACTTGCTTTATATTTCAATTATATTTATACTATATTCATTATATATAATAATATTTATTCTTTTTTATTATTATAATCCCAGTTGATGTTGATAGATCTTGGAATTTACTTAAGATGTAACTCATTTCTGATCATCAGCCAGAATATTATCAAATATAGGCCAATGTATCACTAATTAGCATTGCAATGTCAGCTGAGTTAGGCAATAGTTACCTCTCTGGCTTTGGGCTTGACCTTGCTCTTGCGACCTGGGCTGACAGGCAGAGCTCCGGCACTTTCCAAGGGTGTGCTGGAGAGCTGGGGTGGGGGCAGACACAAGGGGGTCTCCTTAATCCTCTTCTTCTGGAACGTTCACAACAGATACAAAAGCCAAAACATCAGCATGGACAAGAGTGAAAAGCCTCATACAAATGCATGAAACAACTGGGCTCAGTTCTCCCAGACATTACAGCCATTCAACAACATTGGATAGACAAGTAAACATTAATAGGCAGTCATGTACTGAACACTACAAAAAAAACAATAGAGGATTCAGAGGGAGGAACGGTGATTGCTGGTAATTGTCGCCTGGCAAGCAGCAGCCATCCTTTTGTGTCCAACAACATGACACTCACAGCGGGAGGCTTTCTTGTCCGACAAATGTGGCAGGACACCAGCTGGTATCAAGCGCCCTCGCCATTTCGTTGGGGCTGGCACAGAGGACTCAATCTACATCAATAAAACAAGGGCTTACCTTGTTGGGGTCTTTCACCTCCTTGGCTTTGGCCAGCTCCTTAGGGCTCTGCGGAGATGCTTTGGGGCCGCGGGCAGATTTGGGAGTGAGTGGAAGAGGAGTTTTGCCGGACGGGGAGATGGGGGTGGCTTGGGCAGCATCGTGGAGAAAGATGCGTTCACTCCTGCGCCGCGTCCACTGTTCGTCTTCGCTCCCGTCAGCGGTAAGGTCAAAACTGAACTCCCGGGGTTTCTTGGGTTTGCGTCCACGCTTGCTGGGGCTGGAGTCTTCACGCATGACGCTCGCAGGAGGCAGGAGAGGGAGCTCAGGAGCCGACCGCTTGCCGTGCAACAGTGACGGAAACTTCTTTCTCATTTTAACATCGCTCTCCGAATCTGTAAACTCGAACTCTGTACCTACAATCCAGAAGATACAACCTTCGGTTATTGCTAAAGCATGCAAACCAAGTGTACTCGCACAAACGCAAAGTGACTTTTATGAACAACACAGCAGAAATGTAAATACTAGGCCATCTATAATTTAAACCATCTACATGTGGTCAACTCATTTGCCAACGAAGAACGACAATATAATGTGCACATGTAAGAAATAAACAGGGCCAGATGTGGGAGCAGAATTAAGTCCTAACACTGTTGCAGAGCCTTGGAATAGTTAATGAAGGGGGCTGTTGGTCTCCGCTGGCAGGCTTGTCGCGTGCGCTGCTGGGTACCCGCTCAGAATCACAGCCCAACCTCATCAAAGCAAGGCCTGTCAGCATCACATTCTCAGCGAGTGCAAGCGGCGCAGCAAACACACACAAATGTGGCTAGAGGATAATGACACTCCATTCTCAAGGTGGGGCTCAACTGATGGGTGTCTATATTGAATAACACCCCTACTGAGTGACTGCTCCAAGCACAATGTGTTTTCATCTGCCAGCACCTTTCAATTCCCTCACTCGCCAGTGCACATGCACGACACAGCGCAACAAAAGACAGCCAATAACAATGCATCACCTTGTCACCTGGGAATTCAAGTCCCAGCAGGCTTGGAAAAGCAGCTGATGTCACAGAGAGATTACAGATGAATCTAAGAGTGTAGAAAAAGATGCAATCCATTCAGTAAGAGCACTTCCTTACCCAGTAGACTCTGCCGTTCCACTTTCTTCTTGGCTTTCTGTTTAGCCTCCAGTTGGACAATGGAGAGCGGATTGGTGACAATGGGGCTCGGGATTGCGCTGGCGGCAAAGCGGGCCAGAAGACCCAGTCCACTCTCTTCTACAGATGACGAACACAGGCCGTCACTTTCATCAAGCTCATAATCATACCCATCTTCATCATCTTCGTCGTCATCATCCTCGTAATCATCCCGCTCGGTGAAATAATCTGGTAACAATGGGAAGACAAATCAATGAGGATGTTTGACAAAAAATATGAGGTTCAGAAATGAATGAGGATGAAGCCTGTGACACGACCCATTATTTGAAGCAGGGCCTTTTAACTCCAGTCTAGGAGGACCAGTGTCACAGTTTAGTTTACCAAAACAAAACTAATAAAAGGCGTTCAGAACTACTTGACACCTGACACTCTTAAAATAAACATTCCAAAATTGTGTTTTTGTACTGATGCCACAGAAGAACTCTTTTGTGTTCCCCAAATAACCTTTCAGGAATTATAATTACCATTTTTTTCTTAGTGTGAAGAACATTTTAATAATCAAAAAAACCTTTTTCCACTATAAAGAACCTTTTTGTGCAGTGGAAAGGTTCCATGGATGTTAAGGTTTCTACATGGAACCACAGATGCCAATAAAAAAAACCTTTATTTTAAAGATTGTACAGACAGGTGGGTTAAATTAGGAATGGTTCTCAATTCTGCAGGAGACTGGCCCTCCAGGACTGCTAAAGAGCCCAGAATTAAAGGGATAGTTCACCCAAAAATGAAATATTTACTCACCCTTATGTCAGTCCAAACCTGCATTGTTTACTTTGTTCTGTGGAACATAAAATGATATTTTGAAAGTTTTTTTGTCCATACAAATGGAAGTCAATGGAGTCCAAAAGATGTTAAGAGCCCATTGAATTTCACTGTATAAACAAAAAGTCAAATTATTCTTCAAAATATAATGTGAGATATGATGACAAAAGTCATACAGGTTTGGAACGACATGTGGGTGTTTATATAATTACATTTTTGGGTGAACTTCTTTCAACCATCTGTTAAAATGAATGCCTCAATCCCATGCAATTAAATGACAAATATCTAAAATATAAAAGACCATGCTAGTTATCTTTGTGAAACAATAAACCCAAAGAATTTGATCCGCATTGCTATGAATTCTAGATAACTAGCCCTAATGCATCATTCTGCCAGCTGTAGTGTTCTTCTCACTTTTACATATCCATTGTAATCTAGCACCGCTGAAGCAGACTTTCTCTAGATGAATGTGTTCTTGCTCAAATACTGCAGCCCACCCACTGCTACATAAGATTACTGGTGGGGGACAAAGCCTGGTTTCATGCGGGCAGTATATACACTAAGCTGGGCAGGCAGGATCTTGCAAGCGTAACATTCAAACCTTCAGAGCTTTAGGGCAGGACTTAAAATCAGCATGGCTGCTGGCTCGCTCCAAATCAAGAGGGGCAGGGAATGCAAAAGCCCAAACCAAATAAGAGAAGCCAGTAAAGTGGCCTTGCCCAATGTGCTGAATGAGCTGAATCACTGAAGGAAAAAAGGGAATTGAATAAGCCACAAGCGCTGCAGAAAGTTAAGGTTGCTGGCAGAATCCCTGACTAAGAAAGTCATCAATTATTAAAAGTCTCTTCAGCTTGGCGCTTGTCTAAACTGATGGACACACACACACACACACAAAAAAAACCCTCAAGGACCAACTATAAGACAGTAGGTACCCACTTTAAGCAACAACCCCTTTTCTCCCATTCTCTGTAGGGTGAGAAACAAGTTTGGAGATGGAAACACATAGGACGTAGGAGTGCAGTTGTGAGTAGCCAAAGCCAGAGGTGAGTTTGTTAAAGACATGGACTAAAGCAGACAAGGACTTTGATTAGTTATGTTGTTAACATAACTTTATAGATGCCACAGCGTTAAGACCTGAAGCATGTATTACATGAACTGACAGCAAGCAAAGGATGTGTACAGGAAGAAGAAAGCTGAACACAAAGCAGGCTCCGTGAGGACAGTCCTCCATGGCTCCTGAGACTCTGGGTCTGGCATGGACGCAACTCAGACCCATCAACCACTTCAGCCATGGTTATGTTCTTCTCTTTCCATTCAATCCCCTTACTTCCTTAGCAGTAAATTAGGAAAGATATAAAAAACAGCCATGGAACGTCTTCATTAAGGAATTTTTTAAAAAAAAATCAATAAAACAAACTAATTAAATCTAGAAATTGAACAAAATCTGAATTATAACTGGTTTCTACCAGGTTCAACATCCATGGGAAACATTACTTATTAGTTATGTATTGTACATGGCAAATAAACACAGCAGCTGTAGAAGTCCTTAAATTATTAATATGACCAAAATAATATTAATATGACCAAGAAGGAGAAGGAGAGGGAGAAGATCATCCTGAATTCATCCTCCATTTAAATAATAAAAACATTCCCCACCAAATACAAACATAACCATGGCTTGAGGGCATGTAACAGGAGGTGAGCATGTTAAAAAGGCATTTTTGAACACCTCATCTGTTATCCAGTTTTTTGTTTTTGTTCTGTAACAGTGTAAGCACAAATTAGTAGAAATTATGGAGAAGTCACAGCAAAAGAGGGTGGTGGCCTACTTACAGAACAATGCTCAAGGCTCAGGTGACATGGATAGTGACCTCACGCTGAACAGCTGGCTGCCCTACTCCCAGCCAAGCCCTTTGCTTCTTATTTTGTTGCGGCAGGACAAGCAAATGCACAGACCGATAGACATTCAAAAGCATCATGGGTAGGAGAAGGGGTCAGAGGTGGAGGGGTGGCCAAGCAGCTGCAAGGAGAGAGCGAGCAGTCTAGAGAAGCTAGGTTATTCATTTTTTAGTAAATCAGGGAGCTCCCTATTTTCCAAATATCCCACAATGCATTGCCTGTTCACACATTTATCAGAGTGAAAAACATTTCTGGAACTGTTGAGGATGTATGATTGCAGGTTTTGGTGGATGCTACAAATTCTGGTTGTGTGCATGTTGATTTATTGACTTTAACTTATGATGGTAGCATGCTCTACTGCCATTGCCTTCACATTTGTGTATGGCACCAATCAAAAAGATATGGTATACAATATTGTAAATGCAGACAAACATTCGCCAACATCCGTCTAATATCAATTCAACATTTTCTCATCTGTTAAATATCTGATCTCTTGGGAGAACCGAACAACAAGTAGTTAATAATGCTTCTCAAAGTCATTTGGCCTAATGAATCTCATCAGCACTGCTCAGGAGTGCTGAATTTATGCAGAGATCTCCTTGTGACGGCTCTTCAATGACGAAAGGGATATTTGAACAACAGGAGTGCGGAGCGTTGCAATCTAACACTCTACAGCAGGAGATTTAGGGAAAGAGACAGAGAACACTGGTTTTCTTTACTTTAAGTAAAAATGAAGTCAGCATGTTTAATAAAGCTTGGGTACCAAACTGCAATACAATAAAGAACACTTTCCACACAGCCACACACATTTTAATGCACAATGGCAAGACATTCCTATAAAAGTAACAATTTAAAAGAGACTCTAACAAGAGTCGATTATATTATATACAGAATGTGAGGTAGCAAATTCTGACACAATGAAAAACGTCACCATGAGCAATAGTCATGGCTAAAAATACAAGACAGACCAAAAATAAAAAGCTAAAACCGAGCAGCTGCCATCTCGATTTTGTGCATAGTGAGGTATGCTTTATTAACCTTGGTCAAATGAGTCCTCAGAGGAGCTGACTCCTGCCTCCTGTAGCAATAAAGCAAAGTGCTTATGTTTCCTCTCTTTGGCCGCCTGCTTGGACTTGAGTGATGAAGACAAAGATGAAGAGGCTCTCTTGGACGACGAGCGCTTTTTCTTGGTTGGAGTGCTGCACAGGCCGGGGAGCTGTGGACGTGACCCTGTTCTCCCCAACAAGGAGCTGGGAGGCCAGCCATCCTTCAGGGAATCGTCCTCTTCTGAATCCGTGTCTGGTACAAATCACAAAACACTTCACTCGGGATGGAGGACCAAAAGCATGATGAACTAAAAACCGATTCAAAACAATTATACTTAAACCCATGATGCAACACAGGGTGATAGTTTATCTATATATACACACACGCACACTACCAATCCAACGTTTGGGGTTAGAATTAATACTTATTCTGCAAGGACACATTAAACAGAACAAAAGTGACAAAGACATAATGTTACAAAAAACAAATTCAATTTCAAATAAATACTGTTCTTTTGAATGTCCTATTCATCAGAGAATCCTGAAAATAAATCCTGACATTGATAATAGAAAGAAAATGTTACTTGATCAGCCAATCAGAATGATTCCTGAGGGCGCATGTGATCAAAATTTAGCTTTATTATAGGAATAAAATAAAGCTTTAAATATATTAAAACAGTTATTTAAAATTTTGTTTTGTTGTTTTTTTAAGTATTACTGTTTTTACCATATTTTTGATCAAATAATTGCAGCCTTGGTATGAGAGATTCTAATAGAAAAATTACTGACATACAAGTATAGCTTTTTATTATTTTTAACAACTTTACAATATTGTGATAAATACTGTTACTGTGATACACAATTAAATAGAAAAAATGGAAACCTTTGATTTTTTGGCAAAAGCTTGGTTACACATGCAGTCCACAGCAATTTATTACAGGTACTATCATAAACACATAATTGTTGACAATTATCAACAAACTGTCCATTACCAAAGACAAATAAAACCCCAAAACATTTAGCAGGAAAATGCCCCTGTGGTTCAAGTAACCTAACATGAGAAATAAAACACTGACGACGACAACAACAACAACAACAACAAAAATACATTTACTGACTTACTGTTAGAATAGCTGCTGATTTCTGACCTCATTGGAGAATAAGGTGCTTTTCGCTGGCCTTTTCCCTTAAGGCATGGATCTGAAGGCTTCGTTTTGGCAGCCATTTTGCTTTTTCCTCCTTTGGAAGGCTTGTGAAAGATGCTGAGGTCTTTTGACAAGCTGGATTTTCCCATCTTGACTCTCATGTCTAAATCGGTGAGCATGGGGACTCTGCTTCCAGAGCTAGCCCTGGACTTCCCCGAGGAACCTTCTGTGAATTTACAAGAGGACTTGCTGAGTTTACTGAGCTTAGTGAGGGACAAGGCCTTGTCAAGTTTGGATGCCAACTGCTCCTGCTCGCTCACTCGGCTCTTCTTCACAACCATTTTAGATGCCTGTTAAAAGAGATTAAAGAATTCAATGTATATTATTAAACAAATAGGACAGGAAATTGAAAAGAAAGTGCAGGAATGGGATAAGGCGCGTTGCAGACTTGAGCTGTATGAGTGATGCGAGCTGTGAAGTTTGTTTGACAAAAACTCACATTTTCAGATATTTAGGAGCTTTTGTACATCTCCAGTATAATAGAGACTGACCTCGTGAGAGTAGCTTGAAGATGCCTCCTGCTCGCCCCAGCTCTTTTTTTTCTTCTTCAATCTCAACGCACTGCCATCTTCCTCCTCCTCCTCCTCCTCCTCATCTCTGTTAGAGGCCCGAAAGCGCTTCCTCAGCACCTCCCCACTCTCAGAGTCCTCTGAGTACAGCACGCTTCTGCCCAACCTGCAAAACAACAGAGCGTTCAGTTGCAGGGCAGGCTGTGGTGAGCACAGCTGGGCCTTATCGGTGCCTGAGCTACACACTCACTTTGCACACTTCGAATCCAGCTTGCTGGAGGGTGGAGACAGTGCACACAGGCCATGTTTCCTCTTTCGGGGACGTCCCGGGCCCCTGCGGGCTAAACTTCTGTTCCTCTCCTGCTGCTGGATCTGTTGTTGCTGCTGCTGCTGCGGTTGTTGTTGCTGATGTTTCTCTCTGTGAATCACAGGGATCATAAATTGCAGGTTGTTTGATTGTTAGTGGGACTAAGTGAGGTAGATTGGCATTACTGGTCTTAATGAAGTGACGTTAATGGGATTTTTATGTTAATTGAGAGACTCACTCTTTGTCTCTCCGTCTCTGCAGTTTGACAAGATCTCGTTGCTTTTCTTTGTAGCGCTGCTGCAGCTCGGCAAGTCTCACACGGTAGTCCACTTCTACAGTGTCCATTCCCTCCAAAGAGGATTTGGAGAACATCTAAGAGAGAGACAGAGACAGAGACAGAGACAGAGACAGAGCCAGAGACAGAGACAGAGAGAGAGAGAGAGAGAGCAAGATTAGCATCTGTGGTTTAACTTCTATAGAACTCTCAGCAGCTATTAACACTGGCTATGTACATCTGGCTGAAATCAAGTGCACAGGCATCTAAGTGGCTAGAAAGCTTAAGTATTATTTGCTAAAAGCTTGCTATGAGATATCCCTATGCACAATGTGTAACACTGGAAAAATGTGTAAACTGCTAAATAAAAAAAAATGTTTTAATGCCATTGGAATTTGTAAACACTGTTTAAATGTAAAATTGTAACACTAGTTGTAAACTAATACATTTGTGAGAAATTCAAAAGCTGCTGGAATTTTTAGAAACGACTTTAAAAATGTAAAAACTTTGAATGTCACTAGCTGTAAACACTGCTAATAAACCAAAGTTTTTACATTTGTAAAGTCGTTTCTAAAAATTCCAGCAGCTTTTGAATTTCTCACAAATGTATTAGTTTACAACTAGTGTTACAATTTTACATTTAAACAGTGTTTAGAGATTCCAGCGGCATTGGTTTATTAGCAGTGTTTACAGCTAGTGACATTCAATGCCGCTGGAATCTCTAAACACCGTTACAACTAGTGGCATTTGTATTTTTACATTTTTAACACTGTTAACAATGTGAGCAATGCAACTGCTGTTGGAATTTGTAAACATGTCAGAGCGTAAAATGTTAACAGTGCTTGTATTTCTAGAATTACTACTATTTGATAGCAAAAAAGATAATGCAAAGTGATAACAGAAATCTTAACTTCTTGAGCAGAGGTTTAAAAGAGGGAGAGGAAGAGTCATAAAAAGGCAAGCATACAGGTTCATCTTTCTTCTGTCTCCAGCTGTATTTCTTATTAGGGTTGAGCTCTCTGGGGAGGCGGATGATAATCTGAGGCTGACACTCCATGGCTTCTAGGAGGATCTGCCTGCCAGCTTCCAGCAGACTCTCCAGTCCACAGAGTATTACAGCTGCACACACAAACACATGATCGATACCAACATTAATTACCTCTAGGGAGCATGGGACAGCCCCGCTTTCTCCAATACATCAGTAAATGGGTGTTTCTTGTGTCAGAGTGCATTAACAAATTTGACACCCAGATACATCCAAAATGTATTTATTCTTTAAACGAACACATTTACTCTAAAAGATTCATAGAACAACAAGCAGCACTGACACACTGTTAAGAAAATTCTGAATACACTGACTAGAGCTGAAATCATAGCAGAGCTTGTTTCAGCACATTTTACTTTACAGCACACTACAGTGAGCAAACCTCTCTCCCTAATCACTGGTTCCCTTAGAACTGTTGGAGCATGCTAGATCAGGTCGCACATCCTTCAAATTATCATTCCTCTCTCTGAAATGAGACTCACCCTGTGTGTCATCTCTGGGTCGCTTCTGCATCTCCAGCCCTGCCATCTGGCTGAGCAGGGCCATGCCTTCCAGAGCAGTGGACTCTAGGGGACTGACGCCCTTGCAGAGCTCAGACCTAGAGGTGCAAGCATCTGCCAGGAAGGACACTGCTCCGGCCTGCGGAAGCTCGCTGGCCGTGACCAGGGCGAACATGCCTGCCATGGGGTCTTCAGGCAGGATGGCCACCGGTGCGGAAGAGGGCTGAAGGTGAGGAGGGCTTCTGTTAGGCAGGAAAAGATTGTCAAGTTTGGACTCTAGGTGTGGAGAGTCAGGGACAGGATCTCTGAGGTCTACTGGGTTCAGGCTATCAGAGAGCTCAGACGGTGGTTTTGTTAGTTGGATGTCACAAGCCACAAGGTGCGTGTCAGTGTAACTTGATGAAGATTTGTAGACTTGGTCTACCAGACCAATTGAGTCCTCTGCAGTTTCTGTTCTGGTCGTTATTTCAGCATCTGGCCTAGATGTCTCATACAGCCCTGGATGGCTTGAGGCGGCAGCTTCGATTTCGACAGCCTCCCCATCTTCCTGGTCGGGTTCATCCTCTGGTGATGGTGTGGCTCTAGGGCGGGCCTTGCCATCTGTGGGGGTGCTAGAGTCTTGGGTTGGGATGGGTGCAACCCTCAGGCTGTCCTGGCTCAGAACATCTTTGTGGTCTTCCAGGTTTGGCTCTTTTTTGAACACAGTGCTGCCCTCATCCATGGACACTGGCTCTCTGGATGCCTGAAGCGGCTCCACTACCACTGGAGAACACAAGTGCTGGGGTTTGACATCTGTGGCAGTCGCCATGTGTTCGGTTGTCTCAGCCGGCAGTGGCACATCTGGTGCCAGGCCTTCAGCATCCGCGGCAGCGGCTGGCTGGAGGAGGTAGGGGTAATGGCTGCCGAAAGGTGCCGTTATCGATTGGTACGGGTAGCCAGGAGGAATTTCTGCTAAAGAAACAAAAGAGAGCAATTTGAGGGGCTTGGAGCGCTTATGCAAAGAGTAGAGAGGCTTTAGTTCCCTGCGACAGAGTGACAAAGTGATTAATAACCCCACATGTTCTTCGGCACAGGGGCTTTATGAAACTTTCATGAACTAAATGGCCCCAGCACAAGCATCCCAAAAGCCCTTATATACACATAGGCCAACACGCTCGTGCATACTCATACATTCAGAATGCACCGTGAGCAGAAAATCTATTTATCCTGAGCATTGAACATTTTTAAAGGGAAACCGCCAGGGGATATGGGTACAAAAGGGCTGCTGTCATAAGAAGTCTCTATTCCAGTGAAGAGACAGCTGGTAATCCCATATGTGGGGATATTTGCAGACTACTCATTAAGACTGCACTACCCTACACATTCTGATATGAAGAATAGCACACTGCATTTGATTAGTGTCCTGTGTGGATTCTCAGCCCTCTCCCAAACATATTTCCTTAAATAGCAATATGGTGATTAATGGCAGTGCATCATTTCCTTTCATTTTTTGATTAGTGTCCTTCTCATTTATTGCGCAATATGCAAATAAACAATAATTACTTCATATGATAATTACTTCAACTATGCAAATTCATAGTTGCTGCGACAAATTATGCAGGCTCAATCCTGGACATTTCATTTGGGAAAGATTACCTTTCCACTTACCACGATACATGGATGGGAATGGAGTAGTAGTTTGCTTCTGTAGACTGAGTGGTTCTTTCTCAGGCACTTCCACAGACTCCTCTTTGGTCTGGATGGGGGACGTAGGAAGAGGCGATGCCGAAACAGGGCTGACTGAGTGAGGGACAGGAGATGACGGATGGGAGTAGGGCCGTTGAGGGAGGGACTTCTCCACTTTGGGTCTCTCCTCAGACTTCAGTGCAGTGACAGGTGAAGGCAACAGTGGGACGGGCAGCGGCGTCAGGGCTTTTCTATACGAGGTGGAGGGGGTTGGAGAGCGTGGGGGAGGCTTGCGTGAGTGCAGGGCTTGAGTGGGTATGCCCGAGAGACTAGATTTGGCCCCTTCAGATCCTCTCTTGTCTGTTTTTTCATCCAAATCTGTCCTAGGTTGACTTGCATTTAATCTCTCCTGCACCAGAAAAATCAGAACTTATTTTTTTTTAACAATTAAAAAAAATAAAAGAAATATAAAAGTCTGTTAAATTGAAAGAAATTATATATATATATATATATATATATATACTAGATTTTGCACATAAAAAAACAAATAAAAGACCACTGTACAATATTTTGACCTTGATTGGAAGGCCTAATTTATGCATTTGGTTTTATGCCCATTTTCCACGCTAAACATTCAGAGTTGACCTTAAGGACTACAAAATGGGAAATACAGGAGCGTCTCCCTGCGATTATAATGACATTGACAGAAACAGTCTCATACCACCAACTGTGCGTTCCTCTGCAGTTCCATGACCTGTGCGGTCTGGTGCTGGATCATGTAAAGCTCCTGTTGCCGCAGGAGCTGCTGGTGGGAGAGGAGCTGGAGCTGATGGGCATGCTGCAGAGAGCTTCCTGCCGGCGGGTACATGGCCGACCACAGTGGGGGGCCTCGCTCTAACATCTCAGCTTTTAAAAGAACAAGAGGAATATTTGAGCATTACGAATCAAGTTTATCTATTCTGCTACATGTCAGGGATATCACTCCCACTCACTTTTATAAATGCACGTTTTGAGCATGTGTGAATGGAAAGATGGTAAAATATGAATACAGAAACTGTGGTGAATATATGGGACCTACCATAGTGTGGCAGATGCTCTGTCGGAATAACAACCACCTGCCCAGTCTGTGGATCTCGGGCAAACTGGTAAGGTGGGGGGATGGAGCCTGTCAAGGCAGGAGGATATCCTGGAGGCAGCGCCTGATGAAGGGAAGGGGGACCCAGTCCTGTACAACAACAGAGGGACAAAAAATGGTTGGGTTCACCATATTTGTAGTTGATGGTCCATTTTTGCACTTGCTTTCTGGCAGCTTTGTGAACACTCAAGAGTTAATCCCCAAGAGAAACACCATTCCCACAATAATCACACCCCTGTGCATGGAGCATGGACCTTGTTGAATTCCTGCCAAGATGCACAACACTTTAACTACACTGATTTTCTTAGGGGACATTTTTGTTTTTAAAGTAAAGTCTAGACAGAAACTCGAAAGTCAGAGAACTGTGAACTGACCGTGCTGTTCGCTGTTATTCTTGGATGGAAGTTGTGGAGTGAGACTGATTGTTTCTAAAAATGTCTACAACACTAAGCCTAGACAAAATGCTTGGGCTGTCTGGCAGGGTCAACAGACTGCCTTGAGGAAATAATTCAGTGTCCAAATCCCATTCACAACACAGTTCTGCAGCATTCCAGAGTGCATGACCCTTGATAATGTATTATTCACTACAATAAGAATAACTGCATGGCAATTGCTTGTTGTAACATGGCACAATTCTTACACTACAGCCATAGGCAGGAAAAAGGTAGGTACCATATGGAGATCCAGACAACCACATGGAGGGAGCTCCTGGGCGGGGCAGCCATGGGTGGGAGGCCAGGTGGGAGGTGGGGTCAGCAGGCCAGCGGCCCGCACCAGCCAGAGTCGGTCCACCTGTCACCATCAGGTTGGGGTTCAGTCCACTAGCAGACACCATAGGTGAATGCAACTGAGTGTAGTCTGCCAACTCTTTATTCTCTCTGTGAATGAAAATAGTCTTGCTTATTAGTGGTTAACCAATCTATTTCAAAGTCAGTTAGTTTGCATTTCCTAATTGCACATTAAAGTCTCAATCTCCATAAAAGTTTGTTATTAAAAAAAAAAAGCAATTGCAAAGATGGGCAAAGATACATCCTTGACTAAGTCTCATTAAACATTTTATAAAAATATGTGTATAAAACTAATCTTATATTAACCAAAAAGTCAGTTTTCTAATTTGTATGTTCTAAAAAATATTCTCCAACATTTAAAAAAAAGTCAATCAACCCTTAATGTTATGGTAGCAATTCTACCTGAATGAAGAACAAAAGTAAATAACCTGAAAAATATTTAGAATTTCTTTAGATATTCCCAACAAACCCCAACTTAAAAATCTTAGAGGTTAACACCTAGTACGAGGGTGAGAAAAACAACAAAATATATATTTTTTAAAAGTCTGCTAAGTGCCCAATATCCAGGTGCCCACATTTGACGACCAGAAAAATGTAACAGATGCTTCTACACTGCAAAATCCATGCTTATTTAAGCCCAAAAGGAGGACTGGTGGCCATTTAGCCCCAACTGTGACAAATTCCCCAGTCTATGACTTCTATTCTGTCTTAGACTTAAGGACAGACGCTGATGGCGGAATCCTGCTGAGAGAGCCAGTCACTTTTATAAGCACCAATTTCCCCAGTGGGGGAGTCTGACTTTTTCTACTCCTCAAAATGAGAGCCACACTTTGAAAATAGGCTCATATTTTGCAGAGATCTGTTGCCATAAATCGGTCCACTCTAAAGAAAACCACACTGAGAGTGTGACCAATGAAAGTAAAATGTTGCTCCGTTAAGCCAGTGTGTGGAATCAAAGAAACAAGAATCCTTTCACACTGGCTGGATATGCTTAGTCCTTACTACAAGGTGAATGATTTTAATAAAAGGGTGCTTTAATTAACAGACTTTCATCCTGGCTTCTAACATTTTATAGATACCTGAACAAAGATAACATCTATTTGGCACATATAAACACTTCAGGATTGTCGCTAAATGCCTGCTGAGATTTTAAACTAGCTTCAACCAAGGCAGTCGAGAGAGTATCTTTAAAGATCCACACATTCAAGGCGTCACTGATTTGTACTGAAGTGACTTTAATGAGTCACCTTCACAGTACATTTATGCATTAGCTGACCCTATCACCAGGTTCCACACAACATCAAGGTGCAAAATAAATATATAAAAATCACCAGCTTTCTTTTTAAGCTTAACGCTGTACTTTTTTGTAAAATTTTCTATCAGTTTGACAGACACAACCTCTGAACCAAAACACCCTATGTGTAACAAAAAAGCACACCGCTTTAGAGTGTGAAGTAGTGGAAAATACCCATATCTTAATGCTGGGACTCTAAATGGTGGCCTCCGTCATTTTTATTTGTACTGGATGGATGATATGGCAGTCAATTTAGGCTTATAATGACCGCTAGCAATGTGGACGCCACCAATGCCACTGAATAACTGCATTTGCAGTAGTCTGTTACTGGTGTTACATGGTATTTGTCCATACACCGATTACATTACTTGTCCACCACGTGACCGCGTCACCGCCCCCACTGTTGTTTTGGCTTTTTGTAGAAATAAAAACCATTTAGCTCAGTTGAACAACCGACGCTACAATCATAAACTGAAAGCATCAAGAGTCACAGCATAGTGTAGCAGGAGTCGTGACAGGAGTAGATGACTGACAGGACGATGGCTGAGGATTTGGTGCACAAATATCGTTATTGACAAATATCTAAAATGTAAAATGTGCAGTGAAAAGTGAGCACCCATTCAAATCGACTTCAATACCCCACATATTGATAGCTGCTTCCTTATGCCTGAAAACTATATATAATATCTAGTCCCAAACCACCAACCACTTCTCAGGACAAACAAGGGACGGACGGACGGACGCACACACACAAAAACAGTTGTGGATCCTCTAGGTAACGAAGCGCATTTACGCATGAACTTTTGAACGGGGTCATTTTTATAATTTGTGCTAGCATTTTGTTTCATGGACTATATAAACATCTTTATTGCAAAATATCTTCAGGACCGTACTAAATAAAAAAATAGTTGAAATATTTTATTATTCCTTATGTCTGGCTTACCACAAAAATGACCAACGTCAATGTGATTTTAGTCCTCAATCCTCAAGCACCATCAACAACGGTCACCACACAGTTAAAATTTACAAGCCAGTGAAACATAAACCATTATAAAAATCAACAATGCAAGAGTTTGGCAAAGTTAACCTAAGAAATGACTTGTGACCTAAAGTGAAGACGTTCACAAATATAATAAGAGCAGGTTACAGTGTTCAGATCTACTGAACTAATGCTCCTATAAAACTCCAAAAGCAGGATTGAATTAGATAGCATGATGCCTAGTACATTTCTGAGAGCTCACTTCAACATGCACTCAAAGTGCTCAGGGTGCTTTATGCCAGCGGTTATCAACTCTCATCTTACCTTAACACTTTCTCCTGCTCACGCTCCACACGTCCCGACAGTAGGCGCTCGTCACGGTGGCGCGTCCTCTCGTCTCCTTGTACTTCCTCTGTGTGGATTGGGCCTGCAAGGTTAAGACATTACACTAATTGAAGATGTTGACAAACTGTTTTTAATAAATGTGCTAACTTTGTAGTGTTTGCCTTGCCAATGATATCAAATTTTTCACCATTTCAGATATGCGTGATCCCAATTTACACATTTCCCACCATTCTTAGCTTAAAAACAAAAGTCAAACATTAGTAGTGTCTGCCAGTCTGGCAAGACTTAAATGTTACCATTTTCTCTTTATAAATACACCGCTCCAAAGATAGCCCAAACTCTAAGGGTGTTTATCAGTCCCAACACTCAGCACGTCATATTCAATGTCTTACACATGAGATTACAGACTGACTGTGCAGAGGGGGGAAAAAAACCTATGCAGAGTAACATATCACATTTACAAGAACCCATTGAGGCCCATCAATCACTTATCAATGTTTCATCACCACTGTGGCGTCATATATGGTTCAAATTGCTCTTCATAGAGAAGCAGCCATTTGGAGAATCATCACACAAAACAAGCAGCATTTCACATTCCAAGCTAAACGAGTCTTTGAAGTTTGTGTTCAAAATACACAGCGTTGTAAAAGATAAACGCGTAGAACGTATCCAAGTGGGATTTAGTTAGGAGTGTATTGAACCTTTCAGTACTGACAGACAGCGGTTGAGAAAAGATTGTGTTCTTTTAAACAGAGGAGGGGGACGAAAGTGCACACAGATCTCTGTCATGCTCCAGGGAAAAGGTTTCAGTCTGTTTCCAAGGTTACCAAAAGCCTGTCCGACATGCTATCCGTTCGCATCAAAAAGAGGGCAAATTAGTCAAGCAAAGCTCTGTCCCTAACACTTGTTTTAAATGTAAATTCAAACCTTCTCTCAGAGTGTGTAGACTAATGTTATTACTGCAATTTCCTTGCACACAAGAGAACATAAATTAATGCCTTTCTCCCCACCTCTCTTTCTGTCCCTTTCCAAAGCTCAATCATTCGATTGCTAAGCAACAAAACTAAAGTCATATTAGAATGCACTGCTTGTTTGCCCCTTTAGCAGAGCTCGGTAAATTATGTTTATAAGCAGTTGGGCATGCGGTGTCTTAGTGAAAGGTTTAACACACTGCCTAGGCTAACAGGAAACACTGTGGGCCAAAGCAATAGCAAAGCTCATGCCGTTTAAGAAATAAAAACAAAAAGGGAGCGACCTTGCTGCCGAGCAGGCCCATGTAAACGACCCTGTCTTATTTTCCATTGTTACAGCCCAGTGTGTTGTTCTTTGGCTCCATTAAAGTTCCGTGAAAGCATGTACCAACAGGGGCCAGAAATGCAAAATTTATGACACCTTATAGGGTTAGCTGCTCTTTTTTTCTGCAGAACACAAAAGACATTTTGAACAATGTCTCAACTGATTTTGCCCATAGAAAAAGTCAATAGTGCCCAAAACACTAAACCCCACTGACTTTAATTGTATGGACCAAAAAGACATGGCATTTTGTTAAATATATCCTTCTGTGTTCCATAGAAGAGAGCAAGTTGTACAGATTCAGAACAACATCAGGGTGAGTAAATGAAGAAATGTTTAATTATTGGGTGAACTGTCCCTTTAAGAACAATGCATGCAAAGATATGAGGCAACGCACCTTTGATGGCTCCTCCAATTGGCCTGTCCCTGTCTGATACGGAGCTGGGCTTGCTACTGTTGTCCCTCTGACGGGCAACAGCCACCGCAATGCCTACTGGGGGATGACGAACCTCCGCTTCCCCCTGAGAAGAGCTTCCGTCTCTGCCAAAGGATTTAGCACTTTCTGGTCTCTCAGGTTCCTTCTTCAACTGCTTTCCGGGCTGCTGGGGTGGAAGATGCTGAACTCTAGACACTCCGGGATAACCAGCCTCCAGTTTCATGCTGCCCAGTCCTCCAAATGGACTACGGCTATCGGATCCATGCCTGGAGCCAGACTCGTTGGAAAAGTTGCCACTGTATTTTATGAGGCTCTGCATGGCTGAAACCTCCACATGGCTCTCGGGACTTCTGCCGCTGCCTACCGGTCTGTGCAAGCCAGTAGTGTCTAGGTACATTCGCTTGCCCTCTTCCTCACCTCGGGGGCCATGGCTGTGTTGGGCCGCCAATGTGGCGATGTGACTGGTAGCATAATTGCCCATCTCAAAAGGCTTCCATTTGGGCTCAGCAGAACCCAAGCCCTTCAACGCATGCTGCTCCGAGTGAAGTGTACCTGGATCCATTCCAGAGAATGGATGGCCAGACCTTTGAACCCTATCCCGCTCTTGGCTGCGGGATTCAGTCTCAAGTCCTGTTTTGATCATGTGTTTTGATGTAGTGTTAGTTAAGTCTCTGGCATCTGGACTGTTTCCAGATTTATTTGTGCACATTTCTAAATGCAAGGGCTTTTTCATGGCCAAACCGTTTGACCTAATTATCGAGCCTTCCTCTCGTAAAATGTCTCTCTTGACATCCCCATGAGGGGGCGACTCACTCCTAATGGAGAACCGACCATGGTCCATATGTGTTCTCTCATTCCCCACCTGCAGGGCTGATCTGTGCGAGTCCCTCTCTCTGCTCTTGTCATTTTTATTATCTCGAGCTTGGGAGGCAATTTGAATTGGCCCTTTTCGCTCATCGTAAACCTCGACAGAAGGCACATAAGTAGGAGCTATCACTCTCTGTTCTTTGCCTGGCTCTTTCTCTGTAGAGTAGAGCGGGTACATGTTGGGCGGCATGTGGTGAGGGGGAGGGTAGGTGCCAGAGGACACCAGCCTGGGCGGGAGATGGGACGGGTTGGGCTGCAGGGAAGAGGGACTGGCATACGACACATGCAGCGTGCCAGCTGATGTAGCAACTGAATCGCATCTTTTCTGCTTGTCAGTGGAAAGGTGGCCCCCTGGCCGACTGGTTTCGTCATCCCGGTCCCTGTCCCTCCTGTCCTGTTCCGTACTCGGGTGTCGGGCTGGCATGCCGCCACTTGTCCTGCAGTTTCCAAGTAAACTCTGGTGAGTTTGTTTAGGTTTAGTGTCCGTGGTGTTCAGAGCAGGCGAGTGCTGGTGAAAGAAAGGCCTAGCGTGCTCTGTAGTCTTCACAGACCTTTCTGAGTTGCCTGCTTTGCGCTCATCTTCTGCCTTGACATCCAAGGTGAGGTCCACCACACTGTGTGGCCGTGACTCCTCTTTAGGCCTTTCTCGTTCCTTCCTTGGGAGAGAGTGGCCTAGGTCACTCTTACAGGCCTTTTCTTTTCCCAATTCCCTGCTTGAGTCTTTAGAGCTTTTGTGAGGAGGTAGGGCCTCCATTTCCCTGGAGAAGGAGCAGGGCATGTGAGCCACTGGGCTCCTGGCCAATGCAGACTGGGAGTGCACTGAACCTGGCAGGTAAAACCCCTCTGAGAGAATAAGAACAAAGTAGAAAGAGTGAGCCCGACAAAGCTTAAGACATCTGGTGTAAAAGATAAGACTGCTCAAAGGCCATAAAGAGCAAAAAGTATATAAAAAGATGGACCATAAACTAACTTGTTAAAACACTCTAAACAAGGCACTATCTGCGAGCACAGCATCACAGAAATCAAAGGACTTGCAAAAGTGAATGCACTAGTTGGTGAATGCTAACAAAAACAAAGTGCTGCCCTTTTCCCTCAGCTCTGAGGCAGAATAAAGTCTAAAGTTTTACATGGTAATATTTTACTGTGACACAGGAAAATTACACAGGGCATTGGACACTTTTTTAAAACCATGCAGTCTATGCAACTGCTTTAAGTAATCCATCTAGCATAATAGGTAGCAATCCATTAAACCACTCATCCATACACTTCAGTTTAGTGTAAAGGCTAATTTCCATCTGATGACATATTACAGAAAATAATAATACAAGGAGAACATTAGGAAAATAACAATAGTATATGTATGGCTTTCTGAAAGATATGCCAAGTTACAATTTCATCCCAAAATCAAAATGAGACTCAAAATAAGAAAATCCTTTCACAAAAACAAAATATAACCAAAATAAGAAAAAATTATTATATTTTTCATAAATAGGAAGGTTTTTTTGAACTTGTATTAAATTATACATAAATTTAATTTAGTACAGGGACAAAAACATGACATTACTAAATAAGCAATTGTAATAATATACAATTATTATTATTATTATTATTAATAATAATACTTTATAGTATTATTATCTTACAGTAGGATACATGCACATCAAGAGTCTTATAATAGGCTTAATTTTCTTTGCACATTTTCCCTCCTTTTGATTTCGGGGTGAAATATGACCTGGCTATTTCTTCACAGTTTAGAGAGATTCACTTTATATACACATTTGGTCTAAATGTTATGATGATAGTCATATACACACATATCACAGAGATAATAGTTAAACATGACTTTACAGACATATACAGACCTTTTTGGGAGTCATATAGTGCATGTTGGCTGAGCTGTGGATGCTCAAGGTGGCCCAAGGGAATGTAAGGGCTGGAGTACAAACTGCTTGGCAAGTGAGGAAAACCTAGAAAGGAGAGAGTACAAGCATGTCAGGTCTTAGTTTACTATTCGAGAGAACAAGAGAGTGGCCCACACGGTCAGGTTTACTTCCAGTAATAAATGCAGCACCTGTATCTGACCATCATCAGGCAGAAAAAATGAGAATACAATAACCTTTGAAAATAGTTTATGACAGTGGCACATTGACTGTACATCGGTCCACAAGATTTTTCTCCAGCTGAACAAAAATCTTTCTATGTCATTATTCATAGCCAAATTATGCACATTTACAAACACATGGATTTGACAATTTATTATCTTATCAGTTCCTGAATCTGCTTCATAGCCAGAGCAACAGCTCACCTCGATCCAAACATAAAATTGACTTATTACCAACACCCAAAGCAAAGGGAGAGGAATATTTCTCACATCTGACATCTGGTAACCGGGGAGCGGCTATTCACACATGCAAAGTCATGAATTCCATCTAAGATTTCACCAAGGGCAAAGAACAAAAAATGCACATTCATAACCTCAAACACTACAAACAGCCATAAACAAAAAAACACACAAATAGTGCTGACAAATAACATTATCCCTCCTTTAAAAAAAAACTAAGCTTTAATGAAAGACAAAAGGGTTGTCAGAGCTAAGAACAAACAGCCCTCTAAAGATAGAAATGCTTGACATTCAAAGGGGAGGACCAAATATTTAGAGCATTATGCCTTGGAGTATAGGATCATGTAAGTGCATTCATCATTCCTAGTTGTAAAAGACACGATCAAATGGGGTGGATCACATCCTTCATTCAGAACCTTCATTGTGAGACTTTGATTGTGGGTGGGGCATGCTTGCATTCAAAACCAGCAAGATCCAAAAGGCGTATACAAGACCTGTTGCTGCTTTTACGGAGTGGCTTGGCAGTACCGCCCTAGCCCACGGTGCAAGCTGATCTGAGAACGACTCTGCATGAGGACAGTCAGGCAAATGAAATGTTTGTTTTTGGATGGCAGCGTCTTAAAGCACACAATTATTCAGAACACTAGCGGCTGCATCATGCAGGCTTGTCGGTTTGGCAAGAGGTCAGGTGGTGCTGGAATGACTCATACGAACACCCTGAGTATCCACTAAATCAAAGAGCGCAAAGTAATCGGTGTTCGTGCTAAATGCTAACTGCTGAAATGGAGACAAGAGCTGCTTCTGCTAGAAAATGAATGGAACGAAATGAAGCCAGAATGTGCACTTCTCCCATCCCTTTGGCAAAATTGCAACACAATCAGAGAGGCTTTGCTGGAAAAAGGTCAAGCAGCCATTATATTGGCCTAGCTACAGGGGAACATAGCTGCTGGAGCACTTTTTATGATTTCACAACAAATTACTGCAACTGAAGAAGACCAGAAAGCAGAGGGTTAGCACTAATGTCCAAATAAACAGATTAAGGGAGAATATTTACAACACAGCTGTCCATGCATAGCAAACACTTCATTCTTGGCGTTCAAATTTGAACGGACCGGTCTCCTCTGTGTGAGGATATTGACAAGCTCAGTTTATGAACAACAACAGGAGTGTCTAAGGTGTTAGGTGTAATGGATTAGTTCTTACCGGCAATGCCATTTAAATCAGGTCACATCAACCATTATGGATTGACTTGCACGGGCCCAGAATGGTCAGCTTTCCAAAGCAATGAATGTTTAGAGAGAGATAGCAGATATGGGGTCCGGGAGGGGCAGGGTCAAAGGTCGACAACAGAGCTCTAAAGCTAGGTTTATTGGAGGCACACCGATACAGTCTTAGAACCTTAAAACGAAACAGTGTCTTCAGCCTCTATGTGGCTCTCATATGTAGGGCTGTAATCTCCCAGTCGATTATTAGTCGATACGTTCTGATTGGTCGTTTTTTTGCCGCGTTCATTTAATCAGGTGGAGAGCACTGATTGCTAATGGGGGTGTTTTTAGAGCACCCCTGTTTGACAGGTAACAGTCTGTCTTCAGAACACCCCCTTGTTTCCACTTCTTTTGGATTAGCCCAACCCACTGGTGAAGAGAAGTCTCTCGCTGGTCCTTTGTTTTTCATTCCCCGCTGGCTCAAATGCACGCCCATAGCGGTAAACTTGAGGAAAGCCCATCAACATACACATGAGGGGAAGCGTCACAACACCACACTTCAGTCGTGCCGCAAAAGTGGATCTGTACTGTCGGTTTTGCCGCGTTCATTTCATCAGGTGGCAAGCACTAATTGCTAATGGGGGTGTTTTCAGAGCACCCATGTTTCACAGGTAACAGTCTGTCTTCAGAACACCCCCTTGTTTTCACTTCTTTTGGATTAGCCCAACCCACTGGAGAAGAGAGACAGATTGAAGAAGGCTAGTTTGCTGTATATTATTTATTTAATTGTGAGAGCGTTTTTTCTGCTCTTGATCTGGCTTGTTTAATAAATATTCCTTTTTTATTAAAGTGGACGTGCCTTTTGTGTTTAAGAGTAAAAGCTTTAAGTTAATAGTCTATTCGTGTCTCAGCCGCGAAGCTGTGCTGATCCTATGTTCGAGCTGCACGGAGCGGCTGAAATGATAGTGTCTGTCAGTTAGTATAATACATATGACAAAAACAATTGTCTAAATTATGTTGCATATTCCTCAAAAGTTCTTGTGATGATATCACTAGTTGACAACATAGTACTATATTTTTGGAAATCATAGGCTATGATGGTGCACGTGATGCAACGCTGTCAGAGCCGAAAGACTAGTCATTTCAGTGCAAAATAATCAGGTCAAAAACGATTTAATATACTGCAAATAACCTACTAGTTTTTTATGTTTATTTATAATTCATTTAGGCAGACAACAAGGCTACCAAGTACTGCGCACAGTGTGCAGCTAATTAATTTAACGTTTTTTTCTCCTAACATAATTTTTAGTCAAAAATTTCAGGCCCTCAGTCGACCAAGATTTTCTTTGGTTGATTACAGCCCTACTCATATGCCATTGAATGGTTGACAAACCAGACAGTGCTGCTTAAAACAAGTAGAGTCAACAGTATGCTAAATAAAGGACTGAGTCAGCCCACAAAGCTAGTGTGGTAATATTATCCAAGTCACGTGTTTGCCAAAATGCCAGTGGTTGAGATGTTTATGTATGCATTGTACCAGAGACATTCTTCTGTCTATCGGTCTAAGTAAGCTACATTCACATGGAAAGACTGCGTTCATTTTTTTTTTTATTGGGAGTCGGAGACAAAACATTGCACATAAAACACCAGGGTTACTCAACACTTATCTACAATCACAGCCTCACAGTCAAAGCAAAGTCTTCGTAATTAGTGATAACAGTAACATGAGAACATTAAGTGTTATCGACAGTCCAAAAATAAAACGTCTAAAAATACAACCTTGTTTTAAAGTGCACAGTGTGTTTCTTTATGGCACTACAAGTAAGAAGAGTGGTGGTTCAAAGACTGTCACTTTATTTAGTACATCTCAGGTGACCGGGTAGTGCTATGCTGCTGATTGCATTCCCACACCATACCGAGAGATGATTGAAGGCGTCCTACTCTTAGCAACAGGGCTAGAACTGCAATGCCACATATATTTTTGTGTTCTTCGGCATGCCACGTGAGGGGTGTGGTGGAGGCAGGAGTGCCCTAAATGTACAGCACATCTAATCTCAGTTAATCTTGGTTTCTCTAGTGTGAAAGTCTCAACCTACATGATATCTGCAGACTAATTAGTTTTGATTGCATTGAATTCTCAGGTGCCCTTTCCATTCGTTCATGATTACTGGGAAGGATTTGTATATGCAGGAATCATTTTAAATGGGTTGCTGGGACAGAATATCCATTTGTATGCAGGGTCTGAAGTTTTTTAATTACTGGAATATAACCATTTTAACTGTCAGTTTGTTGTGTCTAATAAACATTAAAGACAAACACAATGTTAACAACAGGCTTTCATGCAAGTTTTCACTCTGCCCAAACAGTTCAAAACAGCAATAATCAAGCCAATATCAATCAATTTAAAAGTTGTGCAAACTATAATAATAACAATAAGTTCTCATTTATATAACTTTTAGCATGCATGAATCTAAGATTACTACATTTCCATGATGTTTCCAGTCAGTTCCCTAATATTTCCAGGTTTTCTATAGCTGTGGGATTAATGTAAATATGAGAACCTCCTAAAAAATACCTTAAAGAAGAAAGATGTGCGTGTGTTTCTGGAGCACATGAACCATTTAACCTAGCTCATTCTTTAGGGATCTATGACGAAGGACAGTGGAAGGTTACTTGTAAATGGGCTACGTGTGGAGAGGGGAATTTAGCTTAGAAAGGAACAGTCAAAAAAGCAGGCCATTAACATTCAAAAGCAAAGATGCTACGACACCCTTGCTGACATAAAAAAGAAAAACTGTTTCCTGAGGTTCGGACTATATAAAAGTCAGAGAAAAGGCTTGGAAGGAAAGGATGTGGTTCAAGACCTGTATTTAGACAGAGGTCAGAAGAAGCTGCACCAATTTCAACAAACCTATTTGTGCACCAGAAAGAGGCACCTACCAGAATTTCTGTCAACGTGCATCTGCCTCCACTCTCCCTCTTTTCATTATCTTTATTATATAGCTCCAATTTCACAAACACATCAGTATTCAAAACCGTCATCGGGACCCCAGGGACGCCACAGGAAGCACAGCAGAACATCAAAGTGCTACCTGCACCAGCAAATCCATCATCATAGTCAAAGAGGGGCATTCCTTTCTGAGCTCAGCCCAACATGTGACAAGAGCAGCAGGCACGGACACTCTATCAATCACAGAGCGCAGCCCTGCAGCCACCATCGTCTCCTGCAGTTCAAAAGTGAGCAGACCTCAACGGCCATGCATCTGATTACAAGCCACTGCAGATAACGGACACAGAAATATGCTTGGACACAAAAAAAAAAAACTAAACATTGCAGCTGCGAAGCTACAGCGGCCCGTGAATTAAGACCAGGGAGGACACATTCCAGGGATATGTTTCTCTGATTCTTGCCTAATATAAACAGAGGAGAGGTTCAAACTGTCATCTGCACTCGCCCAATCCACACAAGGAACCCTTGTTGTGGAACGTCTCGTCCTCACAAAAATCTCATTAATGTGTACGCAGAGATTGTGTATTTTAAAGTTAACCGCTGCTCAAGGGTTTATCGCGCAAAGACCCAGTGCGTATACAAACCCCATGTCAAACAAACTGTAACATTTCACAGTTCGCTGCAATTCATGTTTATTAACTGAACTTCAAAAGATAAATCCAACAGCATGGAAGTGGCTTTTCCCTCTGATTATGGAGTATTTGTAATCTACAGTGGGGTGAGTGTGGCGTGCCTGATTGTTTCACACATTTAGTGTAAAAATACACGAATTCCACAGCTGCTACTTCGACTTCCTTCAGTTAATAAGAGCCAGGTGCACCCTTCAGAATAAACAGGCATGTTCAAATATTTTCACAGGCTGCAGAGACAGAGTACACTTCAATGTCAGCTATTCATCGCATTTCTACGGAGGCAGAGCGAGGCAGGCTTGCTATGATCTGTGCCAAGGTTTTAGACAATTCATCTGTACTTTCTCTGCAGGGACTTGAAACAAAGGCCTATGGGTACAAGGCCCTTCAACAAACCTTGTTAATAATCCGCCCACGCCCTTTTACAGAGCTAGCGTTGCTTTTCTTTCGATTGTTTGGCATACATGTGAACCATTTTGAAAGCTAAAATCTCTATCTTCTCAAAATGGCAGGGGCTGGAACGGCTTCAGTGCCGAATGAATCATCTTGTTTGAACATGCAAGTTTGAAGTTACAGCACAGATAAGGACTTGACTTTATACACCAAGATGAGGAGGAGAGAATATGAAGAAATGTGTAATGCAACTGCAGGGCAAAATTATAGAATCTCAAAACTCTTCAGGGCTCAGCAAGCATGGCTTGGTGGCCCACTGACTTTCAAGCCAGCTGATGTAACAGTCATCGGCACTGTTGAATTATTACGCCGTCGACACTAAAGTTATGTAGCTAGCTAATATATGCCAGGTTGTCATCCACATATGTGAATTTCAGAAAATTCTGGATAGAAGAGAGATACGAATAAATTCCCAAATGTGCATGAAACTACTTGTGGTGGATGAATGAATAAATAAAAGTTGATTCATTAATTCAGTCAGTCTGTAAGATGGCATGCACAAACTACCATGCCGCTTTATTATTTATGATTTTAAGTAGGGCTGCACGATTAATCGAAATCGAACCGCAATTTGGCTTGTACGCGATCATGAAAGCGCAAAGGTTGCTATTTTAATTAATTAAATATATGCCCCGCGTGTCAGTGAAGAGCGGCTCGGTGATCGCTGCTCAATCTCTGAAAGCACTTAGTTTGAGTCGCTTATAACGTGTGCTTGAAAAAGTAACTTGTCAAACATCTCCACAAACTAGTAATGAGAAGCGTTCATAAACCTGTTGTCCAAACAAAATACAACGTTTAATGTTTTAACTCGCTTCATATCGTCAGTCGAGCTGATGTGGTTTCTTATCACAGAATGTCAATCAGCACTGCATACTTTATTATTATGAAAATACCTGAGAAGACTTGAAGAACTCACATACACAATGTCTTGCTGCAGTGGTGTTTATTGTCGTCGCGTTTAATCAAAGCGTTTCCATCTTCGTTTTATTCAGCTTATAGCGCTAGCTTCGCTTCACATTAGGGATTTCCCATAGGAATTTCCTGAACACAACTACTTCTCTGAGGCAAATGTAGAGTTTCTGCTCGAGGATGCCCTCTGGCCTCCAGTATGAATGAAACTTTAGGGTAGAAAATAAGAAAAAATAATACTTTTAAATAGATGTGTTTCCTTCAATGTACAGGAGTTAATCCCCACAGTGGATACATAGGAGGCTCATATTTCATATTAAAGACATTAAGAATTTAAGAAATTGATATCACAGATAAAAAGCACAGATTTGTATATTACACACACACACACACAATCCTTAGACCTTTCTAATGATTTTTAGTCATAGTCTGATTTAGTCTGCACATTAACAGGAAACCCATCATTTTTTAGTTTTCTGTAAATTATAAATATTATTATTATACTGTTATATTTATTCTTAAATGCTCCATTTTAAATGTTTAATATTGAACGTTATTGTAATAGTAATATTTCTTCAGCAATAATAATAATCATAATTATTATTATTAATATATAAAAACAAAAATGTTATATACACACACACACTTCCATTTGTAAAATAAATAAATAATAATCGCATTTTAAATCGCAATTATATATTTTCCCCAAATCGTGCAGCCCTAATTTTAAGATATTGTTTAAGATAAAATTTTGTTTTTAAGATATTTACATGGATGGAAACTATTTATAGATTATAGATTAGGTTTTATTAAAACTGCAAGAATGATTTGTGATAGCCTTAGAAGCATCAGTTAAAATGAATTGGGGAAAAATAAAGAAATCAATCTTCATATGCCACAGAGTTGCATTATAATTGTATTGTATAGTTCCAGTTTTATTGCTATTTATAAACCTGCATTTAATGATTTAAATGTACACCACTATTGTTGTTTTAAGAAATTTAACACCATTCCAGCTTCTATGGCTTACAACAGATATACATTTCCAATAAATGCTGCTCTTTTGAACTTTCCATTTATCAAAGTATCATAAAAAACAATGCATCACAGTTTCCACAAATGCATTGACAATAATAAGAAATGTTTCTTGAGCAGCAAAGGATATTAGACTGATTTCTGAAGGATTTATTAGAATGATTTCTGATCATGGTGACACTGAATGGCTGCAGAAAATTCAGCTTCACAGGAATACATTTCTAAAAATGTACATTTAAAATTTTATTTTGTAGACTTTATAAGCTGCTAGAAATCCTAGTTACATAACACTCTACATCTAAAGACAGCAATACAATATAATATACATTGTACTGTTATACAAAAGGACAGCAGCACTAATATCTGTCTAAAGCTCTTGGATATTGACTATTGACCGACACCAGCTATTTCAAGAAAGGAATTGGTTACAATTACGTTGCAGCAGAGTGGCTGTCAGATGTGGCCTATTCTACATTAGGACTGCAGGGACGAAATTGATTTTATATTGTCTTTTTTACAGTCATTGCACACCATTCACACAAATTTAGTTTATTGACTTCAAAAGAGAGAGAGTGTAAGTGTAATCCATCGCAGGCATCAGACATGACTGCATGTTACACATCACCGGCCGACAGCCTTAACCAGCCACTCGCCCGCTTATCAAAAACAATACTGCATCTTTATCTGCTTAAGCACAGTCCACACCATATGCTCGTACTCCCAAAACCAAGTCAATTTCCATTAACTTAAAATATAAAGCTGTACTCCCTGTGAGTTGTATCACAGAGGGTGTGTTTTTTCCATTAGCCCGTCCACCCGGCCCTGCCTGTCACCCAGACCTCTGACTACAGCCTTTGTATTGTCTGAGTTCACTGATCTGCCAACAAACCTAATCGTTAAACCCAATACGTTCAAGCTGCCGTGCGCAAATGCAGGTCCCTCTTGGTTCTAAGCAGTGACATGCTTTGAAATTTCTTCTATCCTTTTGCGGCACAAAAATGTAAAAAATGCAGTGATTCTTACCTTCATGAGGGTGAGAGGCCCAGAGCTGGGCCATTTGCAGGCTGGCTGGGTTGGGAGTTCGGAAGGCCGGATCCGACGGCCCGTGAGCGCTGGAGGCGCTGACGTATCCGCTAAGGAATGGGCTCGAGGCACCTGGGAAGGCATCACCTGCAAAAGAGAAGATCAAATGTTTGCTTATGAAGTGACAGAATAAAATGACGCCATAAAAAGACCGTAAGCGCTGTCATTTGATATGATGACATTCCACTCAGGAGAATAGCCTTGGAAAAAGTGGAATGATTAGTCTGTGAAGAACTGCAGTTTTCTTTTGAAATTCAGGAACCGCAGTCACAAACCTGCCCCGACTGCTGGACAGCCTTTTAATTCCCTTCAAAAGAAGAATGTTTACCGAGAGGCACAGAAAGACCACAAACATGAATTGCTTTTGCTTGTAAACAAATGTCATGAATAATTATTACTCATCCTAAATGTTATGTTAACCGTCATTACAATAGCCACCAGATGTGCGGCTTCAAAAGGGGGAATGTCTAAATAAAAGCGTGTTTTATATTTGCCAGCTTTGACATCGGAGCGAGAGATGACGCAGAGACGCGTATGGTATTCGGTCCGCTGCCTCCCTGGAGCTTTTAAAGTCGAATAGATAAAAACAACAGCAATAGCATATGCGGTTTCCCCACTGAAATCTGCAGAAATGTTTACAAATGCTGTTCAAGTCCATAACGACTCTGGAAGGGTCACTAAAATTCCATGGTAATTGTTGAAGCTCCCCCCAGTAGGAGGAATATTGCTTGCATTTAAAGGGATAGTTCACCCAAAAATGAAAACTGTCATCAATTACTCCAAATCCATATTCTTCAAAACACAAAACAGACAATAGCATCAATTGAATCTGTTCATCATATAAAAACAATTCTCTCCTCCTAAAAAGATCTTTTAAGTTTTGGTTACCTTGACTTTTAACAGAGGGACAGAAACCTCTGAGGTTTCATTAAAAATATTTAAATTTGTGTTTTGAAATTTGGTTTGCATGAGGGCGAGTAAATGACTATTTTAATTTTTGGGTGTACTATCCCTTTAAATCATCAAATTAAACCCATACGCCACACCATTCAAGCATGACGTATAAATGAATGGCTGTGGAAATTAATGAGCCCTTCCCCCAATTCCTACGATACAACCGCTCTCCGTTCCCACATGCCTTTCCTCAGTCCAGCGTGGGAGGGGCACTTCACACTTATTACTCAAACCAGAGATGGACTGAGACACACTTTCACAGATACACATACACATACACAGCACTTCCTCCTGTGCCGCAGACACCTTGGCACAATGGGTCCATTTTTTGCATGTGTAAATAGAGCATTAGCATGACAAGAGGAGGAGGAACAACAAGGCATCAACGGCAACATGAGCCTTTTGTAGTAGAGGTTAGCATGCGATTAACCTAGGAGGGAAGCAGTCTTGGTCTGCTGATGAACCGTTGAGCCATTGTATTGCACATCGCTAACAGCAGATGTGAACCCTTTGGACTGCATCTAAACATTAACCACAGGAAAGATTGGACCTCTGGATGGGGTGCAAATGGAGGAGAGGAGATAGCAGAGGAGGCGGAGGAGACCCACTTGGGAAATTTGGAAGGTTATAGTGCAGTATGCAAGACAAACAGAAAGAAAAAAAAGAAAAAAGTATATTATTCCAAAAAGTTCTTCTAAATGCAGGACTGCACACCACAGGGCTCGTGACTCTGGGTCTACTGGGCAGGCCAGGGGTGCATTTCAGACTCTTAAGCCTTTTCTTCAAACACACAGCAAGGGCACTGCTTCATTTATTTGAACAGGAGATCTGGACTATGGTAGGGGTCACGTGACAAGTCAATGTTTTTTTTTACCCATTTGAGTCCAGTCCGATAATGCAAAGAATGAGAGAGGGGTTATTAAGGAGACATTGTAATCCAAAGCAAAGAGCGGTACTACAGGGTCATCCTCTCCTCAAGGGTGCAATGGTTACTGGGTAACTCAGCAACTGTCCAGTTTACAGTTCACTCCTTATGTGGTTTGAATGAAGAACGTTAAGAGTTACACTTTAACCACTACGCCAACACTCCTTTGAGGATTTTCAAGAGTACGAAGGTATTTGTTCATCAAAGATCTTATTTAAAATAACAAGAGTTCATACGGAGTTAGGGAAATCTGAAAATAGGTCATGATTCAATCAGATTTTGTTGTTTTGGAACGATTCACTTATTTCCAAAAATAAGCTGAATACTAAATGTGACTGACGGTTTGCACTATAGTTGAATATTAACAAAATGCATCAGGCTATACATTGTCTCACAAATTTAATTTCACATAAGAAATTGCAGGCACATTTATTATTGATCCAATAGAAAAAGGATGATATCAAGTATGAAAACTAACACAAACAGATGCTTAGTAGACTATTAAATATGTATAACAGATTTGGATATAATATGACAAAATGTACTGACCAATAACATCAAGCACGGTCATAGAAATAACTATAAATTAATGGATCTTAAGAAAAAAGAAAGAAAAAAAATCAACAAATAATCACCACAAGACGGGCATAAAAAAATATACATTTAAATATAAATATAAGTTAAATATATTCTCCAAATGTTATACAAATATGCATAATTAATAAAATCACAATGCATTATTGGCTAAAGTTTTGCACTAGATGCAGGATTGGGATATATTTTCATTCAGCTCAATAACATTAATGTCAGGCATTGATATGGGGCAGTGATGGTAGCTGGCATTCAGCTTTATCCCTAAGGTGTTCATTTCAATGCTTTGTGCAGGTCAGTCAAGTTATTCAATTCCCATCTCAACATTAAAACAGAAAGAGGCCTTGCCTGAACTCTTTCAAAAAAGTATAATAGATCTTTGTCTTTCCTTTCCATGTATGGGAGCACATGTATCAACTGTTATCTTACCATTGTCTGGATGGGAATAAAAAAAATAGATACAATTTTGTATTCTTCCTAACGATTCCGGTTCTAGTTCCATTAACTATTTTTTAAATAAAAAAAATGAATCAGAATATTCTGACAGTGCAACATCAACAAATTCAACATGCATCATAAACCCTAATGCACAAATTAATTAATTGGTGTGAGTAGGGCAAACTTAAAGCAGGATAGGTGATTTGTTCCAGAAACATTTTGTTATGCTGGCTTAAAGTCTTTTCATATCCTGATAGCCATCACGAAGTTCAGTGGTCTAAATGTGTCTGTTTGTGTGTGTATATAATCATTGCATTCGGTCTGAATCGTTGTCCTACCTGCCTGTCAACATATGCATTTTCATACCCTCGCGCAGACGTCACACGTTCTGTGTAGGGCTGCAACAATTAGTCGATAAAATCGATAATAAAAATCATAGACAACGATTCTCATTATCGATTAGTCGGGTCTGCTACTAACTTCAGCACTGAATAACGCATTTCTATGGGCAAAATGCATCTAGAAATAGTGGAGTGGAAACAGAGCAATCATGTTGGAAAGGTACATGATTAAAGCTGCCCAAAAACATGAGAATTCTTTATTTTAAGGTTCAAGCTAGTGCATTAGCGTTTAACACACCCTGTCATGCTCTTTGACAGCACAAAATGTTCATTTTACAGGTTATATCCACTGATCTATATAGAGAACAGTGGTTATATCCTTATCTGTAAATGTAACTAATTCACGCAAGTATTTCCATTTTGCATGAAAGCGCGTCAGTATGACATTAAAGTCCTCATGAAATCAAAATTGATCATATTTACTTTGTTAGCACACATTCCAGGTCTTAGGGTGAACAATTAATCCGTGCAAGTTAATACACAGAAGGAAAAAAATGTATCTTTAATCAAAATCTGAAAAGTAATTTCCGGATCTGGAATGGCGTTCCCTTTCCGATGACGGCAGTTTGATGGCCACTCCCCTCCAACCATTAGTCTGCTGTGAGCGAGAGATAGAGAGGAGCGCTGAAGTAAAACCCTGCCCTCTATTCAATATTCCGTTTCACTTGGAAATACGTCATAGCACCGAAATAAAATCAGTTGCAACTTCCGGTTCACTGGGACTTTAAGCTTCAACCTTCAATGAATGAGCGCCGGTGTGGCGGGCGCATGCATGTGTGTCAAACAGACAGAACGTCCATATTGAATGCGTGTGTGTTCCTGCAGAACATTTCTCTTATCTGGTAACACTGAGTTTGTGTTTTTGTTCATCATCATTTTAATGTAGGGATTTAATATATTAAAATAATAATTAGTTGCAGCCCTACATCAGTGTGTTTCATGCCATGCAGAATAAGACCGACGTCAGTCACTGAGCAATCAAAGCAGCCACCTTTTACATTTCCTCCTGAACCAAAACAACGAGCTTAAGCTGCATTCACAACATAACTACTGTAATTTGGAAGAAATGGAAATCTGTGACATAATACTCAGAGTGGTTCATGACTCGAATTTATGCATTTCAAAACCAACACTATTAAATGCCAAAATAAATGGGCAGCAGTCAGGTGGTACAGGTCAGTGCTCTTTAAGTGGTTCATGTTCGTTATGTGCTATGAGACAAGGTAGTTTAACGCGGTCTCTTGTCTCATGACGCTTTTGTTTGCTCCCTGCTCAAAGCTAACTCGCTATTACTAGCCTCTTTGAAAATTACCTACCCTACTATTAAATTAAGCAAATTAATTCAAACTTATGAGTATTTAGAAATCACAAAACTGACACATTTTAAGTAATCAGAATTGCTTCATTTCTTTTAATTTAGACAAACTTAAAAGGTGCCCTAGAATGATTTGAAACAACATTTGAAATTGTTCTCTGGTATCTACATATATGGCTTATTTAAGGTCAATAATTGTCCAGCTACGGTTTTACAGGTCCATTTACAACTCTAGAAATCTTCCCCAGGATGAAATGGTCTGTTTTTGCCTTATTTGGAAGGGTCATGAATATTAATGCAGAGTTCTGCTCTGATTGGCTGTTTCACTGCGCGGCTCAATGACAGCAGGCACGTCTATACTGACCATCATGACGATGGAGAGATTAGGCATTCAACCTTATATGTTTGAGCCTGTTTCTGACGAAGATGCAGATTTTGAGGAACAACAAGAGATTGAGATTGGAAATGAACGCTTCTGAATGGTAAGTTAAGTCTTTATTTTAATTAGGAACCTGCAAAATCATTACGTCCATACCAGAACTTCAGCCTAAATGATAACTAGCATATAGCATTAAATATACAAATCAGCAGTGACAACTTTTTTAGCATATTAAAAACATTTTAATTATTGTAATGTGTCCCTGTATGATTTTACAACGATAGCTTCTTCACTTTGAATCACAAACTTAACTGGGTAACGCTTAAATATGTTGTATGTAAATGCTCAAATTAAGTGGTTTTATTTCTTTGTGAAAGATTAATGTGAAGTGGGAGATTTGGTAGTGTTTAATGTTTTGCTTTACTAATTTTTTTGTAAAGTTTCAGTAAATGTTGGGTTTTTTGAAGGGGTTACCATCCTGGTGACAATTGTGGAGCATGACCCTGGTTTGAGAACAATGTTATATATTGCTCATTCAGCAATTGCTATGCTAATCAAAGCAGTGTTACCGATTAGTGTGTTAGCAAGTTAGCATTTATTAAATTGGCTATGTATGTTCCACTGCTAAAAAATATTTAAACTGAGATGACATGATAATTTTAAGTGAAATGTTCGAGTTAGCTTACTCAAATATTTCAAGTTAAGAGCATGTAAAAATAAAAATCTGCCAGTTCTGCTTACTTAAACTTTTAACTTCTTAACTTAAAAAATTGAGGCAACTGATTACTTTTTTTCTTGCAAACTTATTTGGGTTTATAGTGTAGTAGTATTTTACAATTTTTGCACAAAAAAAAAAAAAAGAAGAAAAATCAACAACCTATTATTTTACATATGTTACAGGACATAACTGTCCTGTCCCTATGCATGTCTGCTATCTGCCATCCCCTATCTGGCGGTCTACCCTATCCATCACATCCTAGAGCCATTTAATATGGTCCATTTTACTGCCAATGTTTGTCTATGGCTGTGTACTTCACTGCTGGGTGCGGCTGGATTGACTGAAATCACAAGTTTGTCCAGACTTTTGGCCATGCACAGTATACATTCTTGCAAATTGAGTTTTGACTGAGTACAAGACGTAGCCTTTAAGTTTCTGTAGGGTGAACGCTCCACTCAAAAGAAATCACAGTTATGTCTGCTCCACAGCCTGTAACATAAGCAGCAGCAGCTCCTGTCAAATAAATAAAACTAAACCTCAAAGCCAGCATCATTTCTGTGTGCAGTTTCCGCACGCAGTGTGAAAACCACAACACAACAGCAACCATAAAACTGTTGCCCCGATCAGTGCCGCAAGATCGTTTACCTAGAAGTACGTCCAAGAAGGTTTCATCGGGAATTTACAAATTCAGTTTCACATTATCTCTGAAATATTCATTTCCCATCTGCAAACATTTCCCAGTGCCATATAATCCCCCTGAACCCAGAGTTTGCAGGGCACGTTAATTGTTTCCAATCACTCAGGTTTATAGCGCTCAGCCGTCATCTAAGATGCATGAAGAAAAACACAAGGAGTTCAGTAGGTCAGAAATAGTTCAGTTCCTTAACATGAGAGTTTTTCAGAAGAGTTCAACCATTATCCTCCTCCGTACGAAATGGCCACTGTCAGAAGACCAGCTGAATAGAACACAGGAATTTCCTAATTGCTCACGTTGCTCAACTCAACTGCAATCCAACAGACCTTGCGCAGAGCTTTCGCAATTCCCCAACCAACACCCCTTATAATTAAAGCCAGACCCTTAAAAACAATTCAGAAAGAACTGTTGTAAATTAGAGAAAAGAGAGACACTAATTAGAATAAGGTCTTAAACTGAGGCAAAGAAAACGGGACCATTAAAATACTCAGAGCCACTCTAAACTGGTCCTTCAAAGCCCACCACCTGCTCTGAAAAACATAAAAAGCACTCCCACACGACAATAGACGACATTATGATAGACATTACAATGCTGCAGACAAAGCACGCTCAGCAGACCAATTCACACATAAAGGGGAAACTGGATTTAGTGTTATTTAAAGCAAAAACCATGACGGAATCAAATAACACAAAACATTGTGAATATACACAAAAACATTGCAATGGCAAAGTGCATATTTACGTTACAATAACTTCTTTCCTTAAACAAATTTTTTCCCCTAGTTATTAGAAAATCAAAATTGATCCCATTTATTAAAAGGCCCTGCCCTACCTTTTATTTATAGTTTGATAAGCACATTTCACTCAGAAATTCTTTAAAATACAGAAGTTGGTCTCAATATCCTTTTTATGCTGACTTTAATGTGCAGACACAACTGTATAAAAAAATATTAACTAAGTAATTAAGTACAACAACATGCAATGATCAGTCTAGCATAGCAACGTTATCTCAAAATATACACATCTTTTTGTTGACCAATAGCAATTACATGATCATACACAAACTACACCATATCATCTTCCACTCAAGTGTGTAGCCTTTTAAAACATGGCCAGGGAATTATTTCTTTGATACCCAAATATATAACAGAAGGGCAAAAACCTGCACAAAATCAAAGCAGTGATCTAACAAGCTGCTCGCTAGTTTTGTTATTAAAAGGAAGAAAGTGTACATGCCGGTTCCTTTTAAGCCTACTGGTAGCCCAATGATTATGGTGGAAAACAGCTGTTCAACTTTTACTACTAGCCTACTATTAAGAATTAAACCGCACCCTTGTTGAGCAAAGCGACAATCACTTGGAAAAGTATACATTTAAGATGTTTTGAATGTTATTTTTGGAAGCATTCCTATCCATTAAGTGTGGCGTATTTTCATGGCCCAATGGAAAATTTGTAATTTGGGATTCTATTTCAGCTCAACGCATCACCTGCAAAGAAACAAACATGTCAAAATGTACCAGTTCTAACAAGTCAACCTGGCTCTTAAACAACACACTGAATTCCTGCATCTCACCTGCACTGCAGGGCTCAAACTGAAATTTTTGTTCAGATGTTTTGACTAGATAAGAGTGACAAAATAATTGCTGCCTATAGTGGTAAACCCAACATACTGAGGTAATCTGTGTCTAATAAACTAGGTTCAAAGCGTCAAGTTTAGGCGTCACTGCCTATTCAACTACCAAGCCTACAACTGTGTTAAACAATGTGTCTGGGCAGCAATTCATCCTAGAAAATGGCAAGGATTATACATGGCCCTTTGTTGTATACAATAGTGAATGTTTAGTTTTGCATGCAGAGTTTTGTCCTTTAGTTTGAGCAGAATAAAATGAAGTAATAAAGCACATGGGAAGTAAACATGATTCAGGACAAAAGGTACTTTTATTTACTATTTAAGCAGAAGTACAAAGACTCCAAGTAAATAATCTTTAAAACAATGTTTTAAAAAATATATGTTCTATTGCTGTCAAAGGAATTACCTTTGAGCTCCACCCAACACCTGATTGGTTACCAGAAGAGGGAAAAACATGAGCCAGCAATAGAAAGGTCAAGCACATTTATGACCATCAGCATTCAATCCTTCCTTTCAAGACAGCATTCGTTTTTAACTTTAAAAAAGCATTCTGTTACAAAAGTGGCATTTGTTCACAGCGTGTCTTTTTAAGGTAATGCCCGCAAACAAAGCCGTGACCTTGTGGCCAAGGCATGCAATGAAATTCTTTGCAATTTCTTGCCCACAATGAAACGGAGAAAAAAAATAAAAAATAAACGCAGTATGAAACACACACAGAGGCAGCTCTGTAGTATGTGACAACTCTCATCATATCTACTTCAAACAGCTGTGCGATGTGACGCAGTGCCCTTCTAAAATTAATATCTGCACTGAAGAAAAGCCGCTCATCACCTTTTCATTACACAACCTTGCACATCAGTGACATGGAAAATAAGGTTCTGTGTCCAAATTCAAGATCCCACCATTCCTGATATTACACAGGGAGCTGTGATTTCACCTGACCCTTTCATCTTTCCTCAGACAAATTAGCACATGATGGCACATGCCTGAGGAGAAAACAAAGGGTACTGTGAAGAATTGTTTTGATGCACTATTATTAATTATAGTGAATAAAAATTAAAAAGAAAAGGGAAAATAGCACATTTCCATCACATTAAAAAAAAATAAAAATACAAATTACAGCAAGTAACAGGAAAACATTCTGGAAGTTCTTGTTTAACAAGATCCCATTCAGATGGCATTTTCTTTTTTTCCTTCTTAAACTGATAAGAATCCCAGTAACTGTAATAAATAACACTAATAAATGGATTGCTTTACCGAGATTACTCAATTACTGAAAACTGCACATTTAAGGAACACAAAGCAACAAATAAACCAAGTAAATGAAACTAAAATGAATGCAGCAGTATGCATTTGGTAATTTTTTACCACAGCTGGGCAAGCTAAAATAGTACAAGCGTCTTCAGCACTTTGTTCCAGGCACTGTAACTGGAGTAAGTGATATAAGAGCAGGGCTGCAGTGCTGGCTTTCATTTCACATCCTTTGTTAGCTTTTCAGAGGCACGGCCTAATCCCAGGTCAGGTCACGTCACTGCTACCCTGTGTGGCCCTTCCCCCGATATAAACTACCCCATCCTCATGCAGGCCGGTCTCTACTCTCTACACCACCCTCGCTGCCCTTTGGCCCATCCTTCAGACACGTGTGCACATGCAGCCTTAGCAACTTCAGAGGAGGACACCAATTATTACCTCTAGTGACTCAATGTACTGTAAAATGTCATTATCAGCCTATAAAATAATTTTTAGATACCAAATTATAAAAGAATTTCCAGCAAAGCAATCATCAGAACAAAGGTTTAAAAATCAAACCTGTACAAAAAGTTTTTTATTTTATTTGACATAATATAACCATGACCATAATAATAATAAATAAATGTAAAATATTGTATTGCAATATAATATAAACTGCACTAAAATAGTCCCAATTATTAATGCGAAGTGCAAGCAAACCTATATGTGGCATAAATAATCATAAATCAGCAAGCTATTTTGGCTCTGTCCTTTGGCAAAGGGATCCATTTTCAACAACAGACAAGGTGAGCTTTTTCTAGGCCACGAGGTTCTGCAACATAGAAACTTGATCTTATCAGCTTCTCAATCACTTACAGTCAAATCACATTTTAATAACATTTTTCCCACTGCCACTTTTTGCAGATGTTAAATCAAGGATGTTCCATTTCCCACTCTTGCTGTACAATAGGATCGTCCTAAAGGGAATTCTGCATTAGTTGCTGGCACTTCCCTGGTTTTCTTTCTTTTTTTTGGCCAGCATTATGAAGCAAGACTAAAGATCAAACACTCAGGCAGAAGAGCTTCAAATAATGAGGAGAAAGAATCATCCAGACACTTAAAACAGAAAAATAAAGCTGCAAACACCCTCCAGTGAGACCCTCAGCACTCCTCATAAAACACGTTCATGTGAGCATGTCTAACAGCCTGGGCATTTTATTTCAAATGTGCGCACTGCATAACCCATGTAGGATGAGCAAATGGGGTCTAAGCAGCAGGACACTAAACACTTTATGTTTAATTCAGAGGAAAGTCAAGGCTGCAGGACGTTTACACACATCCTCCCCCCTTTGCTCGCTTTCCATACCACTCAGGACGAGAGGGGGTTGGACTCCTGCATTTTACCATTCACCCTTTCAGCCGAGCTCCTCGCCTGTCACAGTAGATCACAATGAGGGACAGGTCTCATACTGTCTACTACGGCCCGCTCCCGGCCCACGCTGCAGGCAGGCCACAGAGTAAGTTCCACTGCCATGATAGAAGCGGACAGCAGCGAGGACGGTCACACATTAATTCGCACTCGCCACATCCCATTGCTAAATAAACTGCAACAAATCACTGGTGTTGCTCCTTCCCCCTCTCTGCACTTTATAGGAAGGTTCCTGTAACCTTGAAACCTCAGCATACAGAGCGGGAAAGGATAACACCTGGATGGCAAAGGCCATTTTTACAAGTGGTTTTCCCCCCTAAAAGCACCCTTCAGGGTATAAATGAGGGTTTGTTCCCTTCCTGATTAAGGCAGCGCAGCCATTTCTGGAGAAGTCATCAAAACGACAGTATAATGTATGGCTTATTAAACAGAAAAGGCTGAAATAACAAATGTAACAACAGGAACGTTCATGCTCAGCTCTGGATGCCCGCAAGCTAGTGTAACAACATGAAACTCTTTAAAAATAGAACAATTTCACAGAAAACTGAGCTGCCATTTGGGGTTTTAGCAAAAAGAGGGTGCTCAAATGGAATCAATAAAACAAACCCCAAAATCTAGAGGGGAGTGAACCATGTGGAGGCAGTCATTCCTGTCTTAAGGCCAAACACCAGGGTCCTCTATTAAAAACAGCCCATAAACCACCAGCAGGGATGCAACTCTGGGATCCTCTGATGCGGCATATGAAAATCGATCAATCGTACATTCCAAAAGGCAGCGCACTTCAAAGGGCATATCAAGCAAAGATTTGCATTTTCCCATGATGCTTCGGTAATTCAACGTTTCACAGGAACCCTGTTAAACGAGCAGAAAGGCATGTTTCATGCATAACATTTCATGTTCAGCACATTGAACAAACATTAACATCCCCCTATTAGTAAGACTATTACAATTTCTAAAGCTAGCATTAGTAATATAAGACAAGGAAGCAAAAAAAAAAAAAAAGAGTAATGGATGATTGTTTAATCTGAACAATAGACAACCACCGACTCCAAGACAACCCATCGACCACATCAAAATTACCTTAGTGAATCATTCTCTGAAGTTTAGAAAGCCAGATAATCTTGAGGTAGATTAATACCCTTTAACAATCTCTGAACGTGTCAGTCATTAGCCAGAAATTGAGTATTACACAAATTAAGTTGCTCCCTTCATCCTCCTTCCAGAAAAGCCATGTACAAACTAAACTACAGTATCATGAAGTTGAGTAAATCACCTAGTTCCGACGTGCCCTTGCAATAACTTTCAACTGCATTAATTACGTTGTCATATAAATCTTATCATATATAAAATAAAGGGGACTCAGATGTAGTGCTATGCATAATGCTTTGCTACTTTCAGTGTGAAGACCAGCAGATGGGCAGGTTATATACCTATAAAACGCTCCAGGATTCAACATCCGCTGGCATTTCCTACTCCCAAAAACATGGCCCTTTGGGTGATGATTCATATCATTTCTGCAGTGTTTACAGGTTTGTTTTAAATTGCAGCACTGTAAATATCAAGGTGTTCAAAACATATTTGAATAAGTTAATCATATATTTATATTTGAATAAGTTAAGAAGCAAATCAAACGAGTAGATAAATGTGAAAAGTACTAAGAATCTAAATTGTACACATGAGAAAGCCATTACTCAAAAGGAAAACATGCTTCTGCTCAGGAACAAAAATGGCAATTAAATACAACATTTCCCATTTAAATACGTCTTTAAAAAAGGGAAAGAAAGTAACTGTAGTTCTATTAACATTATGATATAAAGCCCTTGTCAGATTGCAATGCTTGCAGTTTAAGACATTACAGATAAACCCTGTGGAGGGGGGGAAATGCATTTCCTATAGAAATGCTCTGCAACTACATTTGAGTAAAAAGCTTTCCATCACAGCAATGCAAACCATTAAAGCTAAGGGACAGAATGTTGTCACTTTGAAATCCAAGAATAACAGCCATCTGGTGAGTTGGATTCATGCGTGAAATTTTTGGAATGAGTGTTCCATGTTGTACATGTTTGCTTCACAAGCTGGTGCAAAAACTCCAAAAAGGTCCACCCACCCCTTTCCAAAAACAGAGCGGCAGTTACATTTATTTTCGCTTTAGCTACTTTCCTTGTGTAAGAGACAAATAACATTACAAACTAAAATACTCATTTACACGGTTTTATCCGCTCCAGAACAACTGCTTTATTCTCTCTTCTGGACAACTGCACAAAGACTTACATAATCAAACAGCAGAGCAGTAATAAGTAATGCAGCATTACAAACGGTTGGGTTAAAACCAGAACACTTCTAAATCTGTTGGGAAGCACACATATGGCACAAAGTGAGACTGCTTTCTTTCACACCCCACATCAACAAATCCATGTATACTCAATCATCCATACTCAAATTACATATTTTCATATATTCCACATGAAATTTGGCTCACATGCCTCTCAAGTCTCACCATGTGACTTGGTTTAAATCCAACAAACCAGAAGCCACCCTCCCTCGTAACCTGGCACTGAGACTGGGGTTAAAAAAGCAGCCGTCCTTTACAACTTCAACATGTCCGTGTATAAAGTGCTTGAAAACAAATTAAAAACCTCACTTCCTGTGATTGCACACTGTACAGAACACTGAACAAATTTGAGTTATAGCATGCTTACATGCTGCTCTTAACTCTTGCATCTATCCTGTTTGGTAACTAATGCATCTAGTCACATAAAAAACATATTCCATATAGTCGGCAGAACAAGAAATCAGTTTTTTCTTTTAAACAGAGGAAATGTGGCTATTGAACAGTTATTATTGGAAAGAATGGAATGTTCAGGCAGTTCCCAGGAAACTGAGTCATTCCATAAACATATGATGTATGTATCCACCACTCATTACAGCTACGCAAGACTATTTATGAGGAAAGGTCATAAAACACAAACAAACGTCTCAATGAGAATGTCAGTGTGATGACCACTTGGATGGGGTACATTTAAAAAACATATTCTCTTATATAATGTTGTCAGAATGAAAAATTTTTTTATACAGAATTACAATTACATCAAAGGTGGTAGTGTGGTAGGTTAGTGCGGTGCCACATAAAAAGTTAGCACCCATATTGGCAAGATCAAAAAAAAATCTAAAAGCACATATTTGGGCTCATGAGCAAAGAGCTCCACGTGCCCTTTGAAGGTCTTGCTTCTAATGATTCTTGTACCCAAGAAATTGCAAGATAAAGTGTGTATCCGTACACCCACACACAGCAACAAAATGCCATTTTTAATTCATAAAAAAAACAAAACTAGATGACTCAAAGCTCAAGGCAATAATAATAAAACCATCATCTATGAAAGTTAATCATCCAAGGGTAAGGTGCTGTCAGATGCAGTGATATAATTTATTACACTTACTACCAAAATCTTATCAGTACAATGCATCCAATAACATGATGTAAAAATGTCATGGTAGTCGAAGGTTAGGGTGAGGACGACTAAAACTAATACAAAGCTCTCTCAGTTCGATGGGAAATATGGTAAACTGCTGACATCTACACACCCCTAAACAAAGTGAAATCTCCTTTCTTCCGATACATAAAGGTTCTCTGACATCTGCAAGTGTGTTACATCTAGTTGAAGGGGGGAAAGGAAAAGAAAGTCTGAAACTTCCATAATCACTATATAAAACGATTAACAATATCAGTGATACAACTCCGGATACCTTTTTCCATTTTTTTTTTTTTTTTTTATTAAAAACTGGAACATCACTGATTTTTCTCAACACACAATCCCAGCATTGTTGTCATTTGTGATAGACTTTGATGGTTTCTTCTACATTTGTTACAACTCATTTGCATTGGGTCCAGCCCCAGGACACAAGGCAGCTATTCTATTTGGCATCATTAACGCTGTTTGGCGTTTGTTTTATGAAGACTTACAATTTAGAATTTTTAACAACTATAACAAACAACAATAGCTACGGAATTATTTTAGCAATATAACCTGTAACACATTCATTTCAATTAGTGCACATGACAGAAGCCACCATTTTACAATAACTGAATGAGGCAGTAACAAAGTCAAATGTATGACCTGCAGAAAGACATAATCACCACGAGTTCTTTCTCTGAACTCTATAGCTCACAATAAAGCTTTTTTTGCATACTTGAAGGGAAATGACAGCACTATGTTCTTCTCCCCATCCAATTAAAACACCTCAAATTATGTCAATATGCAGAACAAATTAGTGGATTTTTTCCTGAGAAGGATCATTATGCATGACATTTTTTACTTCAAAAATAATTTGTTAGTCTTTAGGCATCTTGACCACAACATAAAGATACGCTTCCCCTGATAAAAGACAACAACAACAAAATATTATGACTAAATCACATACGACTATACAACATATCAACATGTTACTACAGCTATATGCATCAGCATAAGGTCATCTTAACACTTACAGAACATAATACACCTCAGCAAACATAATTTTCCTTTAATATGCAGTGTAGACTTCAGAAAGCATTTCTAAACACAATGGTCAGACACTGCGCCTTAAATGAGTGACCGAAGGCAATAGTTCACTCGGGAAGAGCAATAATTGTAGTGTTTGCCCCAGCCAATGGAGGGAGAGTGAAGGATAACAAATGGGGCAATTTCAGTCATAAATCTATACTGTCGATTTTCAATAGACGCTAGTTAAAACATAGGTCTTTTACCCAAAACACAACTCGTGCTTTCCTCAAACGTTATGCCAAAACGCATGACTCTTTACGGTTTTAGTATTTTTTTATGTTGTTTGCGAGCGAACAGAGAAGAATAACACGGGTGATTTAGTCCACTGCTTTAATATTTGCATAAATGTTAATAACGACAACTGAACGCTAATGTGAATGTGCTTATCTGTAGCCCAACGCGACTATTGCTTTGTGAATATATTCATTATTATACGTATTTTACACAAGTGTTAGCGCACATACCGTCCGCATAAACTTAAACGGATGCATTACATAATTTTTAACAGTATTAAACATTATATATCCCTTCCCATTTTCTGTAAAGTCTTGTCAAGCGATATAAAAATGCGAAGATATGAACAAACAGCACCGCGAATTGTTTACATGACGGTAGAAAAGTTAGAATGCGACGTTATGTTCTTCACTTTAAAACAATATAAAATGCTGTTTTCCGAAAGGAGTTCAATTAAAGCTGAACTTACTATGGTGAGAATGTAGGTTCATGGCCGATGAGAGAAATTTTCCAGTGTGTAGAGCCGCCGGGTGCCCCGCGCCCAGATGACCGGGAGAAGGTGGTATTCTGCCGGCCGCGGCTGCCGCGCCGAGTCGGTGCGACTCCATGGGCAGCCCCGAGAGATGGGGCGGCGGTACGTGAACAGATCTGGGGGGTCCGAAGTCTCGGCCATCCATCATCCACAATGACCCAACTTGATCAAAGAAACAGTCCGATCGGGTAAATCCGAATGAGCCAGTCTTAATGGCTATAATGTCCCTAGATTCCTAGGCAAATCCGTGTCCTTATCCGGCATTCTGCCGACCTACAAAAAACAAAACAGAAGAAAATATTCTTGATAGACGCGGATCACTACTGAACTGAATCCAAAATTATATGGAGATGAACATAAGCAGTGCTGTCATAATGACGCAGTTTTAATCTCAACTAGATCGTTGGAAAGAGAGAGTAATCTCCTCAAGTGCGAGTGGTGAGGCTGCAAACAGACACCAAAACGTTTAATATCACTCTCGAAAAGTGCGTTTTAGGATAAACCGACGGTAATGCCTCTCGCAATCTGCATGCAGGCAGTAGTATATTGGGCGAAAATCCAGCCTTTTGGTGGGGACTTGACCGATCATTCGCTGAATAAGTGACCTAGTCTCATTCAAACGGATTACAAACATATTTATATTCTTCGTAGGCTATATCTAAACGGCCAAGAGCAGTCCGTTTATGCGTTTGAACGCGCGACGTGTACGAAATAGTAAAAAATATATATATATTTCTAGAAAACGGGCGTATGTAGCCAACCAACCACCATTTGTGAAAGTCAGGTGTCAGTTTTTGTCAAATAAACATGTTAATGATTATAAAACAATATTATTGTCTTTTTTTGCCTCTTGTAGGCTACCTTTTAACGGACCGTTATTGACCTCTGCGAAACGTTTGTATGAAAACAAACCAGGATTATCTACTCCAAACGGGCAGCTAATAAGTAATTAGCTGTAATAAGGCATAATACACACGAGTCGGTAATATATTAATGTCTAAATTATGATGGTAGTATCCCGGAAAACTAGTAACTACATTTGTATGCAGATACAAACAATTTTATGTAATACCCAGCTGAACAGTTTGTCGCTGCAGCCTCGTTGTAATATTAGCCGTTATTAACTTCAAACCGATGGTAATGTTACTAGACTATCACTTCTTCCTTTACAAATATGATTTAACGTACTTTATCAAGTTGTGGTTGTTGTTGTTATTATAGCAGGAATTTTAATAACGCCTAATTCCCCTTTTCACACGGCAACTTTTAGTAGCTTGAACGTTGCTGCAAACGTTAAGCAATCGGTGCGAAAACACAAATGAAAATAACAACGAATCAAAGTTTAGATACTCGCATGTTATACAGCCATGCTTCACAATGGCAACACCAACCCGATCGACAGCCACGTTTCAAACTTTCCCGTTTCATTTCCAGAAACGAAACTTTTACGCCCAAACGTATCGCTCGAACGCACCGTTTAGTAACGCCGTGCTAAACCTCGTTAGTCAAACTATTCCCCGCCTTTTCGTCGCGAAAGCAGCACATTCTTTATAAAAGTGTCTCCGATTTTGCTTCATAAACATCATGTTATCGTGTGACGGATCATGTGCGGAGATAAAGCCGGCGACGTCTTACTTGAAATGGCGACTCAGTTTATAAAATCCAGTTTCTTCGCAAAATCCGTGAGACGTGTGGTGGAAAATGTCTTAGACTCCATTTACAAACCATCCGTAGTTACGCAGAGCGAAAGCACATACGGGGGGAAGGCCCTGTGTTCAAACCACTGTAGCTCTCGGTAAACTCTTCTGCAATGAAACAAGCATTGTTTAACAAGCTCCGCCTCCGCGAATCTCACCCGACACGTTCTACAACGAAGCATATGATTGGTCTACAGATGTGTCAATCAAGTCCATGTAAACACTTTGGCTCCTCGCCAGCTCTATAAAACCAATTATGGAACAAGGAGGTTGGACTGTTTCAAGCTCCCCTTTCTTCAAGACTTCAATGATCAAAACAAGCGAAGAATTTTTGGAGGGCAGTTTCAAGGCCGCTCAAATTTGACTCATTAAAGACGGATGCGGACTTGGTTATATTATAGCTAACTCGATGAACACACACTATATACGAGTCCAATTTCTGAAGCATTTATGGTATGATTTATACTAGGCCTAGAAGCTCAGACCAAGGGTTTTCGGAGTTGGGTCTGGGCATCGCAAGAGGCGCTTTATGGGGTTCCGCGACAAAAAAAAATGAGAGAAAATATGTTTTGGGGACTCTCAAAGTTACACAAATATATTTATTATGTTCAACACTTTATCTTTTATTATCTGATCTTACTACAGTTCCAGTCCCGAGAACGCAAAAATATTTTATTTTACTGACAGCATTAGTTTTTAACTAAACTATAGTTTGTTATATAGGCTTATCTTTCTACAGAGTTTCTCTTCAGGCGACACATTAATGATGCAAGACAATTAACAAGAAAAAATAACCTGTCAAACTACATTCTCCAGATAATGTTATTTGGCTTTTGTACAAGCCTACTATAACATTTTTAATTTAGGAATGTTATATTGTGCTAGCCTAATATTTTTTTCGCACAGTATAAATGTGTTTTATACATGGAAAATATCTTATTTGAAGGCATAAAAAAGTTTTGAAAATCCCTGCCTTAGAATAATGTGAACACATATGAGATACTCACTTGTTATTTCTTTAAATTAAATGTATCAACCGGGTGTAGCTAATGGTTTGCATATGTTTATTTCTTAAATAGCCCTGGCCTGTGATCTGTTTTCAACAGACAAAAATCACCGCCTGTGAAATAAATATCAAAATTAATTTTACAGTTTTCTGAATCACCCATTCACTTCCAAAGTCAATCATTGAAGCATTACATCACGATTTAATCTGAACTTGAACCGCAAACTCTAGGCGATCAATCGATTAGTTCACAAGACCTTTCCACATTGGGGGAAAAAAGATGATTAGAAAAAAAACGGGTGCGGTTTCTAACCGCCCCTTAGTGCGCCTCACCAGTGAGGCGGTTTCAAGGCGTCCTCGTCAAGGCAGTGGGAAAGGGTCACACAGGCGGAAAAGACCTACGTGAATTCTCGGTTTAAAAGAAAAAAGAAAAAGCATACCTCAATTGCAACTCCTTCCAAAATGACAACACTTTCGGGGAAAAAAGCTGAGCTTCAGGACTGGTCGTTTTCTCCTAGGACTCACGGGAACAATAGCGCTGATTTGCTATGGAAACCGTTGGTCTCGAGACGCTGCGTGGCCGTACAGCTTCATGGCGCTCTGAGCGCGTCTGTTATTAATGACCAGCGGAGCGGCAGTAAATGGCAGTCGGGTTTGTTCGTGTTGGCACTTTTTTAACTACTAATAAAATACTTGTTTCCTTTGGATGTTGGTTGTATACGTGCGCCTCTCCCAATGCCTATAATCAGCATGGAGGGTTGATTAGGATCCTTTCTTTCGTCCATTGTTCACGATGACCCATCATCTCGATGGTTAAGGTGGGTGTTGAATGCGTTTTGTAAATAACCATTTTACATATAGCCTATGTTTTGAATTGTTCTGCCTTTTATGGTTATTTACATGTTCAGGACTGAAAAAAGCTGAATATTTAGTGAATATAGTTTTTTTTTAAATCAAGGAAATGTATATAATTGCAATTATTAAATATTTTGAAGGTTAATTTACTAGTATATTATACATGATATGCATCCAAGAAAGATATGTTGAGGAACTGGTGCATTAAACTCAGTCTTTTATTGTATTTTACCCATTTTATTTAAGTATTTCATATTTATATTTGACCAGTCTTTTACATGCCTCAAGGCAAAATACAATGTATACAAACAAAAAGTTATTAAACACATTTTAAAAGATACATGTCTGGTGTATTGAATTTATTACACAGTCAGTAGACTGCAAGATCAGTTTGCAACATGTTAGTCTCTGAATGCTTCGGATGAGAGCAACAATAAAATGAATCAAAATGATGTGGAATTTGTGCCCGTTTCATTGTCCGTTCTGTCCTTGAGTCAGTGTATTAAAATAAGTAAATGGTTAAGCCTACACAATTCTCAAACAAAATGAGAATTGTAATGCAGGGCTTGACATGAAGACTTTTGAGCTATATGCAAATCTTTGTTTATTCAGACCAGAAGGGAACTAAATCATTTAGTAATAAACAACGTACAGATGTAAACCCACACACATTTTGCATGGTGTACATAACAGGCCCTTTTCCTGAAATGTGCAAATAACTAATCCCCTGAATTTGCAAGTCACAATGGTCTGTACTTCCCTTGTACAAGGAAATGGAAGGTAGATGTTTGTAATTATAATGCAAATTCCCCAAAAATTCATGACAGGATAAAAGCATTGACACGCATAAACAAGCCCGTTTCATTAGCTTCTGAGTGTCTTTATTGTTTGTTTGTTTATATATATATATTTATTGTGTATACATTTGTGAATAAGCAATCATAATCAGATTTATATTGGATACTATATTATTGACATCTGAGTTTATTTGAAATGTGATCACAATTCCACAAAAAAAATGTAATTCCTGAAAAAATAAATGTCTAAGAAATATATCAACTGTCACTGTGCAGAAAGAAAGTATAAATAACTTGTGATTTGATGATTATTAAAAAAATGTCTTATGCCCGGCTGTTTTCAATGTACTTCCTTTGGCAGTAATATACAAGGAATATACAGTATATGGCATATTATCAAGAATTGAAGAGTATGCATGTTAGGCAAACAAACAGAATCTTGCTGGGTAAACCTTTTTTTTTTGAGTATGCTGGGAAAATATCCTACAGTCATGAGGGAAACGGTTTCCTAAAACAATAGACTTTTATGTTCTTGGCAGACACATTTTTAACAAAAGAGGTTCCAAAAGTAACAAAAGCCCTAACTTATTGTAGCCACAGAGATGATAGTATAATGTTGCCTCTCTACCAGTTTAGCAAAAGGTCAATTCTATAAAATAAAGATATCTGTCTCCCACAGCCTCTGTTGCTTTTGGATCAGATGACTCATAGCAGCTACTGTGTGTGTGTGTGTGTGTGTGTGTGTGTGTGTGTGTGTGTGTGTGTGTGTGTGTGTGTGTGTGTGTGTGTGTGTGTGTGAGATATATATATATATATATAAAAGCTAAACACTGTATTTTGTTGTGGCTTCCGTTTCCTAACAATCGTAACATATCTGATGCAGTGCATGTTTTGTTTTAAATGCTTCGTTTGAAAAAGATGAAATATTAATATATGGATTTTTATAGAATGGGAGTGTTTGGTACACTGTGTGTAAATTTAATGGATAATTGTGTATAAAATGTTATTTAAAATGGCAAACAATTGCTTATTAGCTTTAGAAAATACCTCATTGATGATCGATCACAGGCTTGTGGAAGAGAGGACCAATTCGTGAGGATTTCACCCTGCCTTCTGTCAAGCTGCATATGAAGGTCGAAATTGTTTCACTATTATTATCTCACTCATAATAATACAACTCATTAATGATTACTGTGGATACAATATGTCCTTGATTGGGTTGAAAATATCGAAAAACAGCGCCATCTAAAGGTAGCGGCCACACACTGTCAGTGTCAGTGGGTTTCATTTCTCAAGGTCCTGAAAAGAAAGGAGGATAGAGCTGACCTTAGCCAAGTCATGTAATTAAACATGATTGTATCTAACCATGATATTTTAACAGCTGGCTAAGCTCGTTTTTATAACTTATTACCCTATAATTTTCATACAATAGATGCAAAAGAAATTCACCTCTGTTTCAGTGCAGGTGTGACCCTCATAAAATTGTGGAGGAAAAAACCCCATAAAAATAGACATAAACCATAGCATCTGAAATGACCAGAAAAGCTCAGTGTTGTGGACGTTAGCCAAGAGTGCAATCTTTTCTACTCCATCAGCAATAAAGAGTACTATTTATCAACAGATATCATTTACAGGCGAGGGCAAAGTAATGCTGTGCACTAAGTGTAGTAAAGGTGTTGTGATAACCTTCACCATTTATTGATCTATTTAAAAGCCATATTTTCACTAATACATTAGACAACTAAAGCCATAAGTGTTTGAAATTATAGTAAAATCATAATTTGAAAACTTCAGAATGCATGCTATTATAATGATAATGATATACATGATGCCGGCTATTATTTCTGCTTGTGTCAGAGATCAAAACCTATACTCTTATAACATATTATTCATATTTGCTGACAGCTGTTAAACAACATAGTTAAACTACTGAAAATTTAAGCAGAGATGGGCAGTGCAAGGGGAATGTCAGTGTGATATTTTAAGAGAGGTGTTTTTCTGTGGTTGTTTGACCACTTACATCTGGCAGAGCACAACCTATACAATAGATTTTCAAGAATCGGCATGCGCAAGTAAAAAGCCCTTAAAGGTCCCGTTCTTCGTGATCCCATTGTTCAAACTTTAGTTAGTGTGTAATGTTGCTGTTAGAGCATAAATAATAGCTGTAAAATTATAAAGCTCAATGCCAAGCGAGATATTTTATTTAACAGAAGTTCCCTTTCAAAGCCTACAGCGAACGGCCGGCTTGGACTACATCCTGGTACTTCCTTCATTAATTACGTCAGTAGAACAGTAGAACAGACTAACCTCCGCCCACAAGAATACGCGAAAAAGGGGGCGTGGTCTTGTTGCTGTCCCACGTGGAGAAGAGGACGTGTCGCGTGGAGAAAAGGAATTGTTGCGTTTGAGTGTGTTTGTCGCCATGTCGTCGAGACGCTGTTATTTTCATCCCGGAGTCAAATCACCTTTGTTTGGCTTTCCCAGGGACGCTGTAGAGATCATTAAGCGCATATATCTCCCGTTAAGAGGCGTGACCTTTCCACGTGCGCTAAGCTGCTGTCGAATCACAACACAGGAACTGTGCCACGTTCGCTAAGCTGCGGTCAAATCACAACACGGGAACCGCTGGCACAATCAGAACTCGTTACGTATTTCTGAAGGAGGGACTTCATAGAATAAAGGAACTCATCAGCCGTTTTTAGGAGAGGGAAAACAGCGGTATACAGATAAGTAAATTGTGTGAAAAATACTGTTTTTTTTTTAAACGCGAAACATGAACACATGTTATATTGCACACTGTAAACACAATCAAAGCTTCAAAAAAACACGAAGAACGGGACCTTTAAGTTCAGTCGTGCCTGTTTGATTCCAGTGGTTTTCCTATATCTGTGATTTCAGTCACACAAATGCTTTACATTGGTCGCCTGGGGCAGATGTAATGTACTTTACTGCTTAATCTGCACTTTATGGAGGCACAACTGCTTACTGGGAAAATACTTCAGCGCATCAAAAGGTAAATAAACAGCTCAGAGAGCGCTTCTGAAAAAAGACATCCTTATTTTACATCACTTAACAAGAGAAAATCTGCTTGTCTTTTAAATAGCATTTATGTGAAATATGTTTGGATACAGAATTGATTGCGCTTTACAGACTGGCATTTTTTGAGGGATCCTTGGTAGAAATCCTCAGGGAATGTAGCTTTCTGCCTTCCTGTGCCTTCAGTCTTATAGGCAGTGACAACTCAGCGCTTGACAGGCGAGTGAGACAACCTGCCACAGAGCTCAGAGACCTTCCCAGGATGTCAAGCCCTTCTGGGGCTTAATCTCAGTGTGCTGGGCCGCTACTATATGACAGCTTTTAATTCTCTCTGGGCAACATTCATCATGCACTGTCTGCTATGGGCGCTGGATCAAATGTACCCCAGGATATTCACATTCCAGCCAGCGTGTCCCAACCCACTTTACACCATCACATATATTCATGGCTCTTTTATTCATGAGTTTGTTTGCCTTTTGTTAGACTGCTCTCTCCCCTGTGCAGCGTCTGTCTGTGAGTGACAAGAGAGCGGCCGGTAGACCAGACGGAAAAGGGTTTACACATCAAATCATACAGTGAGATGTGATATTCATGGTGCATATTTCTCTATATCTATATCTTCTTTTTATTTTAAAAGGAAATCAATAGGTGAGATGGTTTTCTTATGAAAGATTTTCTTTGACAACTCTTTTTGGTGTAAGAAATGTGTCAAAAGCTAAGAAATTAAAAAAATTACTGTATTTATTGTACATTATTGTTTTTTATAACTAGCATAACATCTGCCACAACAGCCATGAAAAACAATTAAATGACCGCTTTTAATGGTAGTCATATTATGTTTAAAGGGGTGATGAATTGAGAAATAAACTTTCCCTTGAGCCTTTGATATATAAAAGTTCAACGTGATATAAGAATAATCTGTAAGTTTCAGAGCTGAAAACGTCCTTGTTAGTCAAAGAGAAGCTTTTATTGACACCAGGCCCAGAAAACACTCGATCTTCGAATATGTCGACCATTGACGTCATAGAATGCAGAAACACCGCCTCAACAGATAAATGCACGCCTGCTTCTGTAGCCCCGCCCACCGAATCGTGGAGCTAAACGGATCACTCTACCAAGCAATAAACATGAAGGTTCCAGCTCACGTGTATAAGACATTGTGCGTTTGTGCCCTTCATTTCACAGCAGAATCGATTGTAAACAAGATACAGGTCGAGACTGGATTTGCAGACATAATAAAAAAAAAACGGGTGGATCAGAGATGAATCATTGTGTTTGTTTGATAAAGATATTTTGCGTGCCCTGTGAGCGTTTCCCCAGACGCTTTCAAAACAATTCCCACATGTACTGAGGGGAGCTGAAGCTCATTAAATATGCAGATCTTATCCAATCCTAGCCGTGGGCGTTTACTTCCAAGTCTTCAGTGCGGCACGCCCATCAAAACCGAGCATGTCTTGAGAGAGTCTCAAAACCATGGCAGAAAATAGCTTATTACTTATTCATTATGATGTTTTTGAATGTAAACCACGCAAACGTCATAAGTTGACCTCAGACAACAGTAAAAAAAAATTAATTCAATGTCATCAAAACTTTAGACTGCATTTTTTGGACATTCATGCATTTTTTTCCAGAACATAATCTAATATATAAAGACTGTAAATACATACTTAAATTGAATCTGTAATTTAGAAATCTGGTGACTTTTTTCCCCCCGTGAAATATTCCTTAGTTTCCAGTTTTTAATACAAGGACTACAGCAAATCCATTTGTAAAACCTTAATCTTCCTCTGGAAAGAAACGTTGTGAATAAGAATGTTGTTGTGGCTTAAACATTTCCAGTGAAATCCAATCAGGGACTTAACAGAAAGCGTCTATCAGACTCTGAGGGTCAGAGAGAGCTTTCAGGAAATTAAACTTATTTCAATGAAAAATTAAATGCAGTTCAAATCAGGCCCTATTGAGACGGGGTGTTCAATGTGGGTGGGAGAGCGTTTGACATTTTTAATTAACTCAGGCTTTGTATTATCCCTGGGTTCATCACAAACCAGCAGTGTACCTCGGTAGTCGAGATGCAGACTTTCAAAAGGGCACTGCTTCAGATGTTCCGGCCAGAGCTAAACTACGCACATACATGAGCTCTTTCCCAATAACTCTACACGCCTGACCTCCCGTGACCTTCCCGCTCTCTTTGTCTGCCAGCTTCTACTGACTTCTGGTCCTCAAGTGTCAGTCAGAATAGAATTTTGTTGCCAGAGCAGAATTTAAGTCCATCTTCTCCCCTTGAGCTTTGGCTGAGTTCGCACACACATGACACTCCGTCCTCAGCATGGGAAAAAAAGGATCTCATGCAACACTACTATCGTCTAGCTACAATGTTCGCAGGCGCACCCCCCACTGTTTCAAGAGGCTTTGACATATCTGACCATTCATTATTTACAATACAGCACGGAACATTTGGAGTCCCTCGACGTGCTTTGATTTACGCTCTGTGATCATAAACATATCACGACAGTTTGGCTTTTTAAGCCATTTTCCCCCCCTCTTGTAAGTGTGCTTGGGTTCTGTTGCTTAATAGTGAGATTAAATGTACTGTTGCCATAATGATGTTGTTTATGCAAGTTCGTGTTTTGTTATATGCAAATAACACTCTGATCCGATGCACATCAGAGCCGCAATTAAACCTTAATATCAAAAGAGTTCTTTAGGGCTTCGGAGTTGAGAATAATATCATTTTAAAGTCATTTCTTTATTTATTTACCAAACTCCACAGAAAGACTGGCTGATTACATGCTTGCTGATGTGGATTATAGATGAGATTGTAGAATATAATCAGTGCATATTTATGTTCCTACTGATTTCAATTTTATGCTATTGGATCTTTGAACGCCTGGACCGCATGTTTCCGTGATATGGAGAAATTATTTTGCTTTATCGGCGATGGGGGAAAAGAACTTGTTACTTTTAAACAGCTGCTATGTACAACGGGAATAATGAAAAAAGTACACAAAATCAGAACGTTCACGCACTTTGTTGCTCCCACCATCTTTAAATAGCACAAAGCTGGCACTGTGTTCTGAGGATGGCGATGGTTGAAAACTTGCTATTAAAAAGTCATGGGAACAACAGAGATGCATGCAATTCTGAAGAAAGAGGTTGATTTTCATGGAAAAACATGCTTTATCTCAGCTGCTCATCTATGGTGGAGTTTTAGTGGGTGTCACAGTCAATTAAGTGTAAATGGCTTTTGAATATAAAGTAATATTATTTGGGGTTGGAAATAGCTATAGCTAATTATGAATTAAATAAATGCCATAAGCAATTTTGTCCATTTTCCATCAATTACCTATTTACAGTAAATAGGGGAGTGTTGTAACATTATTTGCTTTAATATCTGTAACTCAGTTATTTTACTTTACTTAACCTTTTTTATTTATTTTTATTTACAGTTTAAATATAAGTGGTAGGCTATATAAGTCAAATATAAGTACAGTACAGTTCAGGCCCTTCCCCCAACTCCACCCATTTCATTAGCGCTCAAACCATTTTAAAGGGTTTAGTTTAGTTCACCCAAAAAATACTCACCACCCTCATGTCGTTATATTTTCATCCTCGGAACACAAATGAAGATTTTTTAATGAAATCTGAGAGCTTTCTGTCCATCCTTTGACAGCCACGCACACAAATACCACTTTCAAGCCCCAGGAAGGTAATAAAGACATCATAAGACTGAGTATCCATGTGACTCCAATGATTTAACCTCAATTTTAAAATACTAATTTACCATTTTATTTACTAAATATTAATCTACAATGCGTGTTCACGCAACATGTTCCGCCATCAACAAAAGTTCACTCTTGTGAACAAGCACGCATGTGTGTTGTGTTGTGTTGGTGCGCAAGTCTGCTCTCACGTCAACACCACAAGCATGCGTAGTGGGGCTCTCGTGAACGCGCATTGGAGATTAATATTTTGTAAATAAAGGGGTAACTTGTTTTTTTTTTTTTTTTTGCACAAACAAAGTTCTCACTTCGCTTCATAAAACTGAGGTTAAACCATCTTACGGGATTGGAATGACATGAAGGTGCGCAATTAATGACAGTTTTAATTTTTAATTCAAAAGGTAAAAAAAGTAATTTAAAACAAGTTGGATGAATTTTTCAACAATTACATAAAATACTAAGGTAAAAGTAAAATGATTTTAAACAAAGGAACCTGCTAATGCCATTTAATGTTCTGTCGTTTAATATGCATTAACCTGATCACAAAGTGAAATAGGCCTATTTCTTAAGTTTTCACTTATTGCCAGGCATTTGACCTATTCACAGGTACCCACAAGCTCTGCTACTGCTTTATATTGTTTTCATACAATAATAGGAGGTTGGGAATTGTCTTATAATGGCTTATGATACGAGTTAGATCTGTTTATTTACATTTCTAGACCATTTAACTGGGATAGAGTGTCTGCAACACCTGTTTAAGATTCAATTTACCACAAAAAAAAACATGTTGTTTTTGCCTTTAAACTGCTTTAACTTAATTGTGCATATATACGCCAGTGTCATTGTTCAGTAAATAGCTTGCATGTCTTCGTTAAAGCTTCCCACACTTTCGATTTCAGACATAGGACTTCTCACTGTGGTTGAAAAGGGGAACGTATTAACAGCATAGAGACCCTAAAAAGGAGTATGAGATGCAATAAAAGTGTTCATCGACTGGTAGCAGTCATCAGCACTCCAAAGGAGATTTTATTTTGTTATGAGAGCCGTGACAAACAAGCGGTGGAACAAAACCCTCCCATGACATTTTCAGAATTCATTGTACGCCTATTGATCCATAGAAGAGGGACAAATGACTGTCATTTTCTGCTTTGTTGCTGGACTCAATCAGTCTTACTCATTTTGCGTCACGTCATCAATAACATACAATAGAAATCATTTTGCTTGATGTATTTGCTTTCTGTGTCAATACATAGAAGATTAAAACCGCAGAATGCATCATGGTATCATAAATAAACAGTTTATGGGAACCTAGTTACATTAAATGACTAATTATAAATGGCAATGGTTATAAATGCCTGGTAGTAATAAAACAGCAGTACGTAAATCTAAATGAACAGATGTTGACTTTTTTTTTTTTGTCATCCTCAAGCTATCCATTCCAAGAAATAAAAAGGTACACATTCAGCACAAATGCAATCAAAGACTGTGCCCCAAATTAGTGTTTATCAATAAAGACATGTTTTAGGACATGAAGCAACAAAAACACAGTATTGATTTTGCTCTACCGTGATGCTTATCTTATGGTCTAAAGAGTCTTTATGTGCATGAAGGTGACTCAGAGCTGGATGGTAAGTATAGCTGGCCATGAATTCTGGGAAATACAATGTGATGTGCTTCAGCTGTTTGCCATTAACCCTGGCGCACCTACCTTGGAAGGTCATCTGACCTCTCGCGTGTTAAATAAAGGCCTGATGCTTTGAATAAATTGGTCAGATGAAGAGCAGGATTGCTGTGGCACAGCATTGTGATACAATGACCCACGATGCTTGCGATTTATAGCACAGCTTTTTATTTAGTGATAAAAGCTGCTGTGATGGAAGGTGACAGCTTCTAGCACAGAAATAAATCACACAGAAAATGGAAAGCTTTCGCTTTGACCCTGCATATAAAAAGTGTCATTTTGCATTATTGATCTCTGGGAAACCATGACCGGGATGATGGATGCCTACATTTCTGTAAACCTGCATGGTTTTGAAAAATATCAAGTGCATGCATTAGGGATATAAATTATGAATATTTCTTTGCTTCTGACCATGATCAAAGTTGTTATTATTATTTTCTTTTTTTAGGTTCGGTAAATGTGTTGTGAAATAGTGTCGTATACACAAGGAAGCATAGAGCTTGACAGAAAAAGGATGATGGCTTTCAAGCAGGCTATATTGCTGCACAAAACCTTTAAAATAATGTACAATCAAACATTTTACTCATTACTAAATCACAGTAATCATTACGTTGATCCGCATTCAATGCAGCTGCTGGAATAAAATAATGTAATCTTTATTTTTCACAGGAGGTTTTATGCAATAAAAACAACTAACTCATATGAGAATGATAACAAAGTTGCAGCCGTGTGCAAAAACCCAGCGTGAAAGTGGCTTTGAAGTTCGCTAGCGACTGTGCAAAAATAGCATAGCATGAAAAAAACAAACTCCCGTTAATACGCACTGTCTCATTCTAAATGCACCCACACTGCATTTTCATCTACCCGTGTGTGGTTTGCGTAGTCGGTGAATCTAAGGCCTCTGGAGTGCGGGCGTCAGCCTCTATCAACCGCAACATGCATGCCATTTCTGGGCATGAAAACCACAGCTCACCCCGGGAGCCGAGACTTAGCATGCCAAACAATACCTTACAGTTACACTCAGTCTTTTCAGCATTCTTTTAATCATGACATCATGAGTATCGGCTTCCTCCTCTGAAAAGGCGCCCAGATGCAGCTGCTCCTGTCACTCCACAAAGTAGACAAGTGCACACAGATGAGAGAGAAGCTTTGCGGCTTTGGCACAAAAGCAACTTCACATTACAAGAATGAGAGACAAATGTTTGAAAGACTTTAATGAAACTGTCACTGTCGATGATCTATATCCAGCTGACGGTGTTGTGCTAATGCTCAGGAAATGTGCATGTTGCTAACAACACTTTCAGATGGTTTCCTGAATGATGGCATCGCTGTATGCCTAAATCGTGTTGGCTTTTATAAAGACACTTGGGTCACATTGCTTCTATTTGATTAAGGCGTATAGGCTATTATAATATATCCTACCTTTTTGTTTCTTCAAAGGTGATGATACAGGCAAAAATCACAGAGACTTTTTACAGTGTTTTGTCTGTGTGACCTCTCCAGAACAGCAGGGATTTTCTGTAACACTTTCCGCTGGTTACATCGCTACTTCCGAGTATACGAGTCATTGTATCATTCATTTAACCAATTCATTTATAACACTGATTCATTCAGGAACTATACAAGTGACAGACAGCACATGTATGCCTCCAAGATATCTGTAAAAGAGTGCTTCTTCAACAATGTTTGTACAGTGTACAAACATCTGAATGAACTTTTCTGAGAGCTCTAATTTGTGCAACACGACCACTGTACCACCCGACCACTTCATTTTACAGATGATAGTATTGCCATAGAAATTAATAATTGATAGTGCTTTGTGTTCTGATGTACCGTTGCTATGTGTATGAGTGAGTCACTGAATCATTCACTGAACTGGCTCATTCAAAAACTCGCCCCATACCACCATACAGCATTCCACATTCCACTAATAAAGTTGACTGGATGAGTGACTGAAAACAAGTGAGTGAAATAAGACACTGGAACTGCAGCGGGTGCATCTTCTGGCAAGACACAGGAATTCATTACCATGACCCTCATATTGTACATTGGTTGTGCTCTCATTATAGGTGTATTATGGGATTGAACGAGTGCACTCAATAATATCCACTATGGTTTAGGACACCACTACAAATCACTATCACATCAAATAGTGGACTGTATAAGAGGGGGCAATTTCAGACACCACTGATTCATTTGGAAAATAAATGCTACAGTGTGTCGCGCTGAGACTCAACAGTTCATTCTGTGAATATTGTGCCTGAAATGTAAGTTACACTGTAAAAACGAATTGTAATTTTAATGGTAAAAGACTATCAAAATGCAAAAGTAAAAACCTGTTAAAGGGACCTTACTCGATACAGAGAAAACTGTAATAGATCTAATAGGACATTTCAAGTAATTTTACAGTATGAAATATGCAGTTTTGGAAGTGAAAAAGAACAACAGATCTTATAATAAATATAAATAATAAATATATTGAAAATCGTTAAAATGTTGTCTTTTAATTGGAACAACTGTTTATTCTTAGTTTTTTTCTTATCAGTATTATAGGGTTTTATGTTACATTTTATCTTGTTTAATGTTTTTAAAATATTTTAGTGTCATGCGTGTTACCATGATGATGTTTTGTGTTTGTGCATATGACACTGTGTGTTGCAGCTTGTGTATTTACCTCAGCTTGAGTAAAAGTAACTTGTGATGAACCATGTTGCTTTCTTCTAACCACCTGTGTTTTAATGATGGTTGTCAGTATTATAAAGGTAAAAAACTGAACTTAGTTATTTAGTAATTAACAGTTTAGTAATAGCTTAGCATAGAACATTGAATCTGATTAAACCGTTGACCAAAGAAAAAAAAAATGACCAAAGAGTTTCAATATTTTTCCTATTTAAAACTTGACTCTTCTGTAGTTACGTCGTGTACTAAGACCGACTGAAAATTAAAAGTTTTGATTTTCGGCCAATATGGCTAGGAACTATACTCTCATTCCTGCGTAATAATCAAGGAACTTTGCTGCCATACCATGATATTACGCAGCGCCTGAAAATAGTTCCTAGCCATATCGGCCTAGAAAATCGCAACTTTTCATTTTCCGTCGGTCTTAGTACACGATGTAACTACAGAAGAGTCAAGTTTTAAATAGGAAAAATATTGAAACTCTTTGGCCATTTTTTTTGAGTGAGATGCTAACGGTTTAATCAGATTCAATGATCTATGCTAAGCTATGCTAAAAGTTCAGACCCGGAGATCGGCTGAATGGATTTGAAAACGGTAAAACTCAAATGTTTAACTCTAGGGGAGTTGGAAAATTAGCTTATTTTCAAAAATAGAGGCGTGTTCCTTTAAGGTCAATCCTTAAAACGTAAAATGTTTTCAGAGTAAAGTACAGCTACCATTTTATTACTGTAAAATTCAGTATTAACTTCCCTAATTAACTAGTTTCCGAGTTCCCTTGTACAAAAGCATTATCACACTCGTAATTGTTTTGCTGGGCTACAGTTGTAAATGTGTCAGCTGGATAATAATTTTCTCGCTTAAAATGCAGCATGCGTGGTGAACGCAAACCACAAATTTCAATGACCTTTGGCATTGTGTAGTTCTAAACTTGAGCAGCACATTATATAATTGCAGCTCCTGTCTGCAGGGATTGACTGTCAAACACATTTACTACAGCATTGTGAAGCAGCCCTTGCCACGTTTGAATCATGCAGTGTTTTTCCTCCAAGGATGTAATGTCTCTAAAATGTTAGTCATACCGCATGGGTGGAAACCTTCATTACTCATTTTGCCTTATGAGCTTTCTGGCTCAGACCAAATAAGCTGTTAGCAGCACCCCTTCTCCAAAACGAGATACCCAGCTGTGTGGGGAGCATAAAATTATAAAACGTGTATAAAGGATTGGGAGGAAGTAGCAGTAAAACATATGCTATTTCAAGCCCAGCAAGGCTGATCGCACTTTGTTTCCTTTTGATTTCTAATGGTTCCATCTCTTGTGCTCTCTGGGGTGTGTCCAATGCATAGAAACAGCTGTCTGCAAATCTGGGTCATACCAGCCCAGCCTTCATGGCCTTTAACAGAGCAGTAGCCAGGGAGCATGACAAACAGAAGCCATCCCATCTTCTAGAAGACCTTAGAGTGTTTTTTATAATTTTGCACAGATTCAATCAACATGTTTTATAACAAAACCCCATACCCATGTCCTTGCTGTCAAACCATTTTTCCTGGATTTGCGATCGCTTGAACAGAGCATTGATGGATGCAATTTTTTACAGGCATCCCAGACATCCTTGGGGGTGCTTTATAGTGACAGTAAATGTGGCTTGGATATTGAAACGCACCCTGCAATTCGCATGACAAGATCCAAAGCTCTCTGAATTGCTGTGCCTTATAGCAGTATTCAGTGAAACAACATTATCTAAATACTCCTGTGACTTGGCTGTCTTCTTTTGAACAGAGCATTTGTCAAGAGTCAAATCATTGCTGTTCTTGCAAGAATTGTTTAAAGTATTGCATGGTCAAAAAAAAAAAAAAAATCCCTAAGGAATTTTTCAAAATCTAATAGGATCAAATCAAATGTGATCTACTAATAATACAGGTTTATTTGATTTCTAGTTGATTCTTAAGAGTTCTTTTTGGATATTGTGTCATCTTTATCAGAAATCTCTCTCAAGTCGATTTAAATAACATATTGCTTCAGGGTACTTAAAAAAAACACATGGGAAATATATGAGCTTTGAAATCAATCCTGAAAAGATTTTATTGAAATTCCTATTGATGTTCAAATCGGGGGGCGGGACCCACTAGGGGGCCTCTGCAAACTTCCAAAGGGGACTTAAAAGTTGACTTAAAAAGATTTAAAATAAGACAAAACAAGCATTAAAATAAGAAAATACAAATCAAGATATTTCTTATATTGATTTCACACAACCCTCTTGCTTGGCTATATGAGGACGACTGTTTTAAAAGTGTGATTACTAAAAAAGTTGAAGTCAGTTGAAATTATTATTGTTTTTTATTTTTATGAATATGAATATAATATATATGTTTAAACCTGTAGGTCACGAACATCTGGAAACAAAAATCATGGGGCCTTTGAATATTGTTGTAGTCAAAGGGCTGGTGTCAGGCATTTTATCCACATAATCTTTGGAAACCAAATAAATATTAAGGTTTTTTATTTTGTGTTACAGTATGCTGTAAAGGCCCGATATATGCAAATCAGGACAAATTAAGTTCATTTTGGGAGTTCGAAACAGCTCGCCAAAGTGAACTTTCCAGAAAAGTTTGTACAGGGCCCCCACCGGAACGCAAAACTGCCCAATTGTTACTCAGCAGCGAAAGTTTTTCACTCACTCATTTAATAGAAATTAACTAAGAGTTTTTCTACAGTACATAATGCAGTCCTTAACATTGAGAAAACCATTAGTGGAAGAGGAGAACAGTGGTTGTCCTGACAAACCAGGTTTATAGAACAATAAAACACACTTGTACTCAACTGTGAAGCCTGACTGGAGAAGAGTTACAGCACAGCTTAAATTCATAAAATGACTTTCATTGAATGCTGGCCTGGCTTACCAAAAGTGACGTCACAAGGTTTATATGCTCTCCTTTTCGACACAATGCAGTAATCCCACCAGCAGCCATTTCAGTGGAGTCATGCTGGGTAGCTGTAAAATGGAGAACGACCATATATTGAGAGCTGATGGGAAAGCAATTTTCTTTTTCTCCAGGGAACATATTTCACATGGTTCTGGTTCCACAAAATGCTTTGAACATTTTCTTGAAAATAATAAGTACCAATAGCATATATATATATATATTGGCCTAGAGAAAGTGAGGGATCAGTGGAGATGCTCACTAATGCTGTGGACACCAGCGCCTTCATTCAACACCGGCAGACATTCCCTGGCCCAGATTAAAAAAAGCTCCCTGTGTAACACCTGATCTGAAATTCAATCCCATATTGAGTGCATGTGTGAGTGAAAATCGAGGTCATACTAATCTGTTCCTCTGTCTCTTCCTGTCAAATCATAATCCAATCCATAACCTGCCACTGAAGCCATATACAAAAGTAAATGCATAATCCCATATAAGCCTACTTTTCACCAAAAGCCCATAAACTACAGCTAATGCCTTGTGTGTTATAAAAAAAGAGGTTCATAAATGATATCCCAAATCAAGTTTGTACCACTTTTAACCGTAAAAGAGGTTTAGCATGCGAATACGTGAATGGAACCTGAATTATAATCATGACACTGATGATTTGCATTCAGTTCTATACAGCACAATCATAATCCTGATTGCAAGTGGATCTTTTGCCTGCGCTTATCTCATAATCCAGAAGTAGAAAGGCTGGATGCGGTGCTTTCAGAGAAAAAAAGAAAGAAAACCGAGCCAGCATGTGGTCTCTAGTGTGATTCCTCTGTTACTTCTGTCACTGTAAAATCAAAGAGCAAAAAACGCAATGTCAATCACTTCCTGGAATATCTCTGAAGCAACAAATTTATTTCACTGTCTTGGAATTTTTAATCACTGGTCACAAATTCATAGTCTTTTTAACAAATAAATAAATAAAAAGCATTGCTGATAACCACCAGTGTTTGGGAAAGTTATATACTTTTAAAAGTAATGCATTACAATATTGTGTTACCTTCTAAAAAAGTAACTAATTGCATTATTACATCACTTTTTATGGAAAGTAGAGTTACATTATTCTACATTACCTTTTCTCACCTGGGGCCTATACCATGAAGCCGATTTCACTAGCTAGCCAGATATGTTTAATCTTAGTTTGTGCTTTTAGGTACCATTAAAAGGATAGTTCACCCAAAAATGAAAATTAGCCTATGATTAACTCACCCTCAAGTCATCCGAGGTGTATATGACATTCGTCTTTCAGGCGAATAAACGAGTTACATTAAAAATGTTGTGGCTAATCCAAGCATTATAATAGCAGTAATAGTTGCTCTGTTTTTGAAGTCCATTAAAAATTTATCTGTCCATCAAATAACATGCATGCTCCATGCGGATGGGGTGTTAATAAAGGCCTTCTGAAGCGAATCGATGCGTTTGTGTAAGAAAAATATCCATATTTAAAAATGTATTTCTTTTTTATGGCTCTGCATCAGCCGGTCAAAATACATGCAAAATACCGGCGCGATCATAGATATATACATAGATTCCTCATTAGTGCCTGCGCTGATCGGTCAAATGAGGCATCTACGTATATATATCTTTGATCACGCCAGTATTTTGACCTTATTCGCCGGAAGTTATGGCGCTGGGAATACTAGATGGTATTCATCTGATAAGAGGTAAAAAAAAAAACATAAATACTGTTCGGTTTCTCGCAGAAACCAATCGTTTCGTGTCTTAAGACATCAATGTGTCGCCAAGTTGTAAGTCGCTTTGGATAAAAGCGTCTGCTAAATGCATAAATGTAAATGTAACTCAGGATCCAAGCCTGAGTTGACAGAGAAAGCTGATGATCAGCATCATGGGACCAACAAAGCCTGAATAGATTGGTTTGATTTTGTCAACTCGAAAACTAATCCTGTAACCCTGAGTTAAACTACCATAATGGTACAGGCCCCCGGTCTGGGCTTGTTTCGTTTTTTTAAATAACAAATTAAACAAAAGTTGGCTCTTTGAAACCAAAAGTAAAATTATTATTAAGCCCTAGGCTGATGGAAATGCAAATTCATGCCTGTACAGTAGAGGGCACAGCTCAAACAAACCTTTCAGCTGTGCTGCCAATTCTGGATTGCAGAAGAAAAGGACACCGGAAAAGAAAGTTCAACACTCTTACTTCAGCAATAAAAAAGAAGAAATGAAACACAAATGTGATGTTCATCTAAAATCATTTTTACTTATTCGTATGGTAGATTTGGACCATCAAAGGTCAGCAGCAAAGACAGTGGTTGGAAAGGGTAGATTAAATACATAAAGTATATTTGTGTTATTTAACATTTAGATAAGGGACAGGATATTCTTAGTTTGCATTTTACTGTTTTTATTCACTTTGAGAAACACTGAATCTGTTTTTTTGCAAGTGAGATGAGTAAATGTCTACTCACATTTAGTCAAGAACTACAATAACCATTATGTGCACATACAACACCTATACACTTAGCTGCTATTACAAGCTCATCGCATTCAAGTTTTAACTTGAGTTATTTTTTAACTAGGAAACTAGTGTTTATGACAATTCCGATAGCACAAGGCAGCATAACTCACGTTTTCTCTCAACATGGGGACAAGAGAGGTGTCAGTCAATGGGAAAACAAAGTAACTTGCATTACTTATTTGAAAAAGTAACAGATATTTTGTTGTAAATTTAAAAGTCGTGTTAGTAACTTGAAAAATGTACCCCCAACACTGATAACCACTGATGTGTTTTGGACTCATAGAAGGCTAGTTTGTTGAAAATAAGCAATAACCAGCATAAACTAGCCTGGACCAGCATGGAAATCTTTGAGAAAACTACCTGATAACATGATACATGAAGCTTGTGTAGATACTTCTAGTTCTTAAACAATGTGTTTTTTGTCTTCAGTTTGAGCTGCATCTGTCCTTCCCAGTGTTTCTCCTGCTCTATGAGTCATCTAGTAGCCACATTAGCACCTTCACAGTCAAGTCCGACTCTTAGCACTGTCTGGAGCAGCTGTGTCAAATGTAACCTTCCCAGTCTGCTCATTACAGTCTCTGTATCCCTGCCATTAACTGGGTCATGGTAATTCAGACACCCACAAGTGGCTATTACAAGAGCCCTGACTGTACAATAACTTAAAACCAGCCAACATGGAAATGAATGTGCTGCTCTAAGACATCTAACCCAACATACAACAGAAGCACCTCACCCTACCCCATTAAAATGCGCCTTGCGTCTTTTCTTGGTTGTGCCTCCGTTCTGTTCTTCTATGCAGATGAATGTGGTTTGATGAATATAATCTTATCAGAACAGATGGACAAATAAATAACGTTTTTACAAACAGTGATTCCCCAGAGGTTTGTCATTTTGAATGATCAATGTCAATTTTTTTTTGTTTGCTGTGACAACAATCTTTCAGCTTCACGTTACCCACAACCAGAGCTACTTTTCAGTTACTTCTTGATACATCCGTCCTGACAGCTCTAAAATATAAATTATAGATATATCAAAGTGTATTTGGGTAAACCTTTGGAAGATGGATTTCTTTGCACTCTCTCATTAATAACATATTTCGCTTGGAATAGAAACCATCTTTTACAATTTTATGTTGTATGTACCAGTACTTGGTTACTGTCGCATTACATAATATAAAGTGACTACCGGTATATACAATACCAACCAAATGTTTGGAATAATTAAGAAGTTATGTTTTTGAAAGAAGTCTCTTATGCTCACCAAGGCTGCATATATTTGATGGAAAATACAGTAAAAACAGCAATACTGTGAAATCTTTTATTTTATTTTAAAATATTTTAAAATGTAGCCTAATTTATTCCTGTGTAATTTTCAGCCTTATTACATGTCACATGATCCTTCAGAAATCATTCTAATATGACATTAAACATAAAATTCTTAATTATTACTAACTTTTGACCGGTGGTGTATATACACTCACCTAAAGGATTATTAGGAACACCATACTAATACTGTGTTTGACCCCCTTTCGCCTTCAGAACTGCCTTAATTCTATGTGGCATTGATTCAACAAGGTGCTGAAAGCATTCTTTAGAAATGTTGGCCCATATTGATAGGATAGCATCTTGCAGTTGATGGAGATTTGTGGGATGCACATCCAGGGCACAAAGCTCCCGTTCCACCACATCCCAAAGATGCTCTATTGGGTTGAGATCTGGTGACTGTGGGGGCCATTTTAGTCCAGTGAACTCATTGTCATGTTCAAGAAACCAATTTGAAATGATTCGAGCTTTGTGACATGGAGCATTATCCTGCTGGAAGTAGCCATCAGAGGATGGGTACATGGTGGTCATAAAGGGATGGACATGGTCAGAAACAATGCTCAGGTAGGCCGTGGCATTTAAACGATGCCCAATTGGCACTAAGGGGCCTAAAGTGTGCCAAGAAAACATCCCCCACACCATTACACCACCACCACCAGCCTGCACAGTGGTAACAAGACATGATGGGTCCATGTTCTCATTCTGTTTACGCCAAATTCTGACTTTACCATCTGAATGTCTCAACAGAAATCGAGACTCATCAGACCAGGCAACATTTTCCCAGTCTTCAACTGTCCAATTTTGGTGAGCTCGTGCAAATTGTAGCCTCTTTTTCCTATTTGTAGTGGAGATGAGTCGTATCCGGTGGGGTCTTCTGCTGCTGTAGCCCATCTGCCTCAAGGTTGTGTGTGTTGTGGCTTCACAAATGCTTTGCTGCATACCTCGGTTGTAACGAGTGGTTATTTCAGTCAAAGTTGCTCTTCTATCAGCTTGAATCAGTCGGCCCATTCTCCTCTGACCTCTAGCATCAACAAGGCATTTTCGCCCACAGGACTGCCACATACTGGATGTTTTTCCCTTTTCACACCATTCTTTGTAAACCCTAGAAACGGTTGTGTGTGAAAATCCCAGTAACTGAGCAGATTGTGAAATACTCAGACCGGTCGTCTGGCACCAACAACCATGCCACGCTCAAAATTGCTTAAATCACCTTTCTTTCCCATTCTGACATTCAGTTTGGAGTTCAGGAGATTGTCTTGACCAGGACCACAACCCTAAATGCATTGAAGCAACTGCCATGTGATTGGTTGATTAGATAATTGCATTAATGAGAAATTGAACAGGTGTTCCTAATAATCCTTTAGGTGTGTGTGTGTGTGTGTGTGTGTGTGTGTGTGTGTGTGTGTGTGTGTGTGTGTGTGTGTGTGTGTGTGTGTGTGTGTGTGTGTGTGTGTGTGTGTGTGTGTACTTTTACCAGCACTAGCAATGTACTTTAGAAGTATACAAGTAAAAGTATGCATATTTCGATGCAGAGTAGAAAAATAAAAAAGGAAGTATAAATCAATGAACTTACACAGTAAAAAACGTTGGGTTATTTTTTTAACCCAACCGTTGGGTTACACATATTGGGTCAATATGTTGGGTTATTTTACAAAAATGTTGGGTCATTTTAACATCGTTGGGTTATTTTTAGTAATAACCCGGCCATTGGGTTACGGTTTCCGCAGCGATGGTTCAAATTTTAACGGCAAAATGGCCAGTGACAGTCAACAGAAGAAGCTGCTGCAGCCTGACTATGATTTGAAAGGTAAGTCATATCGTTTTTTATGTATACAACTCTTATAACATTATGTATTGTGTACTGAAACGTTGAATATAGTAAAAAACTGAATTTAATATTATATTTATATAAGTTCACTTTAAGCAGTTTTAATGCTTTCGATAGGAAATAAACCCTAGCTATCCCAGTTAGCGCGCTGGCAGCAATAAAGTAATTAAAACTTTACTCTAGCGAAACTGCTTAGAAACTTACTATGGTGATAAAGTAAACGTTAGGCCTAGTCTGAAATCGCTATATAATGCCGCGCGGAGCATTATCAGCTCGGCCGGTGCAGCGCGAGCTCAGACCCGGTCACACGACAGCACAACAGCGCTCAGCGCTGTGAGATCCAGCGAGATGCGTTTGAACTTTGAATTCGCCGAAATATCTGTTGTGAGATGAATGAGTGCAGATATTCCCAACACCAATAAACAAATAGGCTAGTTAACGACAGTTAGAATGTTTTCCAACCCACAAATTACCTAGTTTTACTGTAGTAACGCAAACTGCAACTGGTATTTTGGCAGAAATGGTTTGTATATTCATAATGGATGTTGTCATATGAATATAGTCATGCATGTTACTATTAAATGTATTACAAGAGTAGTTAAAGCATCCAATTATAGTATTTTGTCTTACAAAGCTATTACAGTTTTTGCCTTTATTTTAAATGTTGTACTAAATGTGTTTTAGACAAATGGATTCATTTGTTAAGCAAAGACTACAACAATTGAACCTCTGCCATTTAACTAAAGGTGAGTAAGGTATTGAAATAAGTTGTACACAATTATTTTTAAAGACTAGTCTACTTTTCTGAAAATGTTTCTTTTTTTCCTGCTTTATTCTAATACAGAGGAAGGAGTGGATGAAAGGTTTACGCTGCTTGATGACAGTGGTTCTTGACTCATCCCCAATAGTACACAATTTGGACGTCTCCCTTATCTGACACACATTTCTGGTTTTGGAGTCTCTCTACTAACAAGCTGGTAAATTGAATAAGATTAGATAGGCCAAATGTGCAGTGCTGGGGCTACTACAGAACCAGGCTGTTTGGGAAACAACCTGTTTATTACTTATGTATGTTTGTTTGTTTGTTTATTTTTTCAGCTGTCTTCCCTCTTTTTCATACGGTATGTTTTCATTTCAATAGAGTACGAGTTGTCTGATGACTGACTGATTTAATGGCAAAAGAACTTAAGAAGCCCTCACAGCCAAATCGAGGAGTTCATTGAGACGTACAACACCTCAACAATCTGTGCATGGATTTGATCATCTGGAACAAAAACTATTGAAGATATGAGTAGAGAACATCCCAGACTTCACGACTATCCTGGAATGGTGAGTTTAATGATGTTCATTATAGGGAAGGCATGTCTTATTTTGGAAAAATTGTTTTGGTTGCGTCTAAGTGATTATGAAATTAGGTCCATACACGTGGTATAGATGAAAACTGTTTTTTCTTTTTCTGTAAACTCTTTCAAAAGGTGATCATGGAGAAATTCCCTTTAAAACCCTTCCTGCCATCCTGCCATCATCGCCATACCTCACAAGTGGATAAAATGGTGTGTCCAACATATGCTGAAATGAAGAGAAGCTTAAATGACATTCTTGCTGTAAGTAAAAGCAACACTATCAAATTAGCTTTGATAAAGTGCACCGCTCTGTGGCTCATATGCATCCATTTATTCTTTCCTTTAGTGATTCTGCTTGTGGGTTAGTTCACCCAAATAATTATCCCATAATTTACTCACTCTCAAGTCATCCTAGGTGTATATGACTGATCTTCTTTCAGACGAACACAATCTGAGTAATATTAAGAAAAAGCCCTGGCTCTTTCAAGCTTTATAATGGCAGTGAATGGCAGCCCAAAATTAGAAGACCAAAGGGAGGAGGGGGGTAATATTTTTTAATAGAAAAATATCTATATTTAAAAATTTGTAGACTAAAATAACTCACTTCCGGCAGACAGCCTTTCGTATTCAACTTACAAAGAAAGTGTAACGCCTCTCGCAGTTCAAAACGCTTGCTCTACGCCCAATGTCATCGTCACGCCAGCTAAGTTTTTTTCGGAAGTTGAATACGGAAGGCGGTCCACTGGAAGCTAGATATTTTACTTTATAACGTGTTAAATATAATATATTTGTCTTACACAAACCCATTGATTCATTTCATTGGGTTCTTATTAACCCCGGGAGCCGTGTGGAGCACTTTTATAATGGATGGATGCACTTTTTTGGGCTTCAAATTTTGGGCTGCCATTCACTGCCATTATAAAGCTTGGAAGAGCCAGGACATTTTTTAATACAACTCTGATTGTGTTCGTCTGAAGAATGCCATATACACCTAGGATGACTTAAGGGTGAGTAAATCATAGTTCACCCAAAAGTGAAAATGACCCTATCCCATTAATTACCCTTATGTCGTTCCAAAACTGTAAGACTTTCGTTGTTCTTCGGAACACAAATTAAGTTCTGAGAGCTTTCTGTTCCTCCATTGACGGCCTATGCAACTACCACTTTCAAGGCCCAGAACAGACATCATTATAGTAATCCATGTGACTCAAGTGGTTTAGCCTCAATTTTATGAAGCGACACGAGTGCTTTGTGCAACAACAAAAAAACATCACACAACATCTGCTCTCTCATCAACACACAACATAAGCGTCAAGGTGCTCTCGTGATCATGCATTGAGATTAATATTTTGTAAATAAAGTGGTAAATTATGGTTAAGGGATAGAATATACTCACGTCACTTCATAAAATTGAGGTTGAACTACTGGAGTTAAATGGATTACTTTAATGTCTTTACTGCCTTTCTGTGTTCCGTAGATGAACAGAAGTCTTACGGGTTTGAAAAAGCATGAGGGTGAGTAAATTATGACAGAATTTTTATTTTTGTGTAAACTATCTTTTTAAAAGCAGGTGTAATGACTAATTATAGTGACAATTTTTTAATTCAGTACAGCACTACTTCATTGTAACTTTTATGTAATGTAACACTGCTGATGTTGTCACTGCATGCCAACTGAACTTTATTTATTATTTTAAGGTTGGAACTAACGTGGTGCATTAGCTGAACAGTGAGACAAGCCAGGATCCACATGACAATTCTTGGGGACAAAGAGAACTCGCAGTTTTTTTTTTCATTTTCAGTGTGGAGGAAGTTGAACAGAAGACCTTATTTCAAGCACTGGATGTATGTTTCAGATTTCTTTATACATCTATGACAAACTATCCAAAGACCTCTGCCCCCATTTGGGAGTTTTTGCAGCATGCAAACTTGAATATATCTAGAGGAGTTCCTTCAACACATTGCTGCCTCATTAAGAACTTTGATCATCATCATTTGTTTTTGTTTTGCTACTTAAGGTATGTTTACAACACATCAATGCAGTGTACAGTGCATTTTTTTTAATAAAGTAGTTTATTTCTGGAAGGATTTAATATTATGAATTTGTGTATTCCGTTGTATAGGTTTTGAATGTAATATTTCTGTACACTTTTGTGTAGTTTTAAATGTAGTATTAATTTTTGTGTTGTATGTACACATTTTATGTATGTTTACTCTATGTACATTTGTGTGTAGGTTTCAAATATGTTTTGATTTGAATGTGTACTTTGTACATTTTTTAATAGGTTTTGAATGTATTTGTGCTGTGTATTTTGAATTTAATATGTACACATTTATGTATATTTGCATTAAATGCTAGACTCCCCAATATTTAGTTTGACATTTAAAATGTATGTATTGTTTCTTACAAATAAACAATCTGTATTTGAAAATGTGTATTTTATTTATTAAAATAATGACATGAATAAAAATTTATTAAAATAATGACATGAATAAAAATAAAAAGTTAACTCAACTGTTGGGTTACTTTTAACCCAACTGTTTTTAACCCAATGCATTGGGTTAAAATAACCCACAGTTGGGAAGGTGCTATACCAACCCACAGTTGGGTTACTTGTTGGGTTATTTTTAACCCAACATTTTTAAGTGAGTACACACTCAAACAAGTAAAATTTGGTCCGCATAAATGGTTCGAATATGTAATTTGCTGTTGTATTATTAGTTCCTTACATGATGATCATTAGAAATCTCTCAGTATAAAATGGGACTTCTCAGTACACTTCCTGCAAGTAGGCATAACTCAAGATTGAGGCCACAGTGTCTGGCATGTCATTAAACATTCAGCACTGTCTCGATTAGAGGTCTCACAGCGGGGGAAAAATTGTTGTACGATGGTATGATGTTCACGATCTGCTCCATCCCTTGAGAGTTCACCTCCTTGTAATCAGTATGTCTGTCACGACTGAGACTCTCACTCTGACATACTCACAATTTAAACCGTTCACATGTCTTTTTCATGAGTTTAACCTTCAAGCAAAATAACTCCATTGCCACATTTTTATTGGATCGTCCCTGGCGGAAAGTAACACATACACATCTAGTATTTGCTTGGGTGTGCTGACACTTGTACTAGATGAAACAGCTATTAGATATTGTGCAGTCATGTGCGTGTCAGAGAAAGTGTATGAATGCAACCTTGGCAATGTCCTTGACTCGCTGAGAAGCTCGCTACAAAGAACAAGAATATTCCACCACAGCTTGGAAACACAAATAAAAAGCCCCTACTTTCCCAAGGGAAGGACTCCTAAGTCGGATATTTACAATGAGATACCGTTGGGTTTTTAGCTTTGAAACATATAAACTAGATAGCCGGTGACAACAATGATAACAAAACTATGTCAACAATGATAAATCAAGGAGAGAGAGAGTTTCTGAATTGTTACTGGCCAACAGTGTAATTTAGAAATTAGCAGTTTGGAAAACTTGATTCTCATTGGTCAATTGTGGCATCCTGCAGTCAGATATTTCCTAATATTCACCATCATCTGTGGCAAAACTGTCTCACCTACAAAAACTTTCACGACATACTTTCATGACTCACCTACAAAAACAGCTGCCTCCATCTTGCGTATCTGTTATCGGTACTGACAATGACCATAAGTGGACTTAACTTTTAATACTATCAGTATTTGTGTTATAGGCCCCCATGTGCTTTTTACTTTACGATGGGCTAATTTTTTCTTAGTGGAAGCTTTTTCACAAAACATGACCACTTCAACTTTTTGGAAAGAAATTAATATTTTCATTCAGCAAGCATACATTAAAGTGCCCCTATTATGCTATTTTAAAGTTAGCTAATTATGCTCTGGACGTCTCCTACAACTGCTTTACATGCATCAAAAGTCAAAAAACATTTTCTCATAATATTAATTGCACATCGCATTTAAAGGAACACTCCACTTTTTTGGGACTTTAGCTTATTCACTGTATCCCCCAGAGTTAGATAAGTCCATACATACCATTCTCATCTCCGTGCATTCCCATAACTCTGTCTGACGCACCCACCGTTAGCCTAGTTTAGCACAAAGACTGGAGGTATATGGCTCCAGCTAGCCTACTGCTCAATAAGTGACAAAATAACACCAACATTTTCCTATTTACATGTTGTGATGTGTACAGTCACAGTGTGTACAAATAACGAGGTTACATGAGACACAGACATATTATAAATGGCTGTATAAGAGAATAAGTACTTCCTTTATGTTTTTAGAGCCTCCTGTAACAGTGCCATTAGCTAGATCTAATGTAACGTTAGTGACACTATTACATGAATAGAGTGGTCACTACTGTATTGCAGTTGTTCCCGTGCTCCATATCCCCTGTAATGTTAGTATTGTGTTGTCACAAACGCAGGGTTTTTCCTACATTGAAATTTTTTGGGCGGCCGCCAAAACAAATTTTTGTCCCGCCAAAGCCTTATTTGATCAGTTATTGTGATTTATGATTGAGTGTCAGAGAGAACGATCAGAAGCTCCTCCCCCGCTCGCACGCTCTGTCTTCAAAATAAGCATTCTTAGCTTTCTAATATTTCACATATTACGTTAATCAAAATCAAAATGTCAGAAGACCGAATCCATGTTGCACGTAACGCTATCAGACGTTTTCCTTTAATTACCGCCGGGTGTGATTTGCGCTCATAAAACGTCGACTCTTCTCTGACCAGCTAACATAAACCATACCTTGAATAAACGGGAAACAAATCCTATCCAGTTATGAAGTGTTTTCTGTGTGTTGACAAATCTTTCTCGATGTTCTAACAGATGGGATTCGCACATAACGCGTCTGCTAATGTCCGATTCGCGACCTGATGACTCCTTTGAACCGAATCATTTTAACGACTGGTTAGAACAACTGATCTGTCCAACACTGAACTCACGAATCAGTTTAATCATTTACTCAGAACGCATCTGACATGAGAACACAAGTGTGCTTACACAATTTAGCAAGAGTGGGTGTAAGAGTTAGTTTTAATTATCCACAGCCTTTCAGCTTATTTCTGTTGACAATGTGTAGTAAAATAAATAGCCTATAAATCATTTAGTTTAGACTGGAGTGAGGTGAACCCAGAACAAAGTTGTTAGCTGATAATTTTATGAAATTGTATATGGCAGAAAAGTAGGCTATTTGTTCATTTTTTTTAATACTACTTTTAATATTGATATGATAATATATCAAAACAATTATCTGAAAATAGTGTAAAAATTAGGAACAAAAACAAGATGAGCAAAAATTACAAACTTTCTTTGAATTTATTTAAAATGTATTGTCAGGAGTAGGCCTATTGCGCTTGCAGATCACGTGGGTAGGGTCCTTTTTTACTGTGCGTGCGTGTGTGTATATGGATGACCATGTCTGTCAGCCACCACCGAAGACCATTTTTGACCCAGGAAAAACCCTGAAACGTGCTCTGTCACAGTAACAAATGAGCGGTGCTAGAGGTAATTCGGCGACTTGTCTATCAGCATCTAAAGTTTGTAACTCCTTGTCTGTGTATTCTGGCTCGAAAGGATATGGTTCTGGATTTTGGTTTGATACAAAGTAAAAATCCTCTGACAATTCCTCAAAGTCAGCCATGCAGCAGTCTCATTCGCTACTATCTTCCTAGTCACGTTGGTTTTGTTGACAGACGTAACAGCGGGGCTTCTCCGGTCCCGCGAGCAAATCACTCCGCACTCCGCAGAAGTAGAGCAGTGCTGCGCCTTCTGAGAATATAGTCCCCAGTGTGTATACGTTTATAATATGGCTGTGTCTCATGTAACCTTGTTATTTGTACCAGGGCCGTGCACAGACATTTTGAGGGGCAGTGGCCCACCAAAAAAAGGGGCACTGGGGTGGGGTGGCATTGGGGGCGAGGATTGGGTGCTTGTCCATACAAATGATCCATCTTACTTGTACTAGTCAGTCAAAACAGTTTTGATCTAATTTTGTGTCTATCGAAAATAATGATCTATGACATTGTATTATGTTGAATATCAAAGTTTTTGTGTCTATTTGTTAACGAGGGATTTGTGGACACAATGTTTGTGGCTTTGTGGAGTAAATGTTATAGCTTTTATTTTGAAGAAAAAATATAAAATTAGACTCTTGGGGTAAGGTCTCAAGGGGCATGTTACTGGTGTTATTGTTTCTAAATGTAATACTTATTGTAATTAATGGGGCTATTATGTAATATTTTCATGAATTAGATGCACATTTCAGGCATCTTCACTTTCATTAAAATGGTTAATTGAGTGATTTCTATTACGACAAAATCTATTATGTTTTTTTTTATTTTTTATTATGACATATCTTCAATTAAAATATGGGCAATTAAATAAGTAAATATTGATATGCTTGTACATAAGTCATAAACTATTTACCTTTCAGATGATTATCTTTTAATAGAATTCAAATCTTTCTGTTATCAGTTATTCAATTATTCTACTAAATTGTCAAAATAAAATTAAGTAGAATATTTTTTGTATTTTACATTAATGACACGGAAGATATATAAATAGTAATAAGAATTATATCAAAAGTAATTTATACATTCCGCGGATTGTAATGCATACTGTTGATGCGACGACATTCTGGAACTTTCCAGATTTTCGTGCACAGACTCTGAGTGACACTGGGGAGCAAGCGGGAAAACATGGGAGCAGATTCGCAGAATCGGTGGATCTATAGCGGAGGGAAAGCAGAACACTTTTAGCGGGGATGGGTAGCCATAGACTGCGAGAGGAGCACCTCAGCTGATGAGAGCAGAGGGACAGTGGCTCTAGCCACCGGGCCACCCCCCATGTGCACGGCCCTGATTTGTACACACTGTGACTATACACATCACAACATGTAAATAGGAAAATTACTGGTGTTATTTTGTCACTTATTGAGCAGTAGGCTAGCTGGAGCCATATACCTCCAGTCTTTGTGCTAAGCTAGGCTAACGGTGGGTGCGTCAGACAGAGTTATGGGATGCACGGAGATGAGAATGGTATGTATGGCCTTATCTAACTCTGGGGATACAGTGAATAAGCTAAAGTCCCAAAAAAGTGGAGTGTTCCTTTAAATCCCTCATTTGCAAGCTGCTCTCCGATTGTACACACTGTAAAGAAAGTAACGATGACTTTGATTTTACTATATCAATCTGAGTAAGAGTCCGAATCGATGATGAAACATTGGAAGAACTAGTTATTCAACCCGAACCGCCATTGCAAGGACGACTTGAGCGGGACAAGATGTAACATTAAAGTTTGCAAAACAAATCTTGCTTCATCCTTTATCTTTACTCAAAGTAATAAGAACAGACAATCTGCATCAATAGACAGTTTTAGGTAATAGTGGCCCACAGCTGATTAGCATTAACTATTACAGTAAGACAGTAATATTGCGAGTTAGCCGGTTAGCAAAACTACATATTTTGAACACCCGGTAGAAAATATATACATCAATAATCATTCATACTTACTGAGGAGTAAGCTGGTCCAAATAACTGGGTACTGACCCAACTTTCAAGAGCAAGTGTTTTGTGAATCCCGCGTTGAACTTTAATTGTCGCGTTGAATGGCGTTTGAGGGCAGGTCAAGTTGTTTGCAGGCGGACAATGTACAACATTGGCGGGCATTATGCAAATGCATTTTCTAGTGACGTAGCACAGTAACGCAGTGGGATTCAAACTACGGACGACTCATTTTGGTGGTTCAGAGTCGATCGTGCACTTTCGACTTTTGCAACTTTGCAGAGCGTTTACATTCACATTCAGAGAATATTTGAAAAACCAGGGGCACTTTAAATTGATCAAACGTTACAGTAAAGACATTTATAATCTTACAAAAGATTTCTATTTGAAATAAATGTTGTTCATTTACTTTCTATTCAAAGTTTCTATAAAAAAAAGTTTCACGCAGCACAACTGTTTTCAACATTGATAATAATAAGAAATGTTTCTTGAGAATCAAATCAGCATAGACTGATTTCTGAATGATCATGTGACACTAATGATGCTGGAATTTTCATTTAAAAATCTTATCGACCCCAAACTTTTGAATGGTACTGTACCATGCCATGCTATTAAACAGAATAACCACTCAAAGTCAGTCCAAGGAGCCTTAAACTTACTATGACTTTGTTCTAATGGTGTGTATCCAGTTTAGAGGACAGGGAGCAAAGTGGTATTATAACAAAGGATATAGAAGATAATTCCCAGTGATGAATTGGACGTCAGTAGGCACATCCTGGCCTGTTTAACTTTCAACGAGTTGATCCATCTCCTCTAGAGTTTTGGAGGCTGCTCAAAACAAAGCGCCAGAGAACTAGAGCAGAATGAAAAATGTTCAGGAACTGTACTATTAGACACCAGAAACCCTCCAGCGGCTAGACCAAAATTAGAAGCCTCTTTGTAACCAAGACTACACCCTATTTAAATTCTCTATGGAGTTAATTAGGCCAGCGTGGTTACAACACTACTATACATAATGTTTCCACGGTACTCTGCTCAGGTGGTTTTGTGAAACAAGAGTGTGTGGGAAAATGGTAGCGGATATATCCTCAAGCGTGAGAAATTCCTGTTATTTTACAGGCTACCTGAGGGAAAGTCAGATTGTGGTATTTTGCAAAAATGTATGCAAATGAAATGTATGCAAATAGTTTTTTTTTTTTTATGTGGAAGGTTTTTAATTATTATTTTTCCAGTATTGTAGTGGTTAAATAACTGGTTAAATAATGATGGTGTATGTTGACACAAATAACTGTGGTGTCCATATGGATGGTATACGTTTGGGTATATGATTAATTTAATTTGCCAATTCTCTTGTCCATATTATATATTGTCCCTTATCTATACCTGTCAATAAAACAAGTGTTGCTATTTGAAACCTGTGGAGTCAATTCATGAGCTGGAGATCTCCCATCACCATTGTGCCCTTGAGCAGCCTCAGGTTGCCACAGGGGGGCTGTCCATATAGTAAAAATAGCTACTGCAAATCTAGAGACTACATATTTTAAAAGTATGGAAATAAGCCTTTCCTGCTGCATGCAATTAAAGCCTAATAATATGACTACTGTCATTATATTCCGTAAAAAATAATTGGGTGAGGGCTAATACCAACCCAGCAGGTTTTATATGAATGTATTAGCTAAGAATAGGTCAGCTAAATTAGGAGGAAACTTGTACTGTGCCTGCTATCCAGGCAGGCAGGGATCGACTGAATAGAATTTGATTGTCAATTGCATTTTATATTCTGAAAGAGTCGCTGTAAATTGTCTGGCGCGTTAATGGATTTTGCTGATTATTCCAACATGTGTTACCTCCTCATAGCAGCAGCATATCACCGCAGAAAAGAGCATCTCCAGTATGTCCTGCCGTTAAACCAGTGGATCATCTGCTCTCTGCATTAGAACGAGGATGTAGGCATTATTGTACACAACATGAGCTGTAGATCGTGGTGTATAGGCTATATATTAAGTTATCATTTGTGTTTAATCAGATTTATCTGTAAACAGAAATGTAATGCATGCAGCCAAAATAAAATTATATAACAGTGTACAGTGTAGGCCAATATGTAATGTTTTCTAGTGTGAAAACGTTGTGCTGCAGCGCCATCTGCTGTCTTAAAGACTTACACGTGGCAGGCTTTTTTCACCCACCTTATTTTTCAGAAAGCGGGACCGGCCAGTCTAGCTTCCGATGCCATTGGATTCGTTATTTCAAAACAGCTCGTTATGCTGCTTGATATTGCTAATTGGTATTACCGTATTATTTTAATTTATTGTCTTAATTGTAGCAAACAGTTTTAGAGTTTACTGCATTTTTATATATTCTTCTCAGTGGCTAGTAAATCGTTAGTCTCACAGAAAAACACGTGACTTCCGCGTTGAAAAATAAGGCGGATACCTCCACTGACAGCAGTGAAATATGTCGAATTTCAGACAAACAGAAATCGTATAGCCTATCCCTGTGACAACCCTTGGCTCTCTAAAATAAAAATAAACAAAATAATAATATTAATAATCACTTGAGGGTGAGTTAATGATGACAGCATTTTAATTTTTGGGCGAACTATCCCTTTAAATACAATTCTAGGCTATTCATATTGCTAATTATTTTAAGAACATGTAAATTGTGTAGTATGGAGCCATAATCATTAAATATGCTTTCTTCATAACATTTTATTATAATGTTATTAAGTAAAGTACATTTTCCTGTTTATAGGCTGCATTGAAACAATCTGTATTGTATAAAGCGCTATATAAATAAAGGTGACTTGACTTGACAGTTTTAAAATAACAACTGTCACACACCCCAAAAATATGATATAAGATAGTGCAGGAAAATTTACGAAAAAGAAAAGAAAAAAAGCATTTATTTAGAGATGTTTACATTCAGTTAGCTTTAGCAAAAAGGTCCAGTGTTTCCATATTGCACTCAAAAGACTATTCTCTTTTTCGACAAATCCCTTTTACATGCATCCAGACATAATAATGACCTTCATCTAGTACAGTTCCTCAGTCCTGTCAGAATGTACTCATAAATGTTCATGTTTGTCTGTCAATACCATATACAACCCCATTCAGACATTAAGCCAGGAGAAACATCAAACTTATTCAGCCCAGATTTTCACAGTGCTACCAGCTTTATCACCACACAACTAACGTTTGACATCTTAACGAAAGCGAACATTTGGCAACATGAAGAAAACTCTCCCGAGAACAAAAGAGGCAACACAACTTAGAACACATATATAACTCATAACAGTGTCAAAGCTTGTTTCTTCATCTATTTGACTACATTCACAGGCACACAGCATTGCAGGCAGGCCAAAAGAAGCCTGCAGCAGAGGTCTGATTTATGGGAACTGCGGAGTTGCTACACAGTGTGGCAAAGGTGCCGCCTGATGAGATTGATGACATGTTTTTTTGGCTTGGACTAGGGTACTAGTACCCCTGGGTGAAGTTGTAGCCAGTCTCTGAGTGGAACATGGAGCCTGAAGCGGTGAAACTGTAGGCAGCATAGGCGACCACAGAGCCCAGCATCAGTCCAGACATGTAGGACACAGTCATTATGTTCCCTGTGGGACAAAATCACATGAACTAAAAGTTAATGACTGCATCTCTACAGAGGAGATTATAAATGCATCTTTCTGAAGGTTTAGACTAACATACAAGCACCTGTTCATCTGAATAGACTTTTGCGTTTATACTTTTGATACATTTACCTGCCAGCTCCCTCTGCTCAGGTGCCACCTTGCCTGCAGCATGAATCATGGGAACACTGCCAAAGTAGCCATTAGTGATGCCCATGAGGAGAGAGAAGATGCAAGGCCATGCCGGGTGGCTGAAGGTGGGCTTCTGAGCGGGATACACACACATGATGAACAGAGGGATGAAAACTACTCTCACACAGGAAAAGAAGAGAAGACGAGTTCCGTTCCATTCATACGGCACAGCTGCCAAGATCTACACAAACGGACAGACAAGATTAGACATCAAATGATTTCAAAGGATGTTGAAAATGAGGAATAATCCGTAATTTCATTATATCTTTGAACATACTTTGCCCACAAAGTCGGATATGTTGAAGACGGCCATGATCAGAATGGGCAGCCATTCCCCCAGTGTGACATTCCTGATCTCAGACTCCAGTCCAGGAAAAAGGCACAATGTGATGAAGTAAGTGACAGCAATAGACAGCATGTAAGTCCAGATCACCCGGGCAACCACATAACGATGCAGGATCATGTCTGCAACAGAGGGGGTGTCACTGCTCGGTTACCCAATTACATGAAAATTAGGTGGTGTTGACAGTATACTACCATTCAAAGTTTTGAGGTCAGTAAGATTCTTTCATTCAGCAAGGACGCATTACATTAAAAGTGACAGTAACGACATTTATAAAGTTTTCTGTTTCAAATAAATGCTGTTCTTTTGAACGTTCTATTAAACAAAGTATCCTAAGCAATAGAAACTTTCATTTATAATAATAAGAAATGTTTATTGAGCAGATTAGAATGATTTCTGAAGAATCATGTGACACTTAAGACTGGAGTAATGATGCTGAAATTCAGCTTCACCATCACAGGGATAAATTATATTTAAAAAAAATATTCAAATATATATATTTTTTTAAATTGAAATAATATTTTACAATATTACTGTTTTACTGTCAATAAATGCAGCCATGGTGAGCATTAGAGTTTCAAAAACGGATGAAAAATTCACCCAAACTTTAAATTTTTGCTTATTAGGAATGCACAATATATCGGTAACAGTAACATATTAATTATCTGAAAATATTACATATTTACACATTTACAGTTTTATATTTTTACATTATGTTTGAGGTGATCTATCGCTCACTTAAAACACTTAATTTTATAACACCATTAATGTAATCTTTAGCAGAATTCATAGTGTACACTATAATGTTATGTTAAATCATTTTTATTTATTAAGACAAAATATTAAAGTATTTTAATATCAACCACTCAGTTATTGGCCATGACATGAAAATAATTTATAATAATAAGTTTATCAGTTTAGGCTATATAGATGCATCCCTAAATCATACTTTCTTTCTAACATGCATGAGGAGTAATATATAAAATACAGTATTGTAAATGAGATCACACCTTTGATGCCTGGCCAGCTCCGTTTGATCTTTGGTTTGGGCACATCAAATCTTACGTAAGTGTTTCCTCCAGCAAAATCTGTGCAGCCGTCTTCAGCTGGGGAAGAGCCCACTGCACCATTACCCTTGAAAACAGACAGGACATCTGAACGATTCATACTGAATACATTACATCCATATAGGACAGTGGAGTGACCATTAATAAAGTTTTTTTTAGTTCAATATGGCAACCTTGCATTCACTAATACATGTAACAAAAACAAACACATCAGAACCAATGACTGCATCAAGCAGGTCACTGCAACTTTGTAAGAGCGTGCACTGAATTCAGATATTGTAATGCTGCTCTTGATGAACTAGCATTTCTGCAGGGGCTGTGTGAGGTGGGCCATTACTTGATTAAGTCTGGCTGAGCTAGTAAAACCACTCTCCTTAATTTGCTGAGAATAAAACAAGAGCACTCGGATCCTACAGCAGCACAGATAGGAAACTGCTCAGGAGAAATACCCCTATCACAAGCCACACCTAAGCTCTAGCCTAGAAGAGCATTAAAGTCCCCATGAAATCAAAAGTCTTTTGGCTTTTAGTATGAATATGTTAGTCTTACTTTTATCTAAGCTTATGTGCTCCAAAACAATGACAACATTTGCATTTAAAAGATACACTACCGGTCAAAAGTTTGAGAACAGTAAGATTGTTTTTAATGTTTTTAAAGAAGTCACTTCTGCTAATATTGTAATATTGTGAAATATTTTTTACAATTTAAAATATATTTTTTTTCTATTTGAATACATTTTAAAATGCAATTTATTTCTGTGATTCAAAGCTGCATTTGCAGCATCATTACTCCAGTCTTTAGAGTCACATGATCCTTCAGAAATCATTCTGATATGCAGATTTGCTGCTCAAGAAACATTTATTATTATTATCAATGTTGAAAACAGTTGTGTACAATTTTTTTTCAGGATTATTTAATGAATTGAAAGTTCAAAAGAGCAGCATTTATCTGCAGTATCTAGCTTTTGCAACATTAAAAATATCTATACTGTCACTTGATCAATTTAATGCATCCTTGCTGAATAAATGTATTAATTTCTTTAAGTTCTTTCAAAAAAAAAAAAGGGTAATACAATGTTACAAAAGCTTTCTATTCAGATACTTTCAGATTACTGTTCTTTTGAACTTTCTATTCATCAAAGAATCCGGAAAAAAAAGAAAGAAAATTCAATATTGATAATAATCATAAATGTTTCTTGAGCAGAAAATCATCATATTAGAATGATTTCTGAAGGATCATGAGACTGGAGTAGTGATGCTCAAAATTCAGCTTTGCATCACAGGAATAAATTACATTTTAAAATATATTCAAATAGAAAACATTTTAATAATATTTCACAATATTACAGCTTTTTTTGTATTTTTAATAACATAAATGCAGCCTTGGTAAGCAGAAGAGACTTCTTTAAAAACATTAAAAAATCTTACTGTTGACTGGTAGTGTATAAGCATTCAAAACTTACTCACTTCCGCCAATATGGATCAATGATTCTTCTTCTCATCAGATTTTCTATCCAATCAAATGCTCTCTAGAATCTTAAGCGCCCCGCCCCCAAATAGAAGCTGAATCTGTGGCTGAAATCGGTCACTTGTTCACACATTTACTATTTTCTACATGGTTAATGGCACATAGTGCACTATATATGGGATAGCGAACGATTCAGAAAGTGTAAATATGCTTTCCATTGGCGTGAATGAAGTCTGGTTTCACGTTGTGTCACATGAACCGCCACAGTGCACACACAGTCTTCTCCGGTCCAGAGACACGACAGCTCAGAACGGATTATATGCGCGAGTCTGCGCATATACCAGACAATGTAATTTAGAATCAATTCTGATAGAAATCCCACTACCAATCATTCTAAACAAGGAATTCACGGATGAAGATGAAGAAATCATCTTCAGGGGAGAAACAGCTGAGTGCTCAGTCTGTCACCCACAGGAAAAACATGAGGTTACTCTGAACTGAAGTGCTTTTACTCTGACTGAACTGCCTGTACCTGAGTGAGCACTTAAATCATGCTCTCCCTGTGACCTTTTCAGGGCTACAGGGAGCACCGAGTGGCCAAGTTATGGGGGGATTTTACAGAAAACACAGCTGAGTACGCATAACTAAAACAGTCTTAAAACAGTCAGCTAAATTAAAGAGATTTATGATTCTACATTTCAATTAATTTGATCACACATTACCAGCAGAGCATGATAATGCTACTGATTTATTTAATTCCAAATGTATTTCTGAACCACATGTAACCCCTCCAGTCCTACTTGTCCCACTCCGGCATGGGTAAATACCTAGCGTAAGTTGCTAGTGCGCCTCTTGAGATCAGGGGAGTGAGGTTTACCAGCACTCTCACTAGTTGGCCCCCGTTACACATACATAGCAAAGACAGAAGGTTTGTTGTTTCATTTACACAGAATTCTCGGGGACTTTTGCCTGCAAAAACTGACTTCAGATGTTGGACTGGGCAGCAGTAATTATGACAAAAACACTTGTATCGCAAAAGTATGAGAAAGCTAGAGCACATTGTGGAAACACTTAAAACATATGACTGGGTTAAAGGCCCATTCACAACAAGAACGATAACTCTAATATAACTATATCAATAACTATATTAGCGGACGATATCGTTCTGTATATTGTTGTCTAGCGCTTTAAATCCTCAAGCTCTTTAAAAGCAGAATGGATTCTTATTGGCTATCAATGTTTTTATCATTCATCAGCTGGAAAAATACGTTCTGAAAGTGATTCCAACGTTATCGTTCCTCGGTTCCGTTATCATTACAGTTGTGATTTGGACTCTGCTATCTTTTTATATTTAGAAATACATCTTTATCGTTATTGTTCTTGGTTAACCCTTGTTAAGTACTGCTCATCTTAAAGTTACATGGGTTTCAAGACTACAGGGACAAAACAATTTTTCTTTCTAATAAACTTTTTACTTTTGTTAAACTTCTATTTTGGATCCTGTCATATGTAGATTTCATTGTTTTACCATTGTTCCAGATGTTTAATCTTAGAATATTTAGTGTATTTGGTTACAAAGAAGTAAACATCAGTGAACAGCATGCTTGAAATAAATTAAATCAAGGTTAGCTATCTATATAAATATCTACATATTATTTATGTGTGTGTGTATATATATATATATATATATATATATTTTTTTTTTTATATATAAAGGCCTATTAGAAAATATTGCATTTTGTATATTTTTTTATTTTAATTATTATTAATTATGCATTATATTTTATATTTCATTCATTTTATAATTATAATTTATTAATATATTTATATTAATACATATCAATGCAAAATAAATGTTAATATTAGTATATATTTACAATGTGCATCATTGCCAGTCAAGCTGTAATTTTGTAAAATTCTGCAAAGAGAGAGAAATTGTTATTAAATTGTATGCATTAGAATTCATAAAATACTAGGAGTCTGCGACCATTCCAATTATTATTATTTTTTGTAATCTCATGTCCAGCACAAACTGAAACAAAATACATGTTTTTGAGATGTGGTGGAAATACCATTTGTTTATTCAGAACACTAACAGAATCACTATTGGAGAAAGGCCATAAACAGGTTCATCTTAATAAGTCCTTCTCACATTTGACATGCAAAACTTACAAATCTTACTTCTTCTGTAATGACATCATGGTGGACCTGGTACTGGGTTCCATGGTGTGAGTGGTCTTTGGCATGGGACAGGCCCTGTCGTGCCAGACTCGTGTAGTATTGGACAAAGCGTGTTCGTCGCACCAGCATGTGCAGGACAAAACAAACCAGCACCATACAGATGGAAATGACGAAAAAGATGATGGTGTTCTCCCTCTCGTTTTTGATCAGTAGTTTGGTGAAGATACGGCTGAGTGAAATCATTACTCCTGCCGTGCCTACACAGGAAAACAAACAAACAATGATAATCTTGTTTTTGCAGTTTGCCCAAACATAATGTTTTTCATGACCACATTTGATGACTAAAGGCCTCTTACTCTCTCCAGTCATCACGCCCTGTGTGTAGCGCTTGGGAAGCATCCCCATGTATCCATAGAAACTGGACTGCTGCACTGGAGACACAACAGGGTAAGAGACTGTTATGGCTGGAAATGGTTGAGAACACAATGTTCTGAGCCTTGCCCAACAGCCTAGATTCTGCGGAAAGAAAAATATGAATAAATACCTGTACATCCAAATGCCACAGTGCCCATAGACATCAGATTGATGACGTATGATTGTTTTGTGGTGAACTTCTCCAGCCACACATCAAAAATGGTGACAAAAAGCAGAGGTCCAAGTGCAAAGAGGTAACCTGCAGGAGATGAACTCAGATATAAACAGATCTGACATAGCACAACTCAAAAATCAAACTGTGTTTGCAAGTAAAGTATGTTTACAAGCTGCTTAATTCAAAAAGTTTAGATAAAATAAAAACTATATTCATAAAATGACCCCATGATGGGAACCCTTAAATGGTTCTTTATACAGTATATGAAGCACCCGAGAGAATCCTTTAAAGGTTTTATCTAGAACCTTGTCTTCAAAGAGTGTACAAAATGTAACCCATCAGTGATGTTGTCTACACTGGATGCGGCTTGGAACGGTGCATATGACGGAGTATTTCTGTGCCAAATACACAATACACTTTTTTTCGAGTATGGCCCTGTATGACTTCATAAAGGGCAGAATTGCTTGTATGGGCACTTTTCCCGGATGAACGCATGCGCGCATATCAACCCGAGCGAGCGATCAACAAGCTTCATTCGGGTTACGGAAGCCATTGGCAGCACTGTCATTTAGTTTTTAGACCACAAAATCAACAATGTCACTAAAGAAATGTGTTTCAGGTTGTGAGGGAAAGATAAACTTTTTCAGCTTCCCAAATAACGTAGCATTAGGGAAACAGTGGATGCAGTTTGTTTTTCCAGAGCAGCAACAGAGTTCTGCAAGTGTGTTTGTTTGTTCCAAAATGAGTCAAAACCACAGGCGGTGAGTGAAACTGCATCAAATGTGTTTTGTTGCCAGTGTTTGCATATAATGTAAACAACACAAACGTATAGTGAATCAAAAGTTATCCAGGGATAATGTGATGATGTATTGTGTGTGTGTGTGTGTGTGTGTGTGTGTGCGCGCTCATGACTCTTTAGCTCCGCCCACTGCATGCCTGCACAAGCTTGGGTGTTTTCGGAAAGAATCGGTATAGCGTATCTTTTATGTCTTTTATGAATATGATAAAACTAAAGACTCTTCGGAGATATGAAGGATGCAATACTACTCCATATGTACTAAAGAGAGTCAAGAATCCAAGGTTCTCTTTTTCTAAGAGTGTACAGACAAAAAAACGGAGGCATTTTTCAAATGATCATCTTGCGAGTTCCACAGAAGGAAAAAAAAGTCATAAGGGCCATTCACACAGACACGGATCAGTGGAGTAAAAAAAAAAGGTAAAAGTCTAGAGATGCGCTTTTTAAAAAGTGTAACTTATTTTTACTTGAGCGCCACGTTTTTAGAATGCAGTCACACGCAAAATGCTGCCAAAGACATCAGTCTATCATGTGTTTACATTAAAAACAATGAAAAAATAGCACAGTGGAATGGAAAAACACGTGTGAACCGGCCCTTACAGGTTTGAAACCACATGACGGTAAGTAAATAATGACAGAACGTTCATTTGCTGCTGTTCATGATGGTCGCTAATGGAGGGTTTGTGACAGTGTGTGTTTTTACGGTGTCATTTTGTGTTGTTTTTCTACTGTTTCCATTATCTTAGTGTGTATTTAGCGAGTGTTTTTCTTCAGGTTCAGATGAGTGATGCAGCTGTCAGACTGGACTCCTCCCTTTTCCCTCGGGCCAGCAGCTCTCTCTCAGGTCAATCAGCCGCCTCCTCCCCCATCCCTTTGTGCTCTAATAAACAGACTCACCCACAGTGATCCTGGTGTGCAGGCTCAGCATCTCCACCAGGACATTGTTTAGGATCACGGCCACTAGGGCCACAAGAATATATGTTAAGCCCATGTCAAACACGATAGATGTTCCTGAAGGACACAGAAGACAAAGAGGAAATTACCTCCACATTTATTGCACGCACCACAAAGAGAAGTGTCATTCATTTTTTAGATATCAGACCTGAAATATTGTCAATAATCAGTTTAAGCCATTTTGGATTTATTTTACAAAAACAAAGTTATTGTAAGATGGTAGTCTAAAGAGCTGTGGAAGAAATCACCAATTCACAACCTGAGTTGTTAGAAATCACCCATACACAACTGAGCAAGATGCACCTTCTGTAGATCATTTGCTTTCAATTTAAAACAAATCAAAAATCTTTGATTTATATATTATTATATTATATTTACAGTTTACACTACCATTCAAACGTTTGTTGTCTGTATGATTTTTTGCTCACTAATGCTGCATTTATTTGATCAAAAATACAGTAAAAAAGTAATATTGTTAAATATTATTATCATTATTGTTTTTAATATATTTTTTATTATTATTATTATCAATTATCGATGTTGAAAATGTATTATTATTATTAGTAAAAAAAAGTAAAAAAAAGTTTTAAAAAAAGCATTTATTTGAAATAGAAATATTTTGTAACATTATAAATGTCTTTACTATTATTTTTTGTTCAATTGAATTGCTGAATAATATTTCATACTGACCCCAAACTTTTGACTATACAAAATTATTATCTATTAAACACATTTATTATATACTATACTTATTTTGTAATAAATGAATTGTATATTATAGAAAAATACAATATAATACAAAAAACCTATAACTATACTTTTAAATGCTAGGTAAGATATGAGGTAGGGCTGCACAATTAATCGAATTTGTAATCGTGATTGCAATTACGGGTGCCACAATTATGTAATCGTTCAATAAAATGTAATCGCAATTACAAAAAAAGTCCACTTATATTATTCTGTGTACTTATGATAACATTCAGTTTTTTCCCTATTGTTTTTAGTTTTAGTATAACATTATAATACCATGCATATTTTTACTTATATGTATATGTATATTTGACTTTTGAGGCTTAATGCTATATAATAATCGCAATTAATAAATCGCAATTACAATTTCAAGGGAATAATCAACAATTATGTTGTGCATAATCGTGCAGCCATATTATGAGGCATAAATATAATGGAGTACCTTCAAATTTATGATGCAGGTAGTCAACGTCTGTAATGAAGCTATTGTAAGGCAGCAGGAAGCCCACTCCAGCCAGGAGCATGGCAAAATAGATCCCATGGTAACGGTCATCTGGAATAGGCTCTTCAAACACTATGCACAGAAATCACACACATTTGTATGCACAAACAACAAGTCACAGTTAGACAAAGTCCCATCTATGTTTTACTTGTATGACATTTCAAAATATATGCATTTTAAATATGTCTCTCAGCCTGTCTGCAGTCTCTTTGAAGTATATTTATGCATATGTATGAGACATTTGACATTTTGCTCTCTCTCTCTCTCTCTCTCTCTCTCTCTCTCTCTCTCTCTCTCTCTCTTTGGACGAGGAACTGATTGATAGAAGCACTTCTGTGCTACTTGCTAGTTAGCTTTAGCACTACGTGCCTAATTTAAGAGATGGAATAAATTAAATGTTTCAAAATGAAAATGTTGCACATATACACTCACCTAAAGGATTATTAGGAACACCATACTAATACTGTGTTTGACCCCCTTTCACCTTCAGAACTGCCTTAATTCTATGTAGCATTGATTCAACAAGGTGCTGAAAGCATTCTTTAGACATGTTGGCCCATATTGATTGGATAGCATCTTGCAGTTGATGGAGATTTGTGGGATGCACATCCAGGGCACGAAGCTCCCGTTCCACCTAATTCCAAAGATGCTCTATTGGGTTGAGATCTGGTGACTGTGGGGGCCATTTTAGTACAGTGAACTCATTGTCATGTTCAAGAAACCAATTTGAAATGATTCGAGCTTTGTGACATGTTGCATTATCCTGCTGGAAGTAGCCATCAGAGGATGGGTACATGGTGGTCATAAAGGGATGGACATGGTCAGAAACAATGCTCAGGTAGGCCGTGGCAATTAAACGATGCCCAATTGGCACTAAGGGGCCTAAAGTGTGCCAAGAAAACATCCCCCACACCATTACACCACCACCACCAGCCTGCACAGTGGTAACAAGGCATGATGGATCCATGTTCTCATTCTGTTTACGCCAAATTCTGACTCTACCATCTGAATGTCTCAACAGAAATCGAGACCCATCAGACCAGGCAACATTTTTCCAGTCTTCAACTGTCCAATTTTGGTGAGCTTGTGCAAATTGTAGCCTCTTTTTCCTATTTGTAGTGGAGATGAGTGGTACCCGGTGGGGTCTTCTGCTGTTGTAGCCCATCCGCCTCAAGGTTGTGCGTGTTGTGGCTTCACAAATGCTTTGCTGCATACCTCGGTTGTAACGAGTGGTTATTTCAGTCAAAGTTGCTCTTCTATCAGCTTAAATCAGTCGGCCCATTCTCCTCTGACCTCTAGCATCAACAAGGCATTTTCGCCCACAGGACTGCCGCATACTGGATGTTTTTCCCTTTTCACACCATTCTTTGTAAACCCTAGAAATGGTTGTGCGTGAAAATCCCAGTAACTGAGCAGATTGTGAAATACTCAGACCGGCCCGTCTGGCACCAACAACCATGCCACGCTCAAAATTGCTTAAATCACCTTTCTTTCCCATTCTGACATTCAGTTTGGAGTTCAGGAGATTGTCTTGACCAGGACCACACCCCTAAATGCATTGAAGCAACTGCCATGTGATTGGTTGATTAGATAATTGCATTAATGAGAAATTGAACAGGATTTCCTAATAATCCTTTAGGTGAGTGTATATACATCAAATCTAAAATATAACTATATGCCTACCAAACTCCACAGCATCTCTTACGCCAAAGATCAAGGAGAAACCTGTTCTCCTGATCCATTGATTTAATAAGCATGACCTTTGTAACCAGGCAACATGAGGGGACTACAGACTCTCCACCTAACATGATTAGACCTAGCAAGTACATGCCAAATAGTGTAACCTTACCAACCTAAGTGAGTCTTCATCCATACCAAACCAAAGTATGTATTTACACACGATATAAGAACATATCAAATATGAAATAGTGACTCAAATGACAATTTGTAGTTAAATTGAGGCACATCATATGCAGCAGAGACTCACCAGGTTCTGAAAGAGCCAGCACTCCTTTATCAGAGATGTCTTTCACCTGGCAGTCCTCTTCTTCCAGCTGGTAGCTTTCGAAACTGAAGCTCATCACCACATTGCCCTCGGGGGTCTGGCCGGGGGTGGCCTGTTTACGTCGCTCTACTCCTTTTGAACCCATAGTCCCCGTTGTGGGCTGAGATGTCTTTCAAAAAGGCCTCTTTTTAACAGTGGCAGAAATATGATCTGTAAAAAGAGTATGAAAATTATTCATGTGCCAGCAACTTACAAAACAGACTAGATCCAAAACATTACATACAATTTTTTTATGAGGTTTAATCACTTATTCCCCATGTGACAATCACGAGATAGTGACATTCTGATTAATCTTAACAATATCTTAAACAAATAAACCATTTTAAAGATAGTTACATGAATGTTGTGGTTTTATTTTGCATGTATTTCTGATATAAATAAAGTTTAATAGGCATTGCCATATATTTTCAATACACAGGCTTTATTACTCTTGATTTGAGCTTTTTTTTCCCACTGAGATGAAAGGGGCATGTGATGTCAAATTGGCTCTAGTGACTGAACAGTGAAGTGTAATAAAAGCATGTGAAGAGCAGCCTCAAGCCACTTTCTGTTAAGTCGACCATGCTATGTGACATTTCACTTTTAGCTATATGATGTATGCTTTTTTTAATCTTCTCTTTATTTTTATTTGCGTATGCATGCGTGTGCATAATTACTAATGAATTGTCAAGGGATATGCCTATATTGCGTGTTCTATTTTAGGAAGAGACAGACAGAAAGTCTAAAAAAAATCTATTCTGTCAATTCAAATCAAGCACTTCCAGCGAGCAGAGCCTTGGCCAAGATGCCACTGTTGGACGTGCTATTGAAATTGTCTTCATCTTGGAAATCTGCCAATCCGTCCTTTGAAGGAGGCTGGGGCTTGGAATGCATCACTGGATCAAAAGAAAAGCAATCTTTGATATCAGTGTTATGCCACTGACTAGAGAGTGGTTGGGCACATTTTGTGCCTCACCCGACCGTGTTGCACTGAGTGATTCCAAACCAAATGGAATTGTTCTTTGCCAATGATTTACACAGTAAGAGTTTGTGACCAAACACAAAGACGTACATCATATCCACCAAGCTGTCATAGCATAGCATTATCATAGTGGCTCATGCTGTTTAACTAAGATACTCTATGTCAACAGTGCTGAAACATGCAAATAAAAAGCATAGAGCATCACCTGCTCCTGAACTGTCAAGACTGTGAAGTTACAGATGATAAGCATAAGCAAGGGAATTAATATGTAGCCTATAAAAGCTTTCCAAAATGATGCGGAGAGGCAATAATAATAGAAAAATGGGCTGCAGGCGAAGGATGTAAGAGGAACAACAAAAGGACCTGATGCTCGCGTGCTTTGTTGATAGCCTAGTGTTGTGTGTTTGACACAAGTTAAACCTCTGAAATTGGAGTTAAAATGTTATGAAAAAACAAGACGCACGTCTAAATCCAAATTAAGTATGAAAACTTGCGTATTAAAACCTACTTATGCACATAATTAGCAGTAAGGCAAAAAGCAGCAGTATAGGCTATGTCAACGCGCACTAATTTATTCACTTTCTTTTTTTCAAAACATAGCTACTATCCCTTCGATAAAATCTCACATCATTTTCTGCTATCTGTAGGTTGCTTTTTTTCAGGTCCTTTGTTGCTCTCACGGGACTTGTTATGGTCATAATCAAATCGCAGCATATATTTCCATTATTCATCTCGCAGTGCTCATGCATCATTTAGAGAGACAAAAAAAAACGATAGTTATTAGAAAGACAACAGGTTAAATCTTACCCCCGATCAATTAAATGTCTCTTTCCTCCCTTGTTCGCATGTTATTATATGCAACCACAACCCTTCTTTGGCATTTTCATCATACGTGCGGTGTTGTTTAGGTTCTCCGGTGTAAATATCCTCCTTTCCAAGGTGAAGAGCCACAGATCCGCTGTCATTCTCCCTCCCACACAGCGCGTTTGTATCGGTCTACAAGCCTCCAGCTGTCTGCCAAGGAAACCCGCTTTCCTTATCGCTCTATTAAAGGAAACCCGCTTTAGTGCACTTCATGATTCTCAATGCCCTTATTTCTATAATGCCATGCAAACTAATCATGCAGTTTCACAATTTAAGTATTCTTTTGAAAAATCTACAACTATAATTTAAAACAAATAATTAGAATGTATAGGCCTATATATGGAATACTTCATTCTGATTGGTCAGTTGCGGTATTCGTTTTTTTTAATTATTATTTTTGAATAGATAAAAATTAAAATCCTTGTAATAATAATACATATATTGTTATATAGTTTTACTTCTAATGCATTTTAAAAAATTGTACACTTACCTTTTGCATTCAATGGTCTGTTTGGACCCTGTGGAACAAGCTTATAAAGCAGTTATAACTTAATATTTTGAAACCATATTGTCTAATCAGTGACTTCTCATTAACGAGTGAGTGTTAACTTGAATGTTACCATGTTTTTGCCATGCTATTATTTCATTTACCCCCTTGTAATTAATTAGAAAAATGTAGAAATTCTATGAAATTTCAAAGAATGAGAGCTACAGCATGCAGGTGTGATGCAGGAAAAAAATATATGAATGAGAAGTTTTATTTGAATATATCATTAGATGAAATAATAACATAAAATATGAGAATTACCAGGGTGAACTCCATTGACTTCAATAGATTTAATTTGATTAATTTGAAACATTAACGCATGACTGCTCAAAACAGTCTAACTATATGACTCGTGTCGTACTACTTGCACAAACTTTTACTTTCTTATGAAAAAATTATAATAAACAGCTTGGATCTCCTTTTAATTCGGCAATGGTTCAACAATAGGTGGCAGCAAAGGGAAATGTGGATTTTTTTGTTTGTTTTGTTTTTGTTTCATAGGCTTACCCTCTTTCCTTTTTTAAATTTAGAATATGTTGGTCAATGAACTTTTGCTCTACAAACACATTAAAACATTAATTTTTTCATTATTTTATTTTATTTTATATTATGCATGCGCAAGCATGTTTTTAAACAAAATGCAGCGTAAACCATTGGTTTAAATGGTTATATCTGTTATATTTAAATCAATATATTGTGTGTATTTTGGCAATCCTAACAAATTTACATTTAAATAAATGTAAAGAATCTTTATGTACCTCTTCTGGGTCCAAATGGACCTGAATGCAACAGAAGGGTTTAAAAAGAAATGAATACTTTTAGCTTAATATTTAAGAATGCATTGAATTTATCAAACATGACGCTAAGGACTTTTAAATTGCTACAAAAAAATCTATTGCAAATGCTGTTTTGAACTTTAGTTTCATGAAAGAAACCTTAAAAAATATAGCATGGTTTCCACAATAAAGCAGCACAACTGTTTTCAACTGATAATAAATGTTTCTTGAGCAGCAAATCAGCAGAATAATTTCTGAAAGATCATGTGACACTGAAGACTAGAGTTCTGAAAATTGAGACTGGTAGTTCGGCTTTGCGTCACAGAAATAATGTTTTTTTTTAATAGCCTAGAAAATAGAAACAGTCATTTTAAATGTAAATGATATTTCACAATATTACCGTTTTTACTGTATTTTTAACCAAACAAATGCAGCTTTGGTGAGCATATGAAAACATGGTAACAATGGTAAGCTCAATGGTAAGCTCACAGAGAAGAGTGCAGAGAATAATAACAAATAAACAAAATTAATCAAACACAAGAAAATCAGGGAACAGGACTGAGAACATCGTTACTATGGAATTCCAAAGCTGCCAATATTAAAAATAAATAAATACATAAATAAATAAATATACAAATAAATATACAAAAATCAAAAATAAATAAATATATAAATAAATAAAAGCCAAAAAAAATTATATTTTTCCATGTTTATTTATGCATTCTTTTATTTATTTATACATTTGTTCATTTCTATTTTTATTTATTTCCACATTTATTTATTTTTACATTTATTTATTCCTACATTTCTTTGTGCTTGGGGTAATGAGGAGGGCGTGGTTTACCTCAGACATAGCAATCGAGCTCAGAGTAAGCGAGGGCTACAATAAGTAGCCTGCTGACACTGATACTGTCTGTGACTTGGATAGGTTTATGGCCAAAATCTTTACTGTGTGACATGGATAGGCTAGGCCTACTCTTTATTCCGGAAATGGCCTTAGAACATTGTCTGGTCTGGATTTGTAAAATGTCCTGGGCTAACAAACATGGAACATGGACAGTATCGATGTCAGTAGGCTATACTTATTGTATTTCGACCACAAGGTGTCACTGTGGCCTCAACGCTTCGCCCACGCCTACTCTGAGCTCGATTGCTATGTCTGAGGTAAATCACGCCCTCCTCATTACCTTACACACAAAGAAATGTAGGAATAAATAAATGTAGAAATAAAGTGTTTGCATACTTTATCAGCTGAAGTGAAATAAATGCAATATTTGGCAATGCACAGATGTTTTAGAGACATTATTGTCATGTAATACTTTATGTAATACTTTATGTACTGCTTAATACAGCGTGTGTTTGAATAAAGAATAAAGTTCAACATAAGTCTACACTATCAATTAAGTGGGGTCTATGTTTTTAATCAGTTTTATTTTGATAAACATGACAATATAACATCGCAACTACATGAAAGGAGGTTTTACTGTTATAAAAAAACAGATTTGTGAGCATTAGTGGAGCTGAAGGTTTTGGAATAAACACGAAACACACGTGATCGCTGTCATGCGGTGAATCCAGCCAATCGAGGAACAGCCGTGTCGTCATCAGAGTCCGTGCAGCCTCTTGCAGCCGCTCTAGAGAAACTGCACCGGCTGTATTAGCCGACTGCTCTCGAATCGCTTTCGCGGCACTTTTTTTGACATACGTCACTGTCACATGGCGTCGGCGCTGCATCAAGTCGGACAAAATTTCTAACCGGCATGCACTGCTTCAAGTCAGCCGCCGAACTGCGCATCGCTGGGTGAAGTCGAACAAGCCTAAAAACACAACCAAAACAGACTAGACATGTGACAATTACATTTGTTTCTGTAGAAAAAAAAGAAAAATGTGGAAAAAAGAATACATTGGCAACAGATTGGAACAAGTGGAACCCAGTGCATATACATTTGCAATAGTAGGTTGCAAATTAATTTTGTCATTATTAAAAGTTCTTAACATCTTTTAAATAATCAATGTGTTGTACTGTTGTTGTACATGGTTGGGCAGCATTCAGCCTTGAACGTGATTTTGCATCCAATGTTCAGACAGCATTATTGGGTAAGATCAAAGCTCAACAGTGACTCTCAATGAGGAAAGGGCATATGATAGATTGCTTTATTTGCCTTTTGGAGGAATCAATGGACACCTTTTCATTTTGAATGTGCTAGTGGAAAATCTAGATACCACATGTATAATACACAGTGCTGCTGTTATATGTCTGTCATCACTTATTGAGAAGGCAACAAAAACAAGGTAAAAATGCAGCGTTCACCAGTCACATGACCTGCCAAAGCAACAATGCCCTATAAAGGGTCCTCTGCTGGGAAATTCTTTCTGTTTCGTATTTACGATAAATATCAAACTCATTCTGACTGTAACCATGTAAAAAAAAATGTCAGCTGAATACTTTCTCTTTTAGCCATTAATTCAATCAATATTGAGAAACAGGGATTCAGACACAGGGATGCTTTCTTATTAAAATACAAAGAAATAACACACTTTGTGTATGGCTGAGTCCAGCAATGTTTGAATCCCTTGATTTTGTTCGACATTAAATTACACTTATATTCATGAATTAGCAGTTTTGACTCAGTTTACCATTACGTCCTTCAATAGTGTAAGGTATTTATCTTGTTTCCATGCAGAATGATTGATTCGGGATATTCTCTATCCAAAAAACCTAATGTATTGCAATTGTTTGGTTGACTGATATTCATAAGGAAGTCAATGAATTCAATCAATGGTCATCAGTCTATATATTCCTTTTGTTTTCTCATGCAGCATTTGCAAGCATAACGAACTGGCTAAATGAATCCTTCTTACATGAGGTAAATGAGTCCGTTCTTAGCCTGGATGTACTACCCAGTGGGAATCTAATTTCCTACGCAATGTAATTTCCCCAGAAGGCCTCTGTGCTTGTGTATTCACAAAGCTGACTGGGCTGTTTCATTACCTCCTCTGTGACCTGCTCTGTCAAAGTACAAAATGGCTCAAAGGCATTTGCCCAGAAGGCATTTTATACATTTTGAGCAAAATGGTAATAGCAGTGTTTACTGTAATTGATCTTTTACCATGTGCAATTTGGCAGAATGCATATTATGTGTCTGTTTTATTTATTATTTTCTTAAGATATAAAATCACAGTAATAACAATCCTGTACAGACATCAAATCATATTAAAACAAGGCATTCTGAATCTCATGTTTACCCAGTGCATTATTGACATAAAGGCAACTATATTGTTTATAATTCCTGATATAACTATCTGTAATTTCATGTATTTAGTTATTTTTTTTCCCATTACAAAAAACCCTCCAAAACAACCATATTAGCCAACCCACCCGCAACAAAAGTTTACTGACTGCCTCTTTAAAATCACCATCAAATCAAAATGGACAATTCTTATTTTTTATGAAAAGATATTGCAGTATTTATTTGAAATTATTTATTTGTGCACATCATTATTTTGTATTAACTGTGCCCTTATAATCTATAATCAAAATATCTTTCCCTCTTGCTCTGACATGTCTTCTCTGATGATGTGTTTACTGCTTACTGGCATGAGGGCGGGACAACGTGTCACTCACATGAGATCGACCAATAGCAAACCACAATCATCCAATCAATTCTTGTTCAAGAAGTAAGCAATAAACATTTACACAACATTGTTTTCAACTGAAAACTGAAAGGTCTTTATGTGTTTTGAACATTAATTTACACAACAATGGTGTTTTGGGGGCCTGAAAATGTAAGCTTTGGAAAATGGGTTTCAAAGTTTTTGAAAACGATACCATTATCATCCCAATGTAAACAACAAACATGATTAATTAAACGATAAGCTATTTCCTCACAAAAGCTGTTTATTCAGGGTATTAAAGCCTCTCCTCCATTGATATCCATCAAAAACTGCCTCTTGATCCTTCCCTGCGTACCGCCAGAGCGTTAGCTTTAGCCATTCCGCTTTTTTGTCTAAAGGTTGTGTAATGGAGGCCAGTAATCGCTGTGCGAGTAAACCTCACTCCTCTGATCTCAAGAGACACTCTAGCGACTGGCGCTAGAGGTTGCAGCTTTTAGCCTCCTTGTTAGAGCATCTGACTCTCATGCCGGCGGACCCGGGTCTGAGCCCCGCTTGGAGAGGGGGGTTCGAACAGGAGGGGTTACAGTTGTATGCTTTCCTTCCAGTGGCTTTGGTGTTTCTTTACAAAGTAGCATTGCCAACTACTGGCCTGGCAGGATAATACAGCGTTTTAGTCGTTTTTGTGGATCTGTGTGAACAGGGATCGTTTTGACAACGTTGTCATCTGTACACGAAAAAAGCAAAAGCAAAACATTTCCATTTTAGTACATCGTTGTTGTGTAAACGTACCCTCAGATGTCACAATAGGAAAGATTGCAACTTCTGTTTCATTTCGATTTTAAATACATAAACAAGACAGCTTTAGCTGACAAGGTCCTGATTTCATCCATGTGCTAGCTGCCCTCTAGCTGAGTTTTGAGTTGATCACTTCTTATTCAGTTAAATGCTACTAGTAGGGCTGCTGTTTCAGCATATGGTGCTGCAGGAGACGAGTGATGAACCATAACATGCAGGAACAATATCCAGACTGGAGAGTAATGAGATACGGCTCAAACACTGCACGTCATTAATCGTGTTTACTGCTGGGGTTTGTAGCACATCATGAGCTACCTTGACAAACTGGAGGAAATGTTCTCATATCATGCAGCGCAGCGACTGCTATAATAACAAATCAATATGTTATAAGTTTTAAAGCTTTAAGTTATTAGTTATTCCAACAAAATATACATTACATAGCACAAGTCCCAAATAACAACAAGATATATTTGATCTAAACCACAATGAATGATGAAGCTATGGTCTGACACTCATAAATAACCCATTGAAGATGTAAATTAGATATGGATAGACAAACAGTGCTTGACTGTGTGCGAGTAACAGTTGGCATAATGTCAAACTAATGAAGAAATGAGATATATGATCTGATCCGACCAAGACCGTACTTAGTATTAATAGTGCCTTCTGAGCACCGTATAATCTTATTGCTCACTTGTCCCAGAACAAGCTTTTAGAACCTTTTCAATCTGTGTTTCAATCAGGACAGTACTGAGACTGCCCTGGTTCGAGTTATGAACGATCTCCTTATCTCTGCTGACTCTGGTGCCCTTACTATTCTGGTGCTGTTAGATTTGAGTGCAGCCTTTGATACGGTGTGTCACTCTCTGATTGAGAGACTGGAGACTTGGCTTGGTATTTCCGGTACAGTCTTGGAGTGGTTCAAATCTTACCTTACTGATCATACAGTTTGTTGTTCTAGGTAACAATAAATCTAACATTGGACAGGTTTGTTATGGTGTTCCTCAGGGGTCTGTCCTTGGCCCTATACTTTTTAGCATTTACATGCTTCCTCTAGGCCAAGGCAGATTATTCGAAAGCATGGTCTGGGGTTCCACTTTTATGCTGATGATGCCCAAATTTATATTAGCATGAAAACTAATATCGCAGGTATCTTGGCAAGACTTTCTGACTGTCTGCAGGAAATGTAATTATGGATTTACCACAATTTTCTTAAATTGAATGGTACAAAGTCAGGGGTCCTTCTAGTCGGCACCCCTGCAGCTGCCTGTTGGTAAACATTTCAGTTTGCACCTTGACAATAGTGTAATATTTACATGTTCTCAAGTTTGTAATCTTGGTGACAGTTGGGTTAAATAACACTGCCCAACACATTGGTCAAACATTTAATCCAACCGCTGGGTTAAAACAACCCAATCGCTGGGTTTGTCCATTTTCAAACCAACTTGGGTTGTTTTTAACCCAGCATTTGTCTGAGCGGCCATCTTTGAAAGGCCTCTCCGGCAGCTATTTCAGTCAAATATCAAATTCTCCAAAGCTTTTCACATAGCTCACGATTAAATTTCATATTTGAAATCACAATGAAATTTGTTTCTAAACACTCAAATCATGACAAAAAAAAAAAAAATTCATGCTAGACAAGCCAATTGTGCATGTGCAGTCATAAGTGTGCATCTCAGAAGCTAAAGGCAGCTGCAGTGACGCAATGACTTTTCCAATTGGTGATTGGCTCTTTTTATTTAGAAGACGGGACTTATTCCGCCATATTGTGAGTTGCACTTTCGCCCATTCATAGTAATATAATCTATGTATAATTTAAACTCTTTGCTTGCACCCCAAGGCCTCGCAGGACCATCATCCATCCTGGATCTGAACAGAGGCAGCATACACTTGCAGTGCAAGAAAACAATGCAAACACTGCAGGCTGAATTTAAATCATTTTCCAAGAACTGGAATTAGGTACGAGGGTGTTAAGGAGCCTAATAGCCCCAGGGAACTGTTTCAGAATCTAATAGAGTTAGTCTGTGTACTATAATACCATTTGTGAGATTGTGGGAGGGTGAAGGGTTTACAGGATGTTGCATTTATTGTACCATAGACCTTGTGCATGCAGAATAGGTCATTACTATAACAATTATTTCTTGTATATGTAATGAGATTGAATATTGTAAATTAAAAATCATTATGCTATACATGTTAATTCCTATCATGACAGTTATTGCAGATATGAATATATAATGAAAAACATAATAGTCTCTCTTCTCTGCCAGACAGATTTTTGATATATTGTCAAAAGCAATTAGCTTGTGAGACATGCAGTGAAGAAGAATTACTTGGACACACTTCAAGACCTTAACTTTATTAATACAATCAGTGTAAACTGATCTCCCTCGACAGCACTTGTAAGATTAAAAACATAGGCAGTGTTCAGAATGCAATATTAGATAACTGAATACTACACAGTATACACTGTATACTGGCTACTATTTAAAACAATTGTAAAGAAAATCATATTCCACAATAAATATATACAACAATAGTATGCTACAGTGATATGACAGTGTAATTTTGCATTTTGTGTCAAGTTATCATCTTGAAAATAAAAAATGATTGAGCATTTTGAATCCGATTTTACGTAGAAATTTACATTTGCATTAAGCAGACTGAATAATAAGTCAAGAAAGAGGATATTTCTTCTGGTTTACCCATCACAATGGAAATAGCAGGTCAAGTTCGGCACGTTGCAGTAGTCCATGCAGTAAGGTGATTTGTATACTGCTTGTTTTGGCAAATTGAAGTAGGTCATTCAAGTAATACATTTAGAAAACATACTATATACTGCAGGTCTGTAGCAGTAGTACGAGTCAGTATTTAAAATTTTTTTTAAAGCAGCTGTGTGGTTGCATTATAGAGGAACAAAAAAGAAGAAGAAAAAAGGTTAAAGAAAAGAAAGTTAGAATCTGCTGGCACACAGGAAATTAATATATTCTCTAACCTGCCCATGGCAGATAAATGAGCTAGAACAATAATATTCTTTCCATTACATAATTTTCCTATTCATGAGGATTATTAACTTATTCAATTAGAGTCTGGAATTGAAATTGGCTCGATCTTCTATCTCTTAGCAGACATTACAGATGAACTAATAAACCTTGGGTCTCTGAAAACATAGATTAGAAAAAAATATTATTTTAAAATTTAATATGCGTCCTACGGCAATAAAAGAATAATATTTGCAGAGTAAACATATGGATAGTGAAAATCAGAGCAGACATGTGAATAATGAAAATTAATATAATGTAACTGCATACCGGACAGTTCTGAAAGACTATGAACTGATGCGTCTCTTTGATGTGACTGCGGCACCATCTTAATTAAAATCTCAAAATTATAATTCTGCCAGGGATTTTTATGGCAGAGTGGAGTAATGAATGGCACTTATGCCTTTGACCTCCTGTCTAATTCATCTACCACAGTCTCTCATGTCTCTCATACATTCTAATGAGATCACCATGACAGCCTTCTCTTTTTCTCATTTACTGAATGTTATTGAAAACTGGTGTACAACCATAGAGAGTTGAAGAAAATAATCAAGCATTTTGATTGCAACAATTAATTGGTATATAGCTACTGTCTTACAATGATTCCCTCTACTAAATGCATATAGTCACTATAGTTAAAACAACATTTACTTTACAGACTAAGTTACTAAATGCCATGAGGAAAAAAATCCATGTAATATAGCGCAGTTTAAAGTATATACATTATCTGAGACCTACCTATCCACTCAAAGGCTTTCAGCTGCCATGAGACTGGTTGGTCTTCTGCCATACAAAAAGATGTATGTGCACCTGAAGGCAAATGGCTGTGGGAACGACTTGGTTTAAGATTTACTCTGGGCCTTCAATTAAAGAAAGAGCCTGTAAATACTGATACTGTTTTAACCATCTGTATCATCTGTACTGTATGACTTTGAAATCTCAGATATTCCTGACACAACGCTGAATCATCACATTTTGTAATGTTGCTAAATTAATATAGAAAAGTTATTAACAGAGTTTGGCATACAGTTAAATACACTTGCCTTTGAACATCCCTAAAACAACGACCTAATTTTGCAACAATAAATTCACTGTCTAAAAGTACAATTCAGTGTCTATATGTCTGTTGCTCGGAGAAGGTGATGCTTTTGCCTAAAACCACATAACAACCGCTGCAAAAATCCCAGTCATTTTCTTTCTCTTTAGCTAAACTTAAAACAACCAAAACAACAGACCTGCATCTAAAGACACAAGTGTTCACTGTTCACATTATAAAAAACAACAAGTAGGGATGAATACTTAAGCTCGTTTATACCAGAAAGATGCAGCATGTGATTTTAGAGAAGTTTGGATTTGCGTATGCAGTTAATGTCTCCCTCCAGTGGTAGGCTACCTGTGCATATAAACAGACCAATAATACAAGCAATGTTTGTTGTTGCGTGTTTTAGATGCTAAGATTGTTTTCACGTACTTTTTGGTGTCATTTTGCCAGAAAACGTGGTATTTTATTAGTGTAATTGCTCTTGTGTAGGCCTGTATAGAACTTTGCTAAAGTTAATAACGTTACTAGAATAAACAGATACGATTGTTTTGGTTTCTTTCTTTCATTACATTGATATAAAAGCCAAACAACATTTATTTCCAGAGTAAGGTTATTTCTTTTCTTTTATTGAGTAATGTGAAATGAACAGCATATGATATATGAAGAACGTATGAACATTTAGCACCGGTCACGTGTTTTGTAAACTCCGCCCCTTATTTTGCCCGTTGACGTCACTCCATTTTACTCCCAGCGTACCCCTCTGCAGCCATCATCTTGAAGTTCAGAGCAAGATGGCGGATAAACCAGGTATGGCTGAATGGGAACTGCATAGTTGATTATTTTGCACTGTTTGGCGTGAAGGTTTAACATAAATCGTACTGTTTTGTTCATCTCTGTCTGAAGATAAGAATGGAGTGAATGTTCGTTGTGTCGTTTTTGCGTAGTGACGCGAAGGCCTCGATGCAGGCAGACGCGAGTCATGTCAAGGACTTTCAGTAACATTGCCTGTCTGCTTACGTTCATGGCTGAATATAATGTTCACGACATGCACATCCTCCCGTGAGGTATTCGTTAGTGAATCGTGCTGGTTAGTTAATGATAAAAAACAAATACATATAGTGAAATCCCATATACTTTAGTGAATTGCCTGACTCAAGAGTAAAAGAGAGAGAGAGAAAAAGAACAAGTGTTCAATTTTGTGAGAAGATTGCCATTGTGTGTTATTGACTGCGGCTGTTCACATTCTGCAGAAAGTACCTAAATAATTTAGTAACTATTAGTACAGTAAATATTGTGGCGTGGTAGTGTTCTCCTTACAAAAAGTATATTGGCATTACCAAGGTTATTGTATATGTTTGCACCATGGAACTGAATAGTTACCTCATAGTACTGAAAATTATACTATCGTAATATGTCAAAAAGCAGACAAACATAGTTTTCTTTTCTGCTTGGGACTTGATAAAGCGCATTTTGCTTTAGTGTCAAACTCAAGTGTGACAATCTTTACCTTGTATATGTTTGCGAACTAGTACGGTCTGAGTTTCATTTGGATTCACTGAGTTTATTGAACAAAACCCAATAAAATGTATTTACTTACAATTGTGTTTATTTGTGCCCCAGTTGCCCTGGCCCAGAAGAGGCTTTTGGACGTCAAGCTTGGGCAACTGCCATCGTGGCTCGGAACAAGAGATTTCACCCCAAATGGACTTATTGGTGGAGCTCGTGGAGGTAATGACTAATGCATTCAACATTAGAAACACATCTTTGATCAATATTATTATAATCACTTGTTTGTGCGTTATAATTTCACTAATCAAATCTTATTTCAGGCTATGACAGATATTACAACAAATACATCAATGTGAAGAAAGGAGGTATTGGTGGTGTTGCCATGTTCATTGCTGGTTACATTGCCCTGAGCTACCTCTGGGAATATGATCACATCAGTAAGTACTAAAAGTATAGGTGAATCTGTAGTAATGTGTCCTTCACCATTGTACTGTTGTCTAAATTTAGTGTCACTAAGAAGTGTTTTTCTTGTCCCTCAACAGAACACGACAGGTGGAGGAAGTACCACTAAAACAAACCCTTCGTCTGCAGCAGTGTGATCATCACACCTCTCAGTTTTTCTGTTTGTGACTGTGACCAATAATAAAATAACATTTATTTAATTTGGACTCTTTATTGAAAGCATACAAAAGTGTAGGCTGTATGTACAAGAGCTTGATTTATTATTCACATTTCTTGTGAATAAATCTTGCAACCAAGATTATTAAGGGGGGTGTTCACTGCATTTTCAAAGCACAAGAATGTGGGAAAAGGGACACATGATCCTTTTCAAGACACAAAAGCTAAAGCCGCGCGAATAGTTTGTTAAATGGCAAAATAGAGATCAGTCAATGATGATGCTTTCATACATTTATTGTAATAAGTACAACTCAAACAGTTTAATAGATACAAAAGGGCATCTCAATAGACTGCAAAATGATGCCTATCTCTTCAATTTCAGATCATATTAGCTGCTAATGGACACAATGGTCTCCCTTAAGACTCGTTCATATATTTTCTTCTAATTTCAGCATTGCTTTAAAGTTTGAGCAATCAAGATGCTTGTTACTCCAATACAAAAGACTCACATTTCAAAGTATGTGATTTATGTAAGGTTTTATGTGAAAAAACAACTGTATAAAAGTGGTTTTACTACTTCTACCTTTTGGATCTGTAATGACTGTGGTGCTCTTGGCACACGGACAGTGAGGTAGAGCCACATTTACATCACTCATCTCTAACCTTTACAGTGAAAGGGTAATGCACCAGGAATCAAATACCTCACTTTGCAAGTCATAACCACAAATATTGGAGATCCTTTATTAAAAAAAAAAACTACTGTCCACTCAAAAATGCAAGGTGTCCTTTTGTGCATTTGTTTGCGTAATGGCCCTTCTCACCGCACTGGAAGAAGCAAATAGACATCGAATGTAATTGCACATTTTGAGAGCATCAAATTAATATGGCTGACAAAAAAAATGTATGCAGTGTCCTCACCTTGTAACACGTAACTTGGTCCAGTGGACGAGGACCGCGAGGTCCACCCATGTTGCTGTTAGAATGCATTATCCCAACAACATTTGGCATTCTCTGGTGGTTGATATTGGGGTTGGTTAACTGGATAAGTGACTGTGACGATCTGTTCATGGGCTGCATGTTTTGCTGCTGGAGAATAAAATTAAGATGAAACATTGGTATCAAAGTAAGCATTGGTGTTCTTTTAAAAGTTCATTTGTTTGTGTATTGGGTGTACTAGAACAGTACGGAGCCCTTAAACAGACACAGTGATAAAAAAGGGTGTAAAAATGATCAATGTTTTTGCGTTCTGTCCCAAATGTTTTGCTTTCTCCCAAGAAACTTTGCGTTTGCATTTTTTCACATCATCTCCTTTTAGGGGCTCCGTAGAATAGGTTAACATGCTTTAATGTTCAAAGAACATTATTTTTCACATACTGTACATTATTGCTGTCTGAAAAACGCAGATTGCACTCCTTACCCTAAATTGCAACAACACTACAATTCAGTGAAGACTCGCCTTATTTCTTTGCTTATAATTATGGGCAGGCATTATGCTAACATTTCAAATTGTGAAGATGACGTTTGCGGAAGTAATATCTGGACTTTGACTTTGCGTTTTAGGCAGGTCTGGATCAGTGTTCTTTGTAAGGCAGTTTACACGACACAAAGTAAAAACGGAAAACTTTTTATGCGTTTTGGTCATTCATGTACACCACAACAGTGTTTTGGGGGCCTGAAAATGCAAGCTTTTGAAAATGGGATTCAAAGTAAAAGTTTTTGAATTGCAGTTGTTTTTGCGGATCCGTGTGAACGGGGGTCGTTTTGACAACGCTGTCGTCTGTATGCGAAAAACGTAAAGTAAAAACTTTTTTGGCACATCTTTGTCGTATAAACAATCCCCTGTGCTTTGTGACTTTTCAGATGCATGTGCGAAGTTTACATGTGCGCACAGATACATTGCACACTAAAGGAAAGGAAAAGAAAAGCATTAAAAACCTTTTGCTGAGACTGTGGGTGTTGAGGTAACGGTGGCTGTTCAGTCGCACCCATTGGGAGTTCAAATCTTGGGCTAGGAATTACAAAATAAAAATTCACGGTTAGAATTGAAGCAAAGTCACAGGTGTGAATATGTATATGCATGAATTACAATGACAGATACTCACTGCATAAATTTGCATGACTTGCCCTCTGGGCAGAAGCCAACAAGGTAATTTACACAAATGACTCTTCTTGTGTGTCTGTGCCTGCAATCCGGACCTTAAGGGATGATGGTGGAAATGGACATTTTTATATTTACCGTTGCAATCAATTTTGAAATATCTGTAATGTAACTTTAATTTCAATATAAATATTAATTTTAACATTTAAAACATGGGATCCTAGCTTGATTGAACAGAATTGGATGTAATATAATGTTTATACAACTTTTTTTTAAGTGTAAAAAATGTATATAAATGTAAAAATGCAAATATCTGAAAATCACTGCAAAAGACTTACCATGCTTACAAAAACCCCTATCATACCATGGGCAATCTTTAATCTTAGATTCTGGGTCAATGTGCAAGAATGGACACTCTTTGTTACTGCACTCCCCTGCACAAAGAAATTATTAACACCATTACAGACAGACAGACAGACAGACAGACAGACAGATAGATAGATAGATAGATAGATAGATAGATAGATAGATAGATAGATAGATAGATAGATAGATAGATAAGGTAGGTATGTAGGTAGGTAGATAGATAGATAGATAGATAGATAGATAGATAGATAGATAGATAGATAGATAGATAGATAGATAGATAGATAGATAGATAGATAGATAGATAGACAGACAGACAGACAGACAGATAGACAGACAAGGTAGGTATGTAGGTAGATAGACAGACAGACAGACGACAGACAGACAGATAGACAGACAGATAGACAGACAGACAGATAGATAGACAGACAAGGTAGGTATGTAGGTAGATAGACAGACAGACAGACAGACAGATAAGGTAGGTATGTAGATAGACAGACAGACAGACAGACAGACAGACAGACAGACAGATAGATAGATAGATAGATAGATAGATAGATAGATAGATAGATAGATTTTAAAATACTAACCAAATTTAGAGTAGAAATAACATTCAGGCATCTTTGTCATATCATACTCGTGTAAAAATTCACATTGGTCTCCTTTCTTGCATAAACCTCTAAGCCAGTGCTTGCACACCACAGTCTTTTCTCCACTGATGTGTCTGAAGGGGCACATTCCACCTGTCAAAAGAGAAAGCTGTAAAGTCTGATCAAAATAATACATCTGATTTACACGTTGAAACCTTATACAAGCTTTTGCAATACATGCCTTTAATACAGGCAGCTTTCATGAAGAACTCGCATACAGCAGCGCCAGATTCTGTAGAATAACAAGAGAATGTTTGTACCATTATTAAGTCTTGTGTCCTAAACAACAATTAAAAAAGCAGTACGTCTTATAAATAAAAAAAATACACAACCAGAAACAAAGCATTGAAAATATTGATCAGTGCCCCTGTTCACTTACTATCCATTCCTGGGAAAGGCAATGGTTGAGCGCCTAATTGTTGTTGTACAGCGAATTCTAGGTCAAACTTGAGGTGATCGACAGTTGCGATTAATTCCTGCATTTTGGTATTATATTCTGTATATATTTTACCAGCAGCTGAAACTCTTCTCGTTATAACACTTAATCAGAAAACTAAAATAAGTCTTGATGGCTAACAACTTATCGGTTTGCCTTTGATCAGGTTTAATACAAGACGTAAAAAGAGAGAATAGCGAAAATGTGCCAATGTATTAATTGAGTGAACGATTTTTAATGTAGCGCAGGAGTTGATTTGTAAAAGAGATAAACATTGTAAATAAACAGTTGATTGTAGAACCGTCTGCTTCAACAGCGCTGCTCAAGAGTGACCCCTGACCCACGAACTTCAGGCTGTATAATCGATTACAACAGCATCGAGGGGTTTCCGGAAGGCGCGAATTTAATTTCTTAAAATTAGTAATTTCGTCTAATTAATGTATAAATATATAAAGATGTGCTAATGATCTACTGGTGATGTGTCGTTAGATGGCGACTTGGGCGAAATAAAACATCAGAGAATATACGAAATAATGATCTCGATCAGTGTGTTGGTTGTTGATTAAAATGTCTGCTGTAGTCACTACTAGCGCCATGCAGTGCCAAACGAGAGTGCTGACGGTCGTGTGGCTGGACACATTGTACTGGGGTTTCAAATTTGAATATCAAAATATACAGATTATGTAATGTTCAGGGTTTCAGGAACTTATTACAACAATTTTAAAAACAATTGTCGAATGGCAAAGCCTTTTGTGTGTTTCTACACTTATTTTCTGCTTGTCTATTTTAACCCCAGGCTACTTCATAAAAAATAAACGGGAATGAAAGAACAGAAATGACTCTGATGTGTGTGAACTTCTGAGTTTCAGTCATACATTTATGTATTTCTTCATTCCATATTTTAGTTAAGAAAATATAGAACATAGTTGAGGAATCGGAGTTCTCTTTAAGCTTGGCATGTACTTTTTCATTGTAGTATTCTGAACAGATAAGGATGAGAATAAAGTCACATCCACTTCTAAAAATGTACAAATGTGATGCCCTCATTAATTTTTAAGATCAAGGAATAACATATTCACTCATTAATAGATTGCTCTTAAGCTGCAGGAAACTGATATGAAAACCAAATCTGTAAAATAAAAATAAATATTAGGGACAATTTTATTGACATTCTGCAGGTGTTAGCTGAGTGAGTAGGCAGTTAATATTGCACATCTGGAGGAAAAAAAAAGATTAATAAAAATAATTTTCATATACAAGCATCATGTTCCAAAAATGAAGTACTTGTAATCAGATATTACGTTTTAAAATACTCTTTAAAAGACTTTTTAATGATCATGTTATTCTCTCAATTATTCACATAATTTCATATTTACATGCAATGCAGGGAATCCCCATTTTTTTCTTTGACCTAATATCTTTTACTTGAAGTGCACTATGATATTTTAAGCTAATATGTTAGGGCAATAATACAATTAAGTCAATAATAATAAATACAATTATGGTCATTGTTCTCTAATGATGGTTGATGATCACATGAAATGCAGGAAAAAAATATTTTATTTTGATTGCTTTTAATTTAAAATGATCTTAACTTAGCTTACTAAGTTAATTACTTATCTTTTCATTAAAGTCAAAACCCTATTTTCAAATCAATGTGGTAATCGAGTTAGGTCATATGTAATCCAAAAATATTCAGATTATACCTAAAATGTGTTATATAAATTGCATTACTAACTACAATTTGTCTTTTAATTTGGAAACAGTAACCCATTTCAAAGTCATCTATGCAGAACAGCAAGCATCCTAATTTCTTTATGAAAAGAAAAAGATGAAAATCCCTATCCTAAATTACTCCTTTTTCCAGAGCTGATTTATATATAATAGGAGACTGGACACCAATCCAGAATGATTAAGACACAGCAGAGTTTAATAAAAAAAAAATCAAAACATACATAAAACAACAATAATATTTCAACAGATCCAACATCGGAATGACAAACAATTAAGTGTATTAAAACTACAAATCAAAGACCAGCAAGCCGTTTCTCCTTTGTCTCATCCAGAACATCCTCTGCATCCACAGTGAGTGCACTCAATGATACGACCCTAAGAGAACAAAGAACAAATTAGGGACAGTGGAAGAAACGTAAAAAAAAAAAACCTTGGCATACATAGTTACTCATAGGACCAGTGTTTGGAGAAGAAAATGGAATCTCTTACAGATGTGTAGGACTTGAATAACTTTAGACAGCCTAGATCAATAGGCACAATTCCTGCTTTTTCCCACAGGCTATTTCCCTCTTGAACAGTTATACAGGTGCTGGTCATAATTAGAATATCATCAAAAGGTTGATTTATTTCACTAATTCCATGCAAAAAGTGAATCGTGTATATTATATTTATTCATTATATAAAAACTGATATATTTCAAATGTTTATTTCTTTTAATTTTGATGATTATAACAGAAAACTAAGGAAAATCCCAAATTCAGTATCTCAGTATCTAATAATATTGTGAAAAAGTTCAATATTGAAGACACCTGGTGCCACACTCTAATCAGCTAATGAACTCAAAACACCTGCAAAGGCTTTAAATGGTCTCTAGGTCTAGTTCTGTAGGCACAATCATGGGGAAAACTGCTGACTTGACAGTTGTCCAAAAGACGACAATTGACACCTTGCACAAGGAGGGCAAGACACAAATGGTCATTGCAAAAGAGACTGGCTGTTCACAGAGCTCTGTGTCCAAGCACATAATAGAGAGGCGAAGGGAAGGAAAAGATGTGCTAGAAAAAAAAGGTGTACAAGCAATAGGGATAACCACACCCTGGAGAGGATTGTGAAACAAAACCCGTTCAAAAATGTGGGGGAGATTCACAAAGAGTGGACTGGAGCTGGAGTAAGTGCTTCAAGAACCACTACACACAGACGTATGCAAGACATGGGTTTCAGCTGTCGCATTCCTTGTGTCAAGCCACTCTTGAACAACAGACAGCGTCAGAAGCGTCTCGCCTGTGCTAAAGACAAAAAGGACTGGACTGCTTCTGCGTGGTCCAAAGTTATGTTTTCTGATGAAAGTAAAATTCATCCCAGAGTCTGGAGGAAGAGAGGAGAGGAAAACAATCCACGTTGCTTGAGGTCCAGTGTAAAGTTTCCACAGTCAATGATGGTTTGGGGTGCCATGTCATCTGCTGGTGTTGGTCCACTGTGTTTTCTGAAGTCCAAGGTCAACGCAGCCGTATACCAGGAAGTTTTAGAGCACTTCATGCTTCCTGCTGCTGACCAACTTTATGGAGATGCAGATTTCATTTTCCAACAGGACTAAGTCCAGCAAACTCACCTGACCTAAACCCCATAGAAAATCTATGGGCTATTGTGAAGAGGAAGATGCGATATGCCAGACCCAACAATGCAGAAGAGCTGAAGGCCACTATCAGAGCAACCTGGGCTCTCATAACACCTGAGCAGTGCCACAGACTGATGGACTCCATGCCATGCCACATTGCTGCAGTAATTTCAGGCAAAAGGAGCCCCAACTAAATATTGAGTGCTGGACATGCTCATACTTTTCATGTTCATACTTTTCAGTTGGCCAAGATTTCTAAAAATCCTTTCTTTGTATTGGTCTTAAGTAATATTCAAATTTTCTGAGATACTGAATTTGGGATTTTCCTTAGTTGTCAGTTATAATCATCAAAATTAAATGAAATAAACATTTGAAATATATCAGTCTGTGTGTAATGAATGAAATATACAAGTTTCACTTTTTGAATGGAATTAGTGAAATAAAAACTTTTTGATGATATTCTAATTATATGACCAGCACCTGTATGCCTCCCATGGCATATCCCTGTAAGTGCAATACTCCCACGGTTTAGTGCAATATCTTTGTAAATGAATTCAGTCCTATTTATTCACAATACTTTAAACATGTTTATTCTGACTAAACCTGTGTCTTTATATATTTTTTTATATTTTACTCTTTTATTAATGTCTTGTTATATTTATGTGTGTGTACTGGAAGCTTCAATACCAAGGTAAGTTCCTTGTGTGTGCAACTTGGCAATAAAGCGCTTTCTGATTCTTACCACTTCAAGTTTGCCCTTGGGAACTCTGCATATGCAATTTGTTCCAAAGTTAGTGTCTCGTGTCTGAATGCACCGCAGACAGCACAGATTTTCGTAGCCCTGTTTCTTCCATTTGGCAATCAAATTTTTGTCTGCATAACCCTCTTTGATGCAGTACTCGTAAAGCTCTGGGAATGAAATTGGAATGGAAAGTTAACAACTTGCATATCTCGAAATAATACAAACATTACAGAGATGAGTCTCTCTATTATACCTCGACTGATGGCTTTTCTCTTGTAGAAAAGGTCGAAAATGTAACGGCTGCGTTGATGGTGAAGTCGGAAGATTGGCCATAGAGACTCAACTTTACGTTTGCCCTCATGTGGCTCGGTTTCAGCTGTGAATTAAAGGAAGCATCTGTTAATAACACCGTGGTAGACGCATAAACGTGATATCTAGCAAATAGCCAAATAAAAAAAGTGTTACTAAATAGCCTATATAAATGAAAGGGTTAACTAAATATATAAATATTATTGTTTAATTATAACAGTGTTCCTTTTAATCATTAAACGTTTCAAATAAACAATCGGCTTGTTAGCATTCTGGCTATAGATTGTAGCATGCTGAACGAACCTTCGCGCATTTTCTGGTCCAGTTCATCAAGAGTTGGCTCTATGAGCTCCCAACCATCTGGAGGTGGTTTCCTACTCCTTTTCACCTTAGGCATTGTGTTATTTAGGAAATATACGATCGTCTCAGTTATTTAACAACAGCGAGCTGGTGCATTAGGAGCTTTCCCGATTTCTGTCGCCAGGCAGATGACGTCACTCTAGAGGTCCTTTTAGTAGGACTTGTTGTTACACGAAAGTTGCGTCAACGGTCAACGAGCTGTCTTTGTTCTTACACATAAAATACGCACTATAATTACTATCAGGCTTATTTTATTTGACAGTCCATTGCTAAAATGGATTGCGCTGAAATCCTGACGAATGCACATGTCAACATTGGTTTTATTATGGTGAAGCTGTAATGTTATTCTCTCTTCCAGTATATTGCATCAGGCTAGGTGTCTGATACACAGCCTGAGTGTAAATATAGGAGTATGGACACACTGGCTATATGCTAATCGATGACTGTACTTACTTAATCGTGACATTTTATATTTGTTTTATTTACTGTGTCGCCCCCGAGCCAATTAAAACCACGTACCATAAATTACTGCCATTTTGTACCTACAGAATTGGATACGCGAGAGTGTGGTGAAGTGAGGCAACCTGATATCATAACTGTAGCCAGCTTTTGTTGGGACTGGGAGTGTGTTTGAGTCGTTTTTTATATATATATCAAGTTAAGTTTAATCTTCATCATGCCTAAAGGAGGTAAGATATCATTTAGTTTTAGTGCGATCACTGGTTGAGCATGTCATGAGCTGGTGCTGCTGATATAGTCTGCTTTTATGATTGACATATACAGTTGGTATTCTGTAACTGTAACTTTTAAACAAAGTATTTTATTTTATCTGGGTATTTTTCTTTGAGAACAATACTATTGGAAAGTGATATATATCCCAGCCCATATATATATATCCAAGCAATTTTGTTGCTTATTTTAGGGAAAAAAGGTGGCCATAAAGGTCGCATGAGAACCTACACAAGTCCTGAAGAAATAGATGCTCAAATGAAAGAAGAAAAAGAACGAAAAAAGGTAAGTTGTATTGCAACTTCAGACAAAAATAAGAATACATATGGGCTAGAATGAGTAATAGTCTTAAAAGGGAAAGTTCACCCATAAATTCTGTCATTTATTACTCACACTCATGTTGTTTCAAACCCGTAAGATATTTGTTCATCTTTGGAACACAAATAAAGATCTTTTTGATGAAATCTAAGATTTCTGTCCCTCCATTGACAGCCTGCCCTACACTACCACTTTCAAGCCCCAGAAAGGTAGTTAAGACTCTAGTGGTTTAACCTACATTTTATGAAGTGCATTATGAAGAGGGTGAGTAATGACAGAATTTTACATTTTTGGGTAAACTAACCCTTTAATAGGATGAAACACAGCAGCTCCCTCTGCTGAAAGAACTTGGAGTAGTTTCTCTAAGAATGGCACGTTTATAAACAGCTGTCTAAAGTCGGCATGACATGAAAATGAACCCCATCTGTTTACCAAGTGTTTCTTAATGATCTTATTGTGAAGGATTCATCCATGCAATGCTGTTTTGACCTCATATCTTTTAATGCAGACTTCTCCAATCAAATTTAATTGTTGTATGTGGTAATGATTAATTTTTACATTGTAGAATGAAGAAGAAGAAGGTGCGGCAGTGAACGACAACCAGAGTGAGGACAAACTGACAGCATCAGGCTCAGAGGACAGTGACGATGACGGGTCTCAGGTAAATCTGATCTCAGAATTGATTATTCCAAGTTCCTGCAGATCTGTCCATCTTCTGCAGATTCATTCTTCAGAGACGTAAACATGGCAGGACGTAGACATTCAGCCAGTTCTGGTCACAAACGTCAGGCACACTGTTAAGGACCGCTCACACCAAGAACAATAACTATATTAGCGTCCACACCAACGCATGTTCTAACGTTCTGTTTATTATAAGCTTGTGCTGCAGTTTTGTCATCTGTCCCTTTAAATGCTCAAGCTTGTTAAAGTCTGGATGTTTTTATCATTCATCAGCTGAAAAAAAAATAATTCTAAAAAGTGATTCCTACAATATTTTTACTCTGTGTTGTTATTGTTATAATGGTGGTATGGATTGCCCTTTTCTCATAGAGCTAGAATAATTATTAAAACTTTATAATTATCGTTATAGTTATCGTCCCTGGTTTGAATGGACCTTTACTCAATTTAATTAATGGGGAATCTCATTGGGTGGAGCAGAGCATTGCTCTTTGATTAGTCTCCAAATCACTGTTTAGAATGTAGGAATTATATATGTTTTATTTTATGTGTATTTGTAATTTTTATTAAGCTTTAATTGATTTTTATTTCAATTTTTGTAATTTATTACGTCAATATGAACCTATTTATTTTATTTAATTTAGTTGCAATGGCAACATTTCTAATTTTCATTTAGGTTTTTTACATCTAAGTTTACGTCTTTTTTATCCACTATTCTTATTTTATTTTTCTTTCAACCTTATTTTCATATTAAAGTATTTATATTTCAATAACATTTTTAATACTTTTAGTTTCAGTTAACAATAACAACACCGTCTCCTTTTTGTCACAGAAAAGGAAGGGTGTTGAGGGATTGATAGAGATTGAAAATCCTAATCGAGTTGCCCAAAAAACAAAGAAAGTCACAGAGATAGAACTTGAGGGTCCCAAACAGCTTTCCAGAAGAGAAAGGTAAGAGACAAACGTCTTTATCTCCAACTACTTGTTACCCTCTCATTTTTCACCATCATTTTATTTGTATAATTTTTTGTCACTGCTGCTCACACTTAATGCTTGCTTGATATACTTTATTATGTATTATTTATACATAGTCTTTTAGACACCTGTTCCTTTTCAGCTATTTCATTATATATATATTTTTTCCACATTTCAGAGAAGAGATTGAAAAGCAAAAGGCCAAGGAGAGGTATATGAAAATGCATTTAGCAGGAAAGACAGATCAAGCTAAAGCCGACCTTGCTCGACTCGCAATTATTAAAAAACAACGTGAGGAGGCCGCACGGAAAAAAGATGGGGAACGTAAAGGTAAATCTTCAGCCCACGGCAATGTTGTAGAACAACTTGTGAAAGGCCGCGTTTACACTGCAGGTCTTGATGCCTAATTCTAATAATTTGTTGACTATATCTGAATTTTTTTGATGACCTGAGCCCAGTTCAGAATGGATCAGAATGATCTAGATTTGGAAATCCCATAGCAAATCCAGGATCGTGGATCACTCTGATCCAGATAGACACTTTTCCAGATTACCAAATCTGGTTTACCAGTGCTCCAAATGGGGTTACATTTCACAATGTAGGCTGCTAGCTATGTAAAGAACAACAGGTAGAAGAGTCAGTGTGGGTCACTTTAAGTGTTTTTATACAAAAAGAAAGAAAACAACATAAACAAACAAACGTCCCCTTCCATTTTCAATTTCCTTCAAACAATCAGACCCTTACAGAGATACTAAAGGGACATGGTCTCGCAAAAGTTTTGAGCTCCCCCAAGAAAGTGTGCATTCATTCGAAAAGAACTCAAGTTTTGAGAGTTAACGCAAAGTTTCTTGGGAGAACACAAAAGCATTAGAATTTAGCATTTAGTTGTCCTTCCATCACTATGTCCCTTAGGGTTTCCGTAGCCCCTCATGTGACCCACAACAAAAACAAACAAATATACGTTTAATAAATCGTTAGAAACTACTTTCGACTGGTTCATCTCTGATGATTGTGCCAATGTAGTTTATAGACCGATAAAAAACACTTAAAATTAAATATATTATGTTTGTTTGATATTGACAGCTGTTTAGGAGGGTATTTTATGGTGCCAAAATATATATTGTTTTTTACTTTTCTGTACTGAAAGGCCTGATGTCTATTATCATGTTTATTATTTTAACTTTTAAACTAACCAAGGGCAAAATATAAATATAAATGCGTGTATATATTAAATTATACAAATGTTGTATTTTTTGACAAGTTTTAAAGTTATTACATTTTTGTTCATGAAATCCACCCTTCTGCTGGGATCAGCATTAGGGGTGTTCGATTCCAGGTTTTTTGGAGTCGACTCCGATTCCCGACTCCCACTGTAGGAGTCTATGGAATCGACTCCATTTACTTTACATCAAAACAGGGGCAGAAATAAGACAAAATTGCAGTTGTTACACACTTAAATTATTTCTCCCCCGACACAAAGCCTTAAAATCCCTTATTAAAACCTTGCACTTTTAGCCTGATCGTCCAAATTAGTCCAATTTAGCGATGACTTGATGAGTGGCTATCAACGTTTCTACCTAGCTGTTGCCGATACCTAATTTTACAGAGGAAAAAAAAGTCATGAAAAAAGCTGTTGTCGAGTGATGGGGCTAAACATGCATGATCATTGTCTTAAAGGGTGAGTTAAAGATACTAAATACTAAAATAAATATAATAATGTACACTTATTCATGTGTTTCTTCTTGATGTGAGTTTTTTTTTATGATTTAGTTTAATGATTATGAACACAAGGTTAACCATGGAAAACCAAATTTGTATTTATTGCATTAATATACTATCAATTAAACTAAAGCTAGCATGGAGGAAGCCTAAGTATAATTACAAACAAGTCGCTGTGACTATTCTATTTCTAAAGTAAGCACTCAAATAAATGTGCGTGAGTTTCTGCAGCGACAGCTCTCTGACGCAATGTTTTACGACAGTGTCTGAATTCCTCGCTTCATTTAATTCACTCCTTGCTTATGGTGCACTCAACTGCCATGCACTTTATAGGGATTAGAGAATTATTAAACAAGTGAGCGATTCGGACACAGCATCAGAGTCGACACCGAGAGTCGATTCCTGTGCTGGAGTCGACCCCGACTCTGGGGCTATTCAGAGTCGAGGAATCGACTCTTTTGGAGTCAACTCCCCATCACTAATCAGCATAATTCAGATTTATTTTTGATCAAAGACATCTCAATCTTACTAAAAAATTTTGAACACCAGGGGCCAGTTGTTCAAAACATTTAATCTGGATCAAAATTATCTGGATTTGGAAATCCCATGTTTTGCTATCCAGGATCAGGTAATCCATCTTACTTTTGTGCCGGTTTTTCAAAGCAAAATTGGATTGGACCACCCTGATCCAGATACACACCTTTTCAGATTACCAAATCTGGATTACTAGTGCTCTCAAACCCTAAAGGGACATGGTGATGGAAAAAATATGAGTTGGGGGAAAAAAAAAATTTCCAATGCTTTTGCGTTCTCTCTGAAAAGTTTTGCGTAGCGTTCACCCGAGAAACCTTGCATTCGCTCACAAAGAACTTTTGACTGGTTCATTTCTTATAATTGATAAGGAGTAAAAATTCTTATAAGTGATAAAAAACACTTTAAATTTAATATTATATTTTGGTTTGATATTTACAGCTGTTTGGGGATTATTTTATGTCAGCTTAATCTTTTTTTACTTTGACTGTAGGCTACCGAAAGGCTTAATAGGTAGCCTAATGTCTACTTCTAATTTATTACTTTAACAATTAGCCTAACTATTTAAGAGCAAAATAAAATATGTGTTTATGTATTATATGATACAAATGTTGTATTTTTTGAGCAGTATTAAAGTTTTACTACATTTTCTTCCTGGAATCCACCTTGAAATCCTACCCCCCTCTTGGGATCAGGATAATCCTGTTTTTTTGGATCAAATTTATCCAAATCCAACTGACAAGTTTTGAACAACACAAACTGAAGGTTTGATCCAGATCGAAACTAGGATTGGATTCTGTGATCTAATCTGATTTCAGATTACTTTTTTCCCTTTTGAGCTACCCATTTTCAAGATTTGATCCAATCCGATAACCAAAATCTGATCATCTTACCTTTGAACAACTGGCCCCATGAACTGACGATTTTATCCAGATCAAAGCCAAGAATGAATTTTGTGATCTAATTTGATTTCAGAATCCTTTTTTTCTTTTGAACAACCCATTTTCAAGATTTGATCTAATCCAATATCTGAAATCCAATCAGATTACTTTGGGCATATCTTCTTTTAAAAGTGATCTATATCCGATATCTGCATTTATATTAGACGTAACAACCCAAGGTAGACGTACTGACCCAGAAAAGTTGACGTCATTCGTCCACCGTCGCTTTTTCAATGACGTGCATTGACAGTAGAATATCTGATCTGTCCACTTACATGACAGACGCAAATGCACATATCCAATGGGGTCCAATTGGGTATCGGAATTGGGTCATTTAATGTAAATGCAGCCAAAATGTCTCAATGCAAATCAGAGATGAATGAATATTTTCTTCTTTGTCATTGTAGAAAAAGAAGCAGTGGCAGCGGCAGCAGCAGCGGCTAAAGGACTACATACGTTGTCACTCAAGTAATCCAAATATTGGATTCTTAGAGGTTTTAATGCATTTGTGGACAGTATACAATTATATTGACAAAGTTATTTTTGAAGACGACGAAAAAGATAATGTGGTATGCCATGTAAGATGATATAACACAATGTTCCACTGAAAATGAATATTTCAGAGTATATTAACCCAGAGAGCAGGCATTTAATTGTCCAAATAAAATGCCTTTGTGAAAGCTCTGATGCTTTCACTAAAGTGAGTAAATCTTAATGCTTGCTTTCACTCAGTGATATTAGGAGTATAGACATATTTATTAATATATTAACATATTGCCACATGCAACTGAGTGCACTTTGCTGTCTCAGTTACTGTAAGAATAAAGACATCTGTCCTCAGTTGTAAAGGACCTGGTGTTATTCAGAATGTTCTGATGGTATTCCCTTCAAACAATGTAAAAAATAACATACCAATAAAATGTCAGAATTTTTTATTATATTGTGAATTGTTTGGTAAATCCGAATCCTATTTTTAAAGCACTTCCGATGAGCTGTTTTGATTTTTTTTTTTTAACTGTAGTGGTGTAGTTTTTGTCATATGTATTGACATGTATATTATTTTTAGATCATTATATTATACATTACACAATTTATAGATCATTTTCAGAGTGCACTAGAAACATATTGCGAAGATGTTTTAAAAATATATCTTTTTTTAGTATAATGGTAACACTACAATAAGGTTTTATTAGTTAACATGAACTAAAAGTAAACAATACTTCTTCAGCATTTATTAATCTTAGTTCATGTTCATTTCAACATTTACTAATATGTTTAAATCAAAAGTTGCATTTGTTAACATTAGTTAATGCACTGTGAACTAACACGAACAACTGGATTTTTATTAACAAATATTAATAAATGCTGTAACAAATGCATTGCTCATTGTTAGTTCATGTTAACAAAAGAAACCTTATTGTAAAGTGTTACATATTGAATATATTGGTATTATCAACCCCTGAAAAGCCCAGGGGGTCCTTAAGCCTTAAAACAATAGCATTTATGAAGTCCAAGTTGGTAAAATGTAAGTTAAAAATGCCTACTACTACAAAGAACAAAAAAGTAAGAATGCAGGAGGGCGGGGCAGGCAGGAGGAGAGTGACTAGCCACGCCCCACAGCGTGATCATTGGTCTCCAAATTTCGCGGACTTTGGCACGAGGAAACCTAAAACTAAAAGTTCACATTGGAAGTAATTTGGGACGAAGCATTTATCACGTTTGTTAAGGTAAGTGGAAGAACATGTCCGCTGAATATGTCAGCTTTGTTTAAAGCTTAGGTAACGTAAGTTGTGATTTAGTAGTGTATCAAATCAAAACCTTGTGACTGCATGTGCGCCACATTCTCTGCAGATTCATGTCAATCTGTTGTGCAGATATGCATAAAGAGCGCTTGCATTCGTGCTATAGTATATGCAAAGAATCACATCGTCTCCGTTTTTATTAATTAGTTAGCATTAACTCGCTTGATATGTATCATTTAGTTACAGGATGTATTTCGCGGGAAAAATGTAACGCTAAAAGCAGTAGTTCCGGTTTATGTGTCACACTATTTCTGCAAATTTAATTTTACCCCTAAAGTTATCGACAAAAAGCATGGACAACCTACTCGGAGTTGTGTTTCGTAAGCGTGCTCTGTGCTGGCAGCTGCAGTTACATCATTTGATTGACAGCTGAGCTGTGTTATACTACTATGATATTACTTTTATTTTTTCGCTTCTCATTCATCTTTGGCTTGTTTTAAATATGTCTATTTAAACTTATTTCACTTTGTTTGAGTAATTTTAGTAATAAAAAAAAAAATTATCAAATATTTATATTTTATTTAGTTTCTGCTTTCAGTTAATAAACAAGTTTTAATTTAGTTAATAACAACTTTCCAGCTTAGTGCACTACCTTGAAGATTGCTGAAATTCAGTCTAAGTAAGACTCAGTAGTTATAGAACAATAAAATACTGTGAATTTGAACCAAGAATGCCCTGCTTTAAAAAACTCAAGTACATTAATGCTTGTAACCCAGTGTATACAGTATGTTTTGCATATGGGAGTCTTCTCACATTAAACAATACTATTTTTTTCTTCTAGAGGTCATCAACTATGGCTCAGCTCAACGGCCATAATAATAAAATATGGGAATCGCATAACAAGATGATGCTGGAGCCTCTGAGCACAAATGATCCTGAGGTAAGTGTGTGATTATATATACTGTATACAAACAGCCTCAAGATTATATTATCTTGAAACCATGTGGTGAACCATGAGGGATATTGTGAAAGGTGTCTCTTAGACTATGATCTTCTCCCTGACTGACAGCTCATCTGTGCTCGACTGAATTAAAACAACTTGTCATTGCTTATTATCTGTTTATAGCATTAAAGGTGCCCTAGAATGATTTGAAACAACATTTGAAATTGTTCTCTGGTATCTACATAGAGGGTATATGGCTTATTTAAGGTCAATAATTGTCCAGCTACGGTTTTACAGGTCCATTTACAACTCTAGAAATCTTCCCCAGGATGAAATGGTCTGTTTTTGCCTTATTTGGAAGGGTCATGAATATTAATGCCGAGTTGTGCTCTGATTGGCTGTTTCACTGCGCGGCTCAATGATAGCAGGCACAACTTTACTGACCGTCTTGACGATGGAGAGATTAGGCATTCAACCTTATATATATCAATCAGCATATAATCATACTTCAGTTGTCAAAAATATAAATAAATAAATAAATATCAAATTACTATCGTTTCAACTTAAATGGTGGAGGTGGTGACGTTAGCTAGAAGGATCGAGTGAGCTATGTGTAAGCAACTAAACGAAACTGATGTATGTTACGTATCTATGGTTGCATTTACAAATTTATGACAACACTGGCATGAAATAATATTAACCTTTGTCATTAGACATACTATTTAGTTATGTAAACCACTGGATTATCCTATTTTTACCGTATAGCATCTTGCGTTGGATATAGACAACAACAGGAATATTATCGTTAATGTTGTCTCTCTAAGAAACTTTCGATTTAATCAGAAATGGTTTAGACAGTCAAGAAGTGGATAAAATCACTTACTGGTTGCAGGTATATGGTTGGAATTGCCCCTTTCTTCAGTGTCAAATGCTGAGCAAAGCCGGATTGATATTGTCCCAGGTTTGAAAACTGTCTTTGGTGAAATGGGCTGAGCAAACTAACAACTTTGAAATAAATTGTTGCGGTATCCGATTATAAATAAACATCAGCCATGCCTGTTGACATGTTTTATCTGTGGGAAGAGTATGAAACATCTTCACATTCCCTGCACAGTCTGGAACATAACATTTGTTTCCATGATCTGCCATGTTCGCTATCCTCGCGTGACGCTTGTGATACGGCTGCGCAGTTTCGCCAGATAGTGAACGTGCTTGCTTATGAAAATGTTGGGGGGCGTACATATTAATGATCCCATGTATTGCATCACTCTCTGTGTTACGTTGAGATTTGCCTATTTTTCCGTGGTGTTTTTCACAAACGAGATATACATATGAAAGAGGAGGCAATGGTGTTTGAGACTCACTTTGTGTGGTTTACATGTACTGAACTCCTGTTATTTAACTATGGCAAGGTTAATTCAATTTTTCATTCTAGGGCACCTTTAATATATTTTCTGTTTGCACTAGGTATTTGACATAATAAAGAAGGAGAAGCGGCGGCAGACGTATGGATTAGAGCTCATTGCCTCAGAGAACTTCACTAGTCGAGCTGTTTTGGAGGCTCTTGGGTCCTGCATGAACAACAAGTACTCTGAGGGTTATCCTGGTCAAAGGTGACTATTGCGCAATGACATTTCACGTAGTTTAATTGCAATTTTATTTTGTTGTAATGACAATAAGATTAATATTATGTCATTTACACTTTCCACTCACCCTCTGAGCTTACATATTAAAAAATGGGCTTGTGTTAAATGTCAAATTGTGTTTAATGTTATAAGATATTATGGAGGCACAGAGCATGTTGATGAATTGGAGCGTTTGTGTCAGGCGAGAGCTCTCAAGGTGTACGGCCTCGACCCGGATAAATGGGGAGTGAATGTTCAACCATACTCTGGTAGGCTTGTTTCTGTGTCACTGGACTGTTGCTGCTGTAAGAGATGACGTAACGTATGAAACATTAACTCAAGCTGTTATTGTTTCTTTTTTTTCCCCTCAGGGTCACCTGCAAACTTTGCCATATACACAGCCATAGTGGAACCTCATGGCCGGATCATGGGCCTTGATCTTCCTGATGGTGGCCATCTCACCCATGGCTTCATGACTGAAAAGAAGAAAATCTCAGCTACATCCATTTTCTTTGAGTCTATGCCTTATAAGGTAACTTTGTGATTATAATTAACATTGTGGTGAACTCTTTAGTTAATGTTCATTTCAACATTTACTAATGCATTATTAAAATCAAAAGTTGGTATGTTAATATTGTTTAAAGGTGCACTATGTAAAAAAGAATTCTGTAAAATATCCAAAAACCACTAGGCCAGTGTTATATATTTTGTTCAGTTGAGTACTTACAATATCCCAAATGTTTCCAACTATTTGTAAATCGTGAGAAAAACAGAGCTGCGTTACCTCATACTCATAACCGGAAAATCAGAAGTGGCGCCGGCGACTGTGGCATAATAAACGTCCTGCTGGCGACTATGCCATAATAAAGGTCCCGCTGCTCGCGAGGCTTGGGTTGCGCTCTTCTTATTAACAATCGCTTCCGCTTCATACTACAGTAACGTTAATAATCACATCCATGGACATGATTTCTGCCCGAGTCCTATCCCGATTCTTTTCCACCGGCTGTGAGGTGAAGACCACATGTCCCAGGATTCTGCGCTCAAACTTTGCACCTTTGTTTTGAATAGGCGACCTCTAGTGGACGGAAAGTTACATAGTGCACCTTTAATGGAAGTGAACTAACAATGAACGGTTGTATTTTTATGAACTAACAATAACAAAAATGAATAAAAACTATTATTCTTTTGCTTTAACTAATGGGACCTCATTGTAAAGTGTTACCATTTTCTGGTTGTTGTTTTCCAGGTAAATCCAGAAACTGGATATATTGATTATGACAGACTTGAGGAAAATGCTCGCCTCTTCCACCCAAGACTAATTATTGCAGGTCAGCGTAGTTTCTTAGGAAATCTGGGGAATGTTTGAACTACAGGGTGTGAAGTGTTGTTAATTTTAGTTGTTGGGCAACACATTTTTAACCTTGCTTAAACTCATTTTGTTAGTTGAGATATTTTTTTTAGATATTTTCCTGATAAGATTAGATTAGATTCAACTTTATTGTCATTACACAAGTACAAGTACAAGGCAACGAAATGCAGTTTAGGTCTAACCAGAAGTGCAATAGCAGCAAGTGCAGGATATATACAATGGTTGCGTAAGTGCTGGGCATAAAAATGTACTGAATATATATAAATATGTATAAGTAGAGAGATGGTTATTACTATAAACAGAACTGAATTTACAGATGAATATATACAGTGAATAAATATAAATATACAGATGGCTATTACTATAAACAGAATGTAAACAGAATGTACAGGTGAATATGTACTATGAATATAATATACAGATGTCTATTACTTTGAACAGAATTTTACAGATAGAGGTATACAATAATATGTTAGGCTAATATGAGGAATATAGCAGTGGATTAAGGTAGTGCAATAAATTATGGACAGAGCTATCCGAAAGAAAGTGTAAAAGTGCAGTGGAAAGTGGTTGCATATTACAGTTAGAAGTACGGTGCAAAATGCAAATGTAAACATGGTTACTATAAATACAGTCGGCAGTGCAAATGAGCATATTCCAGTTAAGATATGGTGGTGCAAAATGCATAAGTAAACAGTTGTTACTGTAATAAACAGTCGGTAGTGCAAATAACAAAGTGAATGTAGGTGTGAGGTAGGAGAGTTTGCAGTTTATGAGGGAAGTGGATCAACGGGGGTTTGAGTTCAGTAAAGAGACAGCTCTGGGGAAAAAACTGTTCTTTAGTCTGCTGGTCCTGGTCCGGAGGATCCTGAAACGCCTGCCGGAGGGCAGGAGAGAAAACAGTCTGTGGGCTGGGTGAGAGGAGTCCTTGAGGATGCTGCGAGCTCGGTGCAGACAGCGTTTCCTCTGGATGTGCTCGATGGCAGGTAGTGGAGTCCCTGTGATGCGCTGGGCAGTTTTCACCACCCGCTGCAGTGCCTTGCGCTCCGCAACAGAGCAGCTCCCATACCATACTGCCACACAGTTGGTCAGGATGCTTTCTATTGCGCAGCGGTAGAAGTTCACCAGGATAGCCGAGGAGAGCTGATTCTTCCTCAGTGTCCTCAGGAAGAAGAGGCGCTGGTGAGCCTTCTTGACCAGGCTGGAGGTGTTGGTCGTCCACGACATGTCCGCCGAGATGTGGATCCCCAGGAACTTGAAACTGGAGACACGCTCAACAGCCATTCCATTGATGTGGATGGTGTCGTGTGTGCCTCTTGACTCCTTCCTGAAGTCCACGATGAGCTCCTTCGTTTTGGTGGTGTTGAGGAGCAGGTTATTATCAGTGCACCATGTGGCCAGGTGCTGGATCTCCTCCCTGTAGGCAGTCTCATCGTTGTTGCTGATGAGACCAATCACCGTAGTGTCGTCCGCAAACTTGACGATGGAATTAGTTCCATACACAGGCTTGCAGTCGGAGGTGAAGAGGGAGTAGAGAAACGGACTTAGCACACAGCCCTGTGGTACACCAGTGTTGAGTGTGATGGACGTGGAGCAGGTGGATCCTGATCGAACATTCTGTGGTCTGTCAGTTAGGAAGTCCAAAATCCAGTTACACATTGAAGTGTTGATGCCCAGGTCTCCAAGTTTGGCAATTAACTTGGATGGGATGACAGTGTTGAATGCTGAGCTGAAGTCAACAAACAGCATGCGTGCATAAGTGTTTTTACTGTCCAGATGGGTGAGCACAGAGTGCAGTGCCATGGAAACTGCATCCTCTGTGCTCCTATTGCTGCGATAGGCAAACTGGTGTGAGTCCAATGTGGATGGTATAGAGTCTTTTAGGTGTTCCAGGACCAGCCGCTCAAAGCACTTCATAATGATGGGTGTGAGTGCTACAGGGCGGTAGTCATTAGGGCACCTCGGGCTGGAGTGTTTCGGCACTGGCACAATGGAAGTGCGTTTAAAGCATGATGGTACAGCTGCTTGGGCGAGAGACAGGTTGAAAATGTCTGTAAAAACCCCAGCGAGCTGCTCCGCACATGCCCTGAGAACACGACCAGGGATGTTGTCTGGTCCAGCAGCCTTGTGCGCGCTGATCCGGCTCAGTGCCTTGCAGACATCTGTGGAGGAGAGTGTGATTGGTGGGTGGTCAGCTGAGGGTTTGAGCTTGGTGGCAGTTTCTCTGTTGTCTCTTTCAAAACGAGCATAAAAGTAATTTAGCTCGTTCAGGAAGTTGACATCAGTGGCTGCGGGGGTGGAGTGGGTGGGTTTATAATCACTGATGGCCTGAATGCCATGCCACATGCGTCGAGGGTCAGAGTTGGAAAAGTGTCCCTCTATCTTTAGCTTGTAGCAGTGCTTGGCCTTTTTGATGCCCCTCTTCAGGTTTGCTCTGGATGCGCTGTAGGCTTGTGCATCTCCTGATCTGAAGGCAGTGTTGCGTGACTTCAGCAGGAGTCGCACTTCCCTGTTCATCCAAGGCTTCTGATTTGGGTATGTGGTGATCTGTTTCTGGGTTGTAACACTGTCAATGGTGGTATTGATATGATCCAATACTGAGGAGGTGTAGGAGTTAATGTCCGTGTGAGCGCCACTGGTGGCTTGAGAAGCAAACATACTCCAGTCTGTGTTTAGAAACCTTTCCTGGAGTGTGGAGTCTACCCCCGCAGGCCACACCTTGATTGTCTTCACTGATGGCTTCACACGGTTGATGAGGGGTGCATATTTGGGGCTGAGGAACAAAGAGATGTGGTCTGACTGTCCCAGGTGGGGGAGGGGTGTTGCAACGTAAGCTCCCGCCATGTTTGTGTAAACATGGTCTAAGGTTTTGTTTCCTCTGGTGTGGCAGGAAACATGCTGGTGAAACTTGGGTAGCACTGACTTTAAGTTTGAGTGATTAAAGTCACCTGCAACAATAAACGCAGCTTCAGGGTGATCAGTCTGTTGTTTACTGATGGCTGCGTGAAGTTCTTTCATAGCAAGCTTGGCATCAGCATCGGGTGGAATATAAGCAGCAGTTATAATGGTGGAAGTGAACTCCCGCGGTAGATAAAACGGTCTACATTTAACCATGAGAAACTCCAGGTTAGCTGAACAATGACTCCCAACAATAGCAGAGTTTGTGCACCAAGCTTTGTTAATATAAATGCACAATCCACCACCTCTTGTCTTCCCGGAGCCATCTAATGTTCTGTCTGCCCGGAGTGTGTGGCGTCCCGCTAGCTCGATAGCGGTGTCCGGTATTCCGCTGTTTAACCAGGTTTCAGTGAAGATTAGGACGTTACAGTTCAAAAGTCTCTTACTGTGTGTGATGCTGAGTCGAATCTCCTCCATTTTGTTCACTAGCGATCGTACATTAGCAAGGAAAATGCTGGGTAAAGAGAGCCGATGAGGAGAACGCGTTAGCTTAACCCGCAATCCTCCACGCTTCCCCCGCCTTTGTTTACGATCTCGCCGCCGTCTGGGTGCACTTCCGCCCGGCCGGGATGAGCGCATCGCCTCGGGCGTCCTAGCGATCTCAGGAAGGAGTCGAAGATTGTCCATAAAACTGTCGGAAATTCGCAAACCAATATCCAAAAGCTCAGCGCGGGTGTACGATGTAAAGGCACAACTGTTCTGCACGAACAGACCCGAGATGAGCAAGAAAAATACCGCAAAATTGCAGAATCTGGAGAGACGCTGAGCCTCGCGATCTACTCGCGCCGCCATCTTGGTCACCATAGTTATCACCATGATAACCTTGTTTTGTGTAATTTATACATCTTTGTTCAACTACATAATGTGAAAAAAACAATACATTATGCAAAAATACTGTAAAGTACTTTTCTAAACATTTCTTTTTTTCTGCTATTAGTCAGACAAACAGTTAGTTCCGCCCCAAATTCACATCATTGGTTGAACCAGTGTTGCTGGATGGGACAATGTATTTTAGCATTAAAAGAAATGACAAACATCACCTTTAACATTTCTGTGTATCATTGTTAAGGAACCAGCTGCTATTCCCGTAACCTGGACTACAGTCGGCTGAGGAAGATCGCAGATGAGAATGGAGCGTATCTTCTGGCAGACATGGCTCACATCAGTGGTCTGGTGGCAGCAGGAGTCGTTCCATCTCCGTTTGAATACTGTGATGTTGTTTCTACCACGACCCATAAGACCCTGAGGGGCTGCAGGGCAGGAGTCATTTTCTTTAGGAAGGGTGAGTTCAATGTGAACTGACCTGTCACACTAAGGCCCTGTTTACACCTGGTATTAAAATGTGTTTTGGCATTTTACAAGTAGACGAGGGAGACACATACCCGTTTACACCTGGTATTTTAATCCATCTCTTTTGTCAACTTTTAACCACTTCTGTGCTATGGGTGGGTAAATATATGAGCTTTTTCAGATCTTTTGTTGTAGTAGACAAAATAAGCTCACACAGTTTACATATGACTACACAACTGGAGACGATGGAAAAACATACAGAGAGCATCAGCTTTCATTTCTGCTCTGACAGCCACAAGACCTCGCGGAATGCGGTGAGTGCATGTTAGAAATCAGGAATGGTGAGTTTTTCATCTTCAAACTAAACTTGGGTCTTCAGCCGACAAAGTATAAAAGCGCCGTCCACTTGTGATCCGATCGACCAAAACGACCAAAAATCTTAATACCAGGTGTAAACAGGGCCTAAATCTAGGCCCTTGACAGCACTGTCATGATCAGTGTTGGGGAAAGTTACTTTTTAAGTAATGCGTTACAGTAGTGTTACTCCCTATAAAAAAAAAGTAACATTGCATTATTTTCAGGAGTTCGTAGTGTTGATGCAAGGACAGGCAAGGAGACCCTGTATAACTTGGAGAGTCTGATTAACCAGGCCGTGTTTCCTGGACTACAGGGTGGCCCTCACAACCATGCCATTGCAGGTAAGAGCTGATGTCCTTCATGCCTTTAATATAAAGGTTAAATAAGTTTGCATTTACACTAGCGATCTTTATGATTAATCAAAGCTCTAGAAAATGACATTTGATTTAAGATTTAATATTTAGTTCAGTAACCATCCAATCAGATGCAGAAAAGACTCTATACATATTCATCTGACGCTAGAGTGCACACATTTGTATCTATCTATATATATATATATATATATATATATATATATATATATATATATATATGATTACAATCATTACAAACGCCATGATAACACCATTTGACAAAAAGCACCATTCCTTTGTTGGCCTCCCTGTATCATCCCAGTCAAGAGTCATGTCAGTGCTTGCCAGGAGAGCATGTAGGTACACTAATCTTACAATGACCAGTGTATCGGTATGTTATGTACTGGATTCAATCTTAGAGTTATTACTTGAATTTAATTTAAAATGTAATGTTCATACTTTAATAGATAAATGTATTAAAATACCGTAAACATGATTTTAAATCTTGTTTTTTGTAATTAAACCGTAAATATGCATTAATTTGTATTAATTATATAATTATTTAATTTGTATTAATGTTATCATTAAAAAAATGAATTAACAAATAATATTTTATGACAATTATTAATATTCCTGAAAATTGGCATCCTTAATCTGAGTTCAGTTTTTTTCCCCCTATCAAATATGTGCTTTGGAAAAATTAAACAGTAAATACTTAATTTAATATATGATTAATAAATAAGTTGATGTTTATTAATAATTACATTGTATTATAATTGATTATTAATATTTCTGGAAATTGATATTCCTACTCTGCTTGCAGTTTTTTTGATTTGTTTATGTGATGCGCAGGGGTTGCTGTTGCTTTGAAGCAGGCTCTGACTCCAGAGTTCAAGACCTATCAGTTGCAAGTTCTGGCAAATTGCAGGGCTTTAGCGGCCACTCTAATGGAAAAGGGCTACAAGGTTGTTACAGGTGAGTTCCTTAAGGATTGGATGTAAATTATAGCTAAATGAAACCATTAGCTGATGGTGATCGAGATTGGATACAGGAGGGAAACTGTGTTCACTTTCTTTCATTTTTAAATTTAGGCGGCTCAGATAATCATCTCATCTTGGTTGATTTGCGTTCAAATGCAACTGATGGAGGAAGGGCAGAGAAAGTGCTGGAGGCTTGTGCCATTGCCTGCAACAAGAACACCTGTCCAGGTGCCTTATAAATACTCCATTAATAATATTCCATTCTTTTACAGTGAGTTTGATCTTTTAGGACATATTTTTCTGTTTTACTAAATTTTTTTCTTTTTCTACTGATCCCTCTCCTCTCCCAAACTCCATTATGAAGGTGATAAAAGTGCTTTGCGCCCAAGCGGCCTTCGTCTAGGATCTCCTGCTCTTACATCTCGAGGATTATTGGAGGACGATTTCCGTAAGGTTGCCGAGTTCATTCACCAGGGTGAGTTTGTTTTAAGCGATTAATAATATAAAAGGATATTGTAGTTATAACCTACCTCAGACATTGATTGTGTATCTGCTCTTAGGTATTGAAGTGACATTGGAGATCCAAAGAAACATGAATCCTAAAGCAACTCTGAAGGAGTTTAAAGAGGAACTGGCGCAAAATGAGAAGTACCAACTGAAAATAAACAAAATCCGAAAGGAAGTCGAAGACTTTTCTGGGAAGTTCCCGATGCCTGGGTTGCCAGAGTTATAATTAATTTTAGTCTTCATGAAGCTTTCTTTTGATTTGATGGGCATAGAGGCTTGAATAACACTCAAAGGTGTAACACAATCATCATGCACCTCAATGTGATGACCTGTTTGATATCAAGCATTAGGTTGGTTTCTGTACTAAATTTGACTGTCCACTGAAACAGATATCCAACTAGCACAATAGATTTGCGCATGCAATACAAATAAAGCCTATTGCAAATGTGAACATGTGACTGGACCTCTGTCTTGGTAATTAACTATACAATCTACTTTTCACGGTTACTATTTACCCTAATAAGTTTACATGTGCAAGTCATTACAAATTCAGAATGGGACAAATCATGTGCCTTTCACTACATAAAAAGTAGGTTTTCGCTGAATACACAAAACTGTTACAGAGTAGGTATAATACCATTTGATAAAGATGTGATTCACATGGCTAAAATCAGAAATAATTTAATGAAATTGAAGGCAGAGTAATTTCACAGTGGGCAGCAACTTAAAGCACACAGATGACCCTCAAAATTTACTCGACTTAACATCCACAAGTATTTTAGCATGAAGATTACACCTCACAATACTGTCTTAAAATAGATTTGTGAAAAGTAGCAACAAAACTGCATGATTTAGACAGTTACAGCAAACAAGATTTGTTCAAAACCAGCTAAAAGAAATAACCTTCTTAGAAGATAAATGCGCTTATAATGGTATGACTTATTCTCAATTTACATTCAACAGACTGCAATTAAATGCTGAAAAATCTGTCTCTGACAAATCGTTACAAAGGCCAATAATTACTGGGTAGCCAAAACAACTTAATATTAAGACACACTTGTGACGAAACAGCGGTGGCAGTTAAGGTCAATAATTCTGGACTGCATGCATGCAGTAGTGGAACAATTACAGACAATGTAGTTTCGGCGACAACCACCATTATCGTTCATTTTACAACACCACAACAGCCATTAGAATGAAGTGCCACTTCATCCCCACAGTTACTCATGCTGACGTTGCTTGCACACAACAATTTATATCCATTTGAAATATATCTAGAAAGGCTTGAGGAGTACAATGCGCAAGATACAATGGAAGTGTTTATAAAAGCCCCCGTATTTTACCATTGTTACATTTTTGTGTTCTTCAAACATGCAGAAGATTGTGTAACAGTTCTCCACGTTGTGACATTTTACATGCAGTACATTCATTCAACTTATCACACAATTACGTTAAAACGCAAAAGGGCAGTTGGCTCAATTTTTGTTTGTTTAACAATGTCTGGAACCTTTGTTCTTCTTTGTATCATAAAAAAGAATCCCCTCAGATGTTATGTCTACTAGAGAGGGCAGAAACAAAGAGCTAATTTCCTATACTTATAATCAAGAAGTACATTCAATTCTCAAGCTCAAAATGCAAGAATCAAAAAGCTAATAAAAGGACCAATCCATGAATTCATGTCAATTATTTCTGCTAATTTAAATGCTATGCTAGTGCATTTTATAAAGGCTGTTGGTCAATGGTAATCAGCAGCAGCATACTAAGAATATGTGTGTGTGTGTGTGTGTGTGTAAAATACCCTTCTGATGCCACTTAAGTTAGTTCTATTAAAACTATGCTTGTGATTTTCATGCAGCAACAGTTGCATTGCTTATGAAGGCAAAAACGCATAAATTATTAAACAGGCTACCAGGACCAGATTAATTAAACGGGGGATTAGAGACTCCTGCTGTTGTTTCTGTGTAGCAATAACGGTTAATGAAAACAAGCCTGTAACTACACAGTTAAATGAGCTCTTTCAAAACAGGTTTACTTTTGCTTGAACGACAGTGAAATCTTGCTGAATCTTGATTTTATTACAGAGCTTCTGTAAGGTCTTTAGACCACAAGAGGAACCCATTTTCTCCATTTTACGGAAAACGGTTTGGCAATAGATTTAAATATGCAACTTTTACTTGAAACAAATAGACCACACTCTGCAACACCAGACGTTCAAACAGCTGCTTCCTGGAATGCCATGAAAATATTCACACACACACACAAAAACAGGGAATACATTCAATACATTTGGTCTCCTGATTTTAACCGGGGTAAATGATGAACAGGTAGTGGACACATTCAGATTTTGTACAAATAGCTGGTGGTGTAATTAAAACAAAAAGACTGGTTGACCAATTTCGAGGACCCCTGAATGTAATGCTGCTTGATAAGCTCACTCAGGTGCTGGACAATTTTACTCTCCTCTACAGTGTAGCCGAGCTGCAACAAGAAATTAGTCCTGCGTGACGTTACAGAGCCCTGGTCGTTGATGTCCATGGGAAGGTGGATGTGATGGCAGAATGTGTAAAGGAAGGCCTTGGCTGTAAGCTGAGTCAACATACCCTGAACATGGAGGAAGTAGGTGCTGCCACGTTTGATCTGAGTCCTGTGGTCTGCCAAATGGCTTATTAGGGTACCGCTGTATGGTGGACACCGGAGGGTCTTGTTGTCACAATCCAAAATGCTTATGTAACGGCTGTATCTATTCAAAGAGCGGAGGATGCTGGATCCAGCTGGGGAGGCAGCTCTGGAAAGAAAAATAAAAGGAAATGTCAAAAACTCTGTACACTGCACTTTTGGTCACTGATTTAAAGCATTACAAGCAAAAAAACTGATACTGTTATTGATTTACTACAGATAAAATTCTCAACATACCTCTGCAATCCAATAAGTTTCCATCTCTGCAAGTCTGTAAGCTGAAATGGCATCGAAAGCCATGGTTGGATGGTTTCACCGTACTTTCCGAGATTGGGCACGAAAATGCACAAAGCATTGACCAGCTTCCTCACTGTGCCCTCGTCCACCCCCAAAATAACAAGCGTTCGGCCACTCAGAAGGCAGAAAATGGCATGCGGAGCAAATGGATACTGCCTGATGAATCGAAGAGCACTGTGACCAGATTTCTTCTTCTGCTTTAGTGTCAACGCACTGCCATATGTGAATGGAGACACCGTTCGGTCAGAACTGGTGGAGGTGCTCATGTAGCTCGTACTATCAGAGGCATCTTCGATATTAATTTTTGCCACATCCTCTGCGAGAACGCAAGTGTTTAGTTCGGAAAAAGTCGGCCCCATGTTGGGGCTCTCTGCGAAGGCTGACTCTTCCAAAATGTAGTTCACCTGTAAGGCAGGATCTCCCTGAAAAAGAGACAGGGGTTCTTGGTTCACCACAGTGTCGCCACAACACTCCTGAGCAAGCTCAGGTAAAGGTTCCTCAAAAACAAAACTGTCCTGTCCAATACAGCAGGCTGCGTCCATCGGGACTAGGTTCCCGTCGGATGACCTACGTGGGACAGCAACAGAATGGGACGCATTTTCAAACGAGGATGCAATGGATACCTTGCACTTTCTTTCAAGGCCATCAAAGTAATTTGCATGCAGACTGGAAGGACTAACACCTCCAAGAGCCTCAATGCTCTTTTCACTACTGAAACTCCCTTTGGTCTCGGTGTCGGCGGCCTCAGAGGTTTCCTGCGTGATGTCAGATGTACTGGATTCAGGAGGCCCTTCCATAGACTCCACACCTGGCTTAATGTGATCTACATCTATGCAGGTGGTGTAGGAGTCAAGACTCAGCGGCTCGCCAGATAAGTGCAGAATGGGGACTGGTGGGTTGTTGGAAGTGATATTGAAGTTCTTTGAGGTTCCTTCATCCTCCCAGTCATATTCAGCATCAAAGAGAAAACTAGTAACTCTCTGTTTGCTCAGAAGAGCCCTGTCGATCTGGCTGATGTAAATAGAGCACAGATCTCCTCGGAATGACTTCTCGATTACATTTAGTTGCTCTAAAGTTTGGTGAAAAAAGGTGGAATCGCAGAGCTCTTCTAACGTTTTCAAGCGTTTATCAAAGCACTTTGCAGATTTGGCCTTGATGAGCTGAGGCGTGTAAGAGGACTTTCTACTATCACTTTCAGATTCCACAGTCTTATCTGCGATTTCAGAATGATTACTCTTTAGTGTATCATCTGATTCACTTGTGTCAGCCTGTTTCTTGGTATCGTGTTGAACAAAATCTGTATCTCTCTTTTTCCTGGAAGGATAAGATGTGATTTGCCTCAGTAGATCTTTGTGTTCATAGATGGACTTCTCCATATTTGCTAATTCATTCGCCTTCTCAATAGCTTGTGTGGAATAACAGCCACTGTTAATTTTCTGTAGCGCTTCCTCTGTGTGCAGAACCGATCTGGTGTACTCCAAGTCTTTCAGCTTCTTTTCCAGTTCATTTGCAAAAGCTTTCCTGTTTCCTAATTTGAGAATTTCCGAAGCCTTAGAAAACTCTGATGACATTTCTTGGAACTGTTGCATGATCTTCCTTTCATCTGCAGAAATGTAGGCCATGCAAAAGGGCCGTACGAATCCACGAGCTTCCAAGTCGTACAGCGTCAGATGATGGACGTAGGCAAAAGCCCCTTCCTTGGAATCACCCAAGACAACTTTTGAGTCCTCCACAAAATTAAGCTTTGGGTAGTTACTGCCAGGTGGATGTCCAGCAAAAGATGCCTGGTAGTCCACAGACATGATGCGTAGTGAGAAGTAGTTAAGGTCGAATGTCCCGCACACTTTGGGGTCATTGGGAATGGTGAGTAAAGGCTGTGGACCAACCTGCTCTGAAAATTCAGATATGAGTAGGAAATCTTTTGAGAATTTTGCATAGGATGTCTTCGTCCAAGGATTTGCATTGGCAGTATGAGTAAACAAAGGCACAGAAAACTCCTCTGGAAGTGACAATGGATCCGAGAACGAGTCTCCAAAATCATCTTCTCTGGTAAAAGCCACCACATCTGGTGAGCCAATCATGTTCTCGGAGTATATAGAGAGACATCAGCAGAAATATCCTTCCATGCTCAGTATCTCCATCAATGAAGACATAATATTTCACAAAAATACCATTTAAAAGCACACATCATAAATCTGTTGTGCACTGTCTGACGACTCTCTCTCTCTCTGCAGCGGGGCTGGTCAGTCCACTGAGCCAGATCACGATCTGCTTTGCATGAGCTTGAAGACGATGCTCTCCAGCCTGAAAGACCTTTAACGTCACCTGCCATAAATCTGAAACATCTGTCAATGGCCACCGCTTATATACACTTATGTATAATCGGCTATCTATATATTATATCTAAGCGGAAACACCGCTGATACAATATGCTCTAGCTGCTCAATAAACCGACATCCTCTGAAAGCAGCCATATTTAAACGATCATAACCTTCCCACGTGACTGTCCTGATGAGGAAGTGACCGTGTTTCAAAACCCAGTGAGCTGCCTAGCTAGACAGCAGCATTTCCCAGCCAAGCGCTTATTATGCCCAATATGATGCCTAGGTACTAACTAGGTTTTGACACACAGACAATGCATTTGTTGTGACGCGTTTTGTGGTTGTTCGAGGGGAGAAATTACATTATTCGTGTCATATGACAGGACTCGTTCTCATATCTCTGAAGACTATTTAATTTCACTTATTTATTTGTTTCAGTTTATGACATTTCGTTGGGGAAATACACAATCAGGCCTTACGGCATTCTAACACATTGCTTTACGGCATTTTTACGACAATTCTCGTCAGGCGCCGAAATTGGAAGTTTTTAGAGTTGATTCATCTGTTGTGTTCACATATTATACTTTTACAGATATATTTTCAAAACTTTGAGTTTACATTGATATGTTTTACAGTTATAGTTAACTTATAATTGTCAGGATTTTACTATGCTAGTTGGCACGCTGCTGTTAATGTGCTCCGGAGTGTGTTGTGATCATGCGCTGCTAGATCACAGTTATGAACATTTTGCATAGATCGCTAAGAGTGACAATTCACAGTCGATTGTATAGGCAAATATCTGTAAACATGATAAGACGCACTCAGATTAAGAAAGTGCTTTGTGTTGCTGAGAAAAACGACGCCGCTAAGGGCATAGCAGAGATCATGTCAAATGGGAGATCAAGAAGAGTGAGTGACTTAACTGACTGTTATACACTTATTTTTTATCTATAATGTCAGATCTTATTATCATCAAAAGAGTGTTAGGAGGATCGTCATTGGTAATGAATCTGGTTTTCCTTACAGAGAGAAGGCTACTCTGTCTACAACAAAATATATGAGTATGAATACAACCTGTTTGGCCAAGTAAGTACTTTTTGGTTAACAACTATGGGGTAAAAGTATATTATAATATATATTCTCTTTATGTGCTGACCACGGTGTTTATTTCTTCACAGAATGTAACTGTATACATGACATCAGTGTCAGGGCATCTCTTGGGTCTTGAATTCAAAGCTCCTTTTCAGAAATGGTAATATATATATATATATATATATATATATATATATATATATATATATATATATATATATATATATATATATATATAGCTTTAATATAATAATAACTTGCCTACCTATTAGCTAACTACCTATAGTTTATACTTTATCATGTGGTCTGTATCACAGGCATAGTTGTAATCCAGTCCTGTTGTTTGATGCTGAGGTGGAAAAGTACTGCCCTGAAAACTATATACCGATCAAGGTACATTTTTTTCCATTTATGTTGTTAAATACATTTTTAGAATATGAGCTTGTATTTTATATTTAAAAAACAATGTATTTACATTATCCAGAGGACTTTGGAGAGAGAGGTAAGACAGTGTCAAGCTCTGGTCATTTGGACTGATTGTGACCGAGAAGGAGAGAATATCGGCTTTGAGATCGTTGATGTCTGCAAAGCAGGTGAGTTTAGTGCATCATGTCCTGATGCTGTATATTTCTTACAACCTTTTAAAGTCGGCATGAAATTGAAGTTGCGATAGTCTTCTTTTCTTCCCTTTTGTGACGTATAAAGGGTATGCATTGACGCCACTTTCACGCTGGATCACGTCCCCTCAGCCGGACTGAGTGGCAAAAGAGCGTGTTGCATGATTGTACATTTAATAGGGCAAACTGCGAGTAAAACAAACGATTATCAATTATTCAGACTCGATAGTGTTCCTTACAGCTTACCAAAGATCCAGTGATCCATGGAAATTGACATGCAGCCAGGAATCCTGATTCCTGACATTTATATGTGCCTGATTTTGACGCCGGGGAAGTACATAAAGCAAATTGGCCTTTATATAAATACATTATAGGTAGGTCTAAATCCGGGCGATCACTTATGTAAATGTTATATCATCATATCGGCTCATCTAGCCCTAAAACCTGTATAGTCTTTGTCAGTGTTTAGTTAAAAACATCCAATTATGAGATGGTAAATATTTTATTGATGAGTTGTCAATATCTAGGTTATGATTTTACCCCAAAATTCAGCATATTGAGACAAAATGTTAACTGCAAATCCACGTTTGGCTGCCTGAAGTCCAGTTTCTGTGAATTCCAGCGATCCATTTGCTTCTCTTTTCTGTTGCTTTCGGCAGTCTGTAAAAACATACCTCAGGTTTCTTGTCAAATCTTATTTGTACAGTTAATCTCAAAGCGCTTTCCCGTTTTAGATGTGTTTTGTGTGTTTTTCGCTGCATTCACGCTGAAAACCAATGCTGCCACTCAGTGGGTGTAACCACAGTCCCTCCGGCTGACGGTGATGTCACGTGCATACTCTCTATATCCGAACAAGAACAAATGCAGGGAGGGACTGGTTGTGGTTTGTTATTGCTGTGATGTCATGTGAGTGACAGGTTGTCCTGCCCTCACGCCAGTAAATCTGGGGAAATGTTTTGATTAAAGATTAGCACGTGAAATTTACACACATAAAATGTTGTACACAGAAACATGGATTATAAATACTGCTATATTCCATTAAAAGTAAGAATGAACAATTTTGATTTCACTGTGACTTTAACCTCTTGTGATATCTTTCAATGAAGTGAAGCCAAACATTCAGGTCTTCCGTGCACGGTTCTCTGAGATCACCCCAAACTCCATAAGGAGAGCCTGCGAGACCCTCACTGAGCCGAATATCAACATCAGTGACGCTGTGGATGTGAGACAGGAGCTTGATCTCCGCATCGGTAGGCATTTTAAAATATCAGAGAACATGATCACAAACTACTTTCTTAAAGACAATGTTATGTGTTTATCTTGTGTACATTATGTTCCTTTAGGGGCATCGTTTACCAGGTTCCAGACGTTACGCTTGCAGAAGATATTCCCAGAATCGCTCTCCGATCAGCTCATCAGTTATGGCAGTTGTCAGTTCCCAACCCTTGGCTTTGTAGTAGAGCGGTTTAAAGCAATTCAAGCCTTCGTCCCTGAGACTTTCTTTAAAATCAAAGGTACTCTGATTTTTTAAATTTACACAGTTCACATTTAATATTGATGAATGAAGTGCTTTGTCACATACACTTGTATGTAAAATGTTTAATAGTTGTCCATGAGCCTAACGAAGAGGAATCGGTAGAATTCAACTGGAAAAGACATCGTCTTTTCAATCACACAGCATGCCTTGTGCTGTATCAGATGTGCATGGAGGTCTGTGCTTCTACTTAATTTGTTAAGAAGTAGAAGTTTAATTGTTTCTGTCATCATAAGTTTTCTGTGCTTGGTTTTAATATTTTCTTTAGGATCCCACGGCGAAAGTGATATCTGTAACAAGTAAACCAAAAAGCAAATGGCGACCTTTACCCCTTGACACTGTGGTGAGTAATTTAGAAGATGTCTTTTGACAGGTTTTCACAATTTGAAGTACAATTTAAAATAATGAAGTAAATTAAGTATATTTCTATTTTAAAATGTAATTTATTCGTATGCTGTCAAAGCTGAATTTCCAGCATCATTACTCCAGTCTTCAGTATCACATGGTCCTTCACAAATCATTCTAATATGATTTGTTTGCTTCTCAAGAAACATTTCTTATTATTGTCAATGTTGAAAACAGTTGTGTTCAAAAGAACAGCATTTATTTGAAATAGAAGTATTTTGTAACATTATAAAGGTTACTGTCACTTGACAGTACTTGACTTCAATACACTTGACTTCATAAATTTGTTTAAAAGATTTGTTTGTTTCTTTAAAAGAACTCTTACTAACCCTAAGCGTTTGAACGGTAGTATACTTTTTGTTATACAGCTACAGACAACTTTATGAATACTAACAAATTTGACAGTTTTACAACAATGTATGCAATTGTCATCAGCTACTAAATTTATTAGTGCCCAAAATTATCCACAAATGAGTAGTGCTGTTGCATGAGTAAAGTGCAATTAATAACTGAATCATGGAGAAAAAAAAATGTTAGTCTACTTTTTTTTTGGTCAGGAACTTGAAAAACTGGCTTCAAGAAAATTGAGGATAAGTGCCAAAGAAACCATGAAAATTGCAGAAAAGCTGTACACTCAAGGGTATGTTATTGGTTATTTCATCCACATGTCAGTGGTCTACAGCAGTGTTTCCCCAGCTCCCTAGTTCAGTAGTCAGGGCACTGATCAGGACATAAGTCAATGGGATGACTCCCTGATCCGTGCCCTGACTACTGAACTAGGGGGCGGATTGAGATGCACTCATGGGGTGCGTTCCGTTCGACCGTAAGTAGACTACGAAGTGGACTTCAGAGGGTATTCCGCCATCTTAAGTGTGATTCCAATCCAAAGGGAGTCAATATGTTCAGTTCGAAGGGTACTGCGAACAGCGTAGGGAAGAAGGGAACATCGATACATCACTTCGCATCACCTGTCTGAACTAACGATGAAGCAGAGCCGTTGGAAGAGTTTTAAAACAGCTCTGCGATGGAGGAGTTTACGTATGCATTTGAATATTCATAGTTATTATACAAACGAGTATTTCTGAATGGTTACGGCAATAACTGTTACATTCGCATATTTTATTTTATGAATATGTAAACAAATTAAAAGTGTTGAGAAGCAGCTGACGGCTGTCATTTTTTAAAATATTTTACTTTATTTACCTCAGGAATGTTTACTATGCAGCTGCGCTTGGGAAAGAAAGCCCACAAGATTAGACCGCTACAAAGACCTAGATTAAGAATACATTTATAGCTAAATAGGTATAAATCAAAAATGTATTTTCATATTGAATGACAGGTGCAGCTTCAAATCTGTTCATAGTCAATACAGGTATATGTAAACTAATAAAACTAATGGACAATGTTTTGATTTTTTAGATGCATACTGTGTGTTTTATAAATGTATATGCTTATTATATTGTTTTAAATTTGAAAGTATTGTAAATTACAATATTAATTTATGTTATTTCATAATCTGCGAGACCACGTCTTTGCCTTTCTTTGATGACGTTGCAGGGTGTTCCAAATGTTATTGTCAGCGAAGTCCACTTCAATTGATATACCATGCTCAGGGAGTACAGAGAGACCCTGTCAAATGGAACGCACCCATGCTGATGAGAAACTCTGGTCTACAGCATGTCTGTCATGCCCCTTCACAAATCAGCTTGTCTGTTTCCTTCTAGGTTTATCAGTTATCCTCGCACTGAGACCAACATGTTTCCACAGAACCTGAACCTTACCCTGCTGGTTGAGCAACAGACACAAGATAATGAATGGGGAAATTTTGCTCAGCGCATTTTGGAAAGCGGTGGGCCCACACCTCGAAATGGAAACAAATCAGATCAGGCCCATCCCCCTATTCACCCCACCAAATACACCAACAGTTTACAGGTGAGCAACCCAGGCCCGGTGCCACGAGAGGGCAAAAGGGGACATTGTCCCCTCAGATCTGATTTGTGCTTTTTCTTTTTCAACGTGTACCCCCTCCAATTCTGAGACCTGAAAATGTAAATGCGTATAAGTACTAGCAAAAAAAAAAAAACGTTTATAGTTTGTTAAATGTCTATGAAAGCAGCAATAAAAATCCTTCAATTATAATTTGACAACATGTTTTATTCATATCAGATACACATTGTGTAGATAAATATAAACTTTAATCTATTCTTCTCCCAGACTCTGTACAAATTAAATGTACAAGAGTCTGGTAGGACCAGGCTATGAATTTATGTGATGTAAATCAGACTGATCCGATTCTCTGAATTGCAGTGCAGACTAACATGGCGGCACCCATCGCATATTATAGATCAGCTAACATGATCATTTTAAAGTGATTAAACAACAAAACACATCCACTTACACATATTCGACAATCTGAATATATCTGATTTATAGGATTTATGATCTAGTTAACAAGTTTATGAATATTTTGAATAGAAAAGGAAGAAACTAAATAAAAGCAACCTCTCTGTTGGAACCATCATACCTGGAGCTGCAATTAGCTAGACATTTACACAATGGCAATGTTTAATTATTTGTCTTTTTTTAAAGGGAAATGAAAAGCGGCTGTATGAGTTCATTGTACGTCACTTCCTGGCCTGTTGCTCCAAAGATGCTCAGGGTCAAGAGGTGACGGTTGAAATTGAAATAGCTCAAGAGAGATTCTCTGCTAGTGGATTGACGATCATTGCACGCAATTATCTGGAAGTGTACCCTTACGACAAGTGGTACAATAAGGTGATTACTACTCAAAGCATAATGCATTTTATAGCTGAACATATTGAGTACACTTTTGTTTTCAGCTATTATGCCTCTTTTTTTGCACAGGTAATTCCATTATATAGGCCTGACACCACATTCCAGCCCACAGCGATTGAGATGGTGGAAGGACAGACCAGTCCACCTCAGCTTCTGACAGAGGCCGATTTGATATCGCTCATGGAGAAGCATGGCATTGGTACTGAAACTTATCGGTCAAGTTTTGTACCTTAAATATTTGACATCATTGTTAAAAAAGAGATGGTTTTGTGGCACTCAGCTTGAGTTGTTGTTGTTGTTGTTGCAGGTACTGATGCAACACATGCTGATCACATTGAGACCATAAAGAGTCGCATGTACGTGGGGCTGACGGCTGACCAGAGGTTCCTTCCTGGAGAGCTCGGCATGGGTCTTGTTGAAGGTAATGAAAGTAGCATATTAGTGGATGCACTAAATTAGGAACCTTTAAAATAGAGGCAGTTTTAATCTCTGTGATTTGTGTGAAATTAAGTGTCGCATTGTTTCAGGGTATAACTCTATGGGGTATGAAATGTCTAAACCAGACCTGAGAGCGGAGCTGGAGGCGGATCTTAAACTTGTGTCAGAGGGCCAGAAGGACAAAGCTTCTGTCCTCAGTTATCATGTGACTAAATACAAGGCTGTTTTTATTGAATCTGTGAGGAAGGCAAAGAAGTGAGTCTGAATGTAGTAGCATCACTTATTTCAATTTCAGTTACACTGCAAAAGTAAACAAGATATACCGCTCTACTTCTGTATTTTATGCAGCTGGCAATTACATTTCTACATACAAATTTGAATTGAGTGTAATTGTTGTTATATTGGGTGCAGATTGGATGAAGCCTTGTCCAATTATCTGGGCCCGGCTCAGGAGATTACCGAACAGGAGCAAGGAGAGATGGAGATCCCATTACCAGTGCGAAAGTGTCCTCAGTGTAACCGTGACATGGTGCTGAAGAAGAAGAAAGACAGCACAGGGTAAGACAACATCTACCAGTTAATTTAACAGCTTGGGTTGTTAGGTCGGATCTGAAATGAAAATTGATTGTTGTTTGTTTACTCATCTTCTGATCATCTTTTTTATCTTGCTCTGTGCAGGATGCTTCTTTCATGTATGGGATATCCAGCTTGTAAAGCAGCTGTGTGGTTTCCAGACACAGTTCTGGAGGTCAGCAGAGATGAGAGAATCTGTTCGACGTGCCGTCCACATCCGGTGCATATGTAAGGATTGTGGTTCTTATGTTGCTGTGTAATCATTTTAATATTGCAAAGCATTTACATTACCTTCAAAAGTTTGGGGTCAATATGATTTAAAAAAAGAAAGAAATTAATACTTTTATTAAGTAAGGTAACGTTAAATTGATCAAAAGTGGCAGTAAAGACATTTATAATGTTACAAAACATTTCTATTTCAAATAAATGCTGTTCTTTCTATTCATCAAAGAATTCTGATTAAAATGTATCACAGTTTCCACAAAAATATTAAGGAGCACAGCTGTTTTCAACATTGATAATAATAATAATAAAAAAATTTCTTGAGCATCAAATCAGCATATTAGAATATCTGAAGGATCATGTGACACTGAAGACTGGAGTAATGAAGCTGAAAATTCAGCTTTGACATCACAGGGATAAATAACTTTTTTAAATATATTCAAATAGAAAACGGTTAATTTAAATTGTAACAATATTTCACAATATTACTGTTTCATACTGACCCCAAAGTTATGAACAGTAGTGTATTTTTAGTAACATTTTTACAACAAGGTTTTATATGTTAACTTTAGTACTTCCATAGTTCAACTCATCTTTTAGTACTTTCATAGCTTATATGAAATAATGAGTAATATTTAAATAAGAGTAGCATTTAAGTAAGATGCATTTCTATCTAAATTACATTTAAAACAAGTTGTCAAGTAGTATTTGATCAGTTTTTAACTATTTTTAAGTACTGTGAACATGCATGAATTAACAACAAACAATATATTCATGAATTAACATTAACCTACATTAATAAACGCTGTTAAAATTGTTACGTTTTAGTTCCTGATTCATACTGCATTAACTATTGAACCTTATTTTAAGGGTTTAATGTTAGTGTGTGTGTGTGTGTGTGTGTGTGTGTGTGTGTGTGTGTGTGTGTGTGTGTGTGTGTGTGTGTGTGTGTGTGTGTGTGTGTGTGTGTGGTAAGTGGTGCAAATAAAGCATGGACAATAAAACCATACAATAAGTCCATGTATTAAGAAAGTTAATAGGTTCTTTCTTTTTTTTTAAATATTGACCCTGGTTTTATTTATAAAATCTTTGACAGGCTGAAGTTTAAATTCAAGAGAGGAAGTTTGCCACCTATGATGCCCCTTGAATTTGTTGGCTGCATTGGAGGATGTGATGAGACTCTCAGGGAGGTCTTGAACTTAAAATACCTCAGAGGAGGAGGAGAAGCAGATTCTGGCTCTCGGACTAATAACAGCTCTGGGTCAAATCAGCATCATGTGCCTAGAACTAACTCAGCACCTTCATCCAGGGTGGAGAACGTGAGACCTCCAGCACCCAGACCCCGAGCCGACGGCAACCGCCCTCCAGCCAGTCTGCCACCTCCTCGGGCAGCACAACCACCAGCTTCAGCCCAGGGCGGTGCCATTGTGTGTAACTGTGGTCAGGATGCCATTCTTCTCACTGTACGCAAAGAGGGTCCCAACCAAGGCCGCCAGTTTTACAAGTGTAACACAGGGGATTGTAAATTCTTCCTGTGGGCTGACCAGCCGACTGAGCAGGGAGAACCTGGAGGAAACCGAGGACCCCTAACTCAGAATTTTCAACCTCCCGTGCCCTCAAATGGCTTTGGGAACATGCCTCAGCAGAGGCAAAACAACAGAGGATCTGGAGGGGATGAAGGTGAAACCATGTGTAACTGTAATGAGCCTGCAGTTACCAGGACTGTCATGAAAGATGGGCCAAACAAGGGCCGAATGTTCCACACCTGTGGGAAACCACGTGATCAGCAGTGTGGGTTCTTCCAGTGGGCAAACGAAAATGTGGCTCCAGGTATGACGTCTATCATGCTTTGAACTGAAAATACTGTGTATACATAGGCAAAATTGGAATATCTTGAACAGGATCATTCTTACATAGACTGCCATGTGAAAGTTTGGGGTTAGTAAGAAGTTTTTATTTTTTTTAAGGAAATTCATATTTTTACTCTGTAAAGACGTTAAATTGACTTATAAAGTAACAGTAACATTTATAATTGTACACAACTTTTCTATTTCAAATAAATGCTGTTCTTTTTTAATCTATTCATCAGAGAATCCTACTTTTTTATGACAGTTTACACAATAATGTAAAGCAGCACAACGGTTTTCAGCATTGATAATAATAATAAGAAGAAATGCTTCTTGAGCACCAGATCATCATATCAGAATGATTTCTGAAGGATCATGTGACACTAAAGACTGGAGTAATGATGCAGAAAATTCAGCTTTGACATCACAGGAATAAATACATTTTAAAATACATTTAAATAGAAAACTGTTATTTTAAATTGTAGTAATATTGCACAATATTACTGTTTTTACTGTATTTTTGAATAAAATAAATCTAGTCTTGGTGAGCAATCTTACCAACCCCAAACATTTGATGGGATTTTTACTTAAACATCCCAGTAAACTCCTGATCAGGTTTGACATATATTTTGAGGCATTTTGTCATTCGCCTGGTTTCTATCTCACTCGGGTTGGCTTTGATTGTTTTGGATTGTGCTACATGTGTAAATATTTCGTTTGGGAGTAATTTCTTCAATATTGGTAATCATTAATTTACCTTTCCTCTCACTTTCAGCCACAGGTTTTTCTGGAGGAAATGGTAGTAAACATCCTGGGAACAAAAAGGCCAGCGCTGCCTCAAACAAGCCTCCCACTGCCAAAAGGCCAAGAACCTGTGGAATATGTCATGAGCCGGGTCACACCCGGGTCACCTGTCCTCAGGGCCAGTAAGAACAATGGGTCCTGCAATTTTTGTAAAATACAAAATACACATGTAAATGAAATTAATGTTGTCTTATGTATAATAATGTTGTTTTATGTTTACATAATTAATTGTATTGTGTAAAATAAAGTTATTTTAAAGTAAAAAATTGTTTTTTTTGTTGTGCATAGTCATACATTTTTAATGAATAAAATGTTGCATGACCTACAATAGTGTTACACAGCTATATATGTTCATGTACTATATAAAGGCCCAATTTACACTATAAAAAATGTATATTATTTGGAATATTTATTTTGTACATTAATTCTACTCACTATAGTTCTGTACTGTTAGATGTATATAGTTATTTAAATAAAGTTTTATTAATCCTTAATCCTTTAATTAATTATTACTTTATTTTAATTCAAAAGCATTCATTAATTTTTTCATTGTTTTTCTTTAACCCTCTGGTCCTCTTTGTTTAGGGGTCACACTTGGCTCCTTCACGTTCAAAAGTGACAACCTTGAAATGTAACTTCTTTTTTCAGGAAAACCAATGTAATATATTTTTGTTCAATAATATTTTGTGCTTATTATTTAGAATTTTGAGGGGATTTTATGATACTACGCAGTATCTATACCATTTTTATGAGCTATTTTTCCCTGTTGAAAAAAAAGAATACTGCTTTAATTGAAAATATATATAAAACAATGTTAAAATAGAGACAAGGCATTTTAAAAAAGGTAGATTAGTGCCATCTGGTGGGAGTGTTTTTTTTTTCTTCCATATTTCCCATTCATGTCCTGTCTGTCATTTTTGACTGCAAAGGCGCCAAGTGACTTTTTGTTTTGACCCTTTAACATATCCAAATCATGTTCATGTTTTTTGTGTTCACATAGCTGCAACAAATGTCACTAAGTGTCATACCATTCCGACCAAGCAAAAAAATGAAAAACATAATTTTTTTTCAGTCATTTTGGACCAAAGAGGCTTTGAGGGTTAAACTTTTCCACTGATCCCCAAGCACTGTTGGTATAGATCAGTGGTATGGACTCAAATGTAGGCCTCCAAATACAAGAGAAAAATCCCACAAATGACCTGAACAACTGGGAATGTTGTGATGGGCCCTAGCTGTAATAATGGGGTCCCTATATATTTGTCAAACGTCCTGTAAATGACACTGCAAATGATTCAGAAATGACTCAGTGTGTTCTGAGTCAACAGATCAATTACTGCAAAAGGGTGTAGTAGTTGACCACGCTTTGGGTGGGTTCTTTTATAGAAACAGAAAGAACTTTTTAGTGAGTGGCTGGTAACGCTGAGCAGTTAGTGGGCTGTACCATCTGAGCTGGGGGCGGGGGACTGTTTGTTCCACCAGCGGCTGCCAAACTGAAATAGACTGCGTCTCGTCTGCTGCCATATCCTGAATTAGACATGGCCGCGACCGGAGTTCTCCCCTTTATCAGGGGAGTAGACCTAAGTGGGAATGACTTTAAGGTAAGAGTTCTTGTTTAATACGGCTATAGGTACGGGTATTGTTAATAAATCATTCCATCCAACGAGCAAAGCGATGTAGGTTAGTTAACGTGTTAAAACAGGTTGAGATGGTGAGCTAGCAGTGCTAACTGTGCTAGCTCAGAAGAACACTGGGCGTTAGCTCGCGACTTGTCAAAATTTGTCGCGGTCAATCAAGTGGTGTGATGGGCAGGGGAAATAACTATAAGCTTGTTAGCAGGTCAGCTGTGTTGGTTGACAGTAATAATTCTGGCCTCAATAAATGAACTGTGCTGCTGACAGTCTTTCAAAACATGTTTTCTTGTTAGGTAGAGCTTCTTTTAGACTACATAGAGTGCAGCATACGGCATCAATAAGTGTATAAAAAGGAATATTTTGTTTTTTTAAACATGTATATGCTAAAAACAGAAGTTTTTTTACATGAGTTCCTTAAGCAGAAGTATTACCCAACCTCTCAAGTCTGTCAGTTCACTTGAGTAAATTTGTGATGATGCTCTGAGTCTTTGTCTTATTATATAAAGCCACTTCAGTCAGATCTTATATCTCATATCGAGATGATTATATCTCACTGCTTGTGTTTTATAGCTCATAGTGGGGTCAGGGGGCCACCAGGGGCCTCAAAGGGGGTGATCTGAGGTCTGTGCAAATGTTTAGAAAAGTGTTGCAAAAATGAGTGTAAAATAAATAAATAAAAAATAGATTAAAATATGTAAATGAGTGAATCAAATAAGTACATCTAACTACAGTATTATAATAAGTAAACACAATACAATAAATGTGTAACAATGAAAACAAAATAGAATCCAGTTTTAAATCAAGGAGTTATTAGTTATTATTTTGAAAATAGATATGACCAGGTTGTATATACGAGATGCCGAATTGGACATTCAAGACTCACTCATTCATATTTATTGAACGGGGAAGAGAAACCGGTTTGTGATCTGTGTAAGAATTTCACGAGTGTAAAACATTTTAATAGAATGTCCTTTTTAAAATAGTGTTAGAGAACGGTTTTATTCAGAAAACACATAAATTGACATTTTTAAAGAGGTTTCTCCTGGAGTAATTTTAGAATTTCTGTCTAATATTATATTGAAAGATTCTATGTAATTGGTGTTATTATTACTGTTGTTGTTAATGGTATATATGCCTGCTTTTGTATAGTGATTGTTTTTAAGACAAAATTGTTAAATTATTGTAAACAATGTATTGAAGTGATACTGCTGATTGCCATGAATATAGCCATTGTTGCTGATATGACATTAAATCATAAATAAATAAATGAAAACAAAATATTTGTAAATAAAATAAATAAATAAATTATTTTATTTTATTTCACAGTACAAATTGGGTCTTTTTACAAGAAACTATGTAGATGTACAGTGAGGAAAATAAGTATTTGAACACCCTGCTATTTTGCAAGTTCTCCCACTTGGAAATCATGGAGGGGTCTGAAATTGTCATCGTAGGTGCATGTCCACTGTGAGAGACATAATCTAAAAATAAAAATCCAGAAATCACAATATATGACTTTTTAACTATTTATTTGTATGAAACAGCTGCAAATAATTATTTGAACACCTGTCTATCAGCTAGAATTCTGACCCTCAAAGACCTGTTAGTCTGCCTTTAAAATGTCCACCTCCACTCCATTTATTATCCTAAATTAGATGCACCTGTTTGAGGTCGTTAGCTGCATAAAGACACCTGTCCACCCTATACAATCAGTAAGAATCCAACTACTAACATGGCCAAGACCAAAGAGCTGTCCAAAGACACTAGAGACAAAATTGTACACCTCCACAAGGCTGGAAAGGGCTGCGGGGAAATTGCCAAGCAGCTTGGTGAAAAAAGGTCCACTGTTGGAGCAATCATTAGAAAATGGAAGAAGCTAAACATGACTGTCAATCTCCCTCGGACTGGGGCTCCATGCAAGATCTCACCTCGTGGGGTCTCAATGATCCTAAGAAAGGTGAGAAATCAGCCCAGAACTACACGGGAGGAGCTGGTCAATGACCTGAAAAGAGCTGGGACCACCGTTTCCAAGGTTACTGTTGGTAATACACTAAGACGTCATGGTTTGAAATCATGCATGGCACGGAAGGTTCCCTGCTTAAACCCGCACATGTCAAGGCCCGTCTTAAGTTTGCCAGTGACCATTTGGAAGATCCAGAGGAGTCATGGGAGAAAGTTATGTGGTCAGATGAGACCAAAATAGAACTTTTTGGTCATAATTCCACTAAACGTGTTTGGAGGAAGAAGAATGATGAGTACCATCCCAAGAACACCATCCCTACTGTGAAGCATGGGGGTGGTAGCATCATGCTTTGGGGGTGTTTTTCTGCACATGGGACAGGGCGACTGCACTGTATTAAGGAGAGGATGACCGGGGCCATGTATTGCGAGATTTTGGGGAACAACCTCCTTCCCTCAGTTAGAGCATTGAAGATGGGTCGAGGCTGGGTCTTCCAAAATGACAATGACCCGAAGCATACAGCCAGGATAACCAAGGAGTGGCTCTGTAAGAAGCATATCAAGGTTCTGGCGTGGCCTAGCCAGTCTCCAGACCTAAAACCAATAGAGAATCTTTGGAGGGAACTCAAACTCCGTGTTTCTCAGCGACAGGCCAGAAATCTGACTGATCTAGAGAAGATCTGTGTGGAGGAGTGGGCCAAAATCCTTCCTGCAGTGTGTGCAAACCTGGTGAAAAACTACAAGAAACATTTGACCTCTGTAATTGCAAACAAAGGCTACTGTACCAAATATTAACATTGATTTTCTCAGGTGTTCAAATACTTATTTGCAGCTTCATACAAATAAATAGTTAAAAAAAAATCATATATTGTGATTTCTGGATATTTTTTTTTAGATTATGTCTCGCACAGTGGACATGCACCTACGATGACAATTTCAGACCCTCCATGATTTCTAAGTGGGAGAACTTGCAAAATAGCAGGGTGTCCAAATACTTATTTTCCTCACTGTATATAATTTTAGGATGAGGATATCTCACATAAGAATAATCATTTTTGGGGCTTTGTGGCGTCTAAACAATTGATAAACCCCATTCTAGCGCATGCTCATGTTGTTACCATAGCAAACACACCCCATAATCTCCCACGTTTTTTTTCTATCCTGAAATGACTTCATTGTACCAGGTTTATCTTGTTTTAGATCAGACTTGAGTAGGGTTCTTTGGGAAGTGACAGTGTAGCAGATCCATCAAAAACTACCAAATCACTAACACTGAAACTGAATCATGTGACTCGTCTGATTTGAGACATTGTTTCTCTTGTGTTTAACACAGGGGGGTTATTTTCCTGAGCATGTCAAGTCTATGAGCAGCTTGCGATGGCTGAAGCTGAACAGAACGGGGCTTTGCTATCTTCCAGAGGAACTGGCCTCCCTTCAGAAACTGGTGATTGTATATTGCACAGCTTAGTCACAATTTCATATTTTGCCACTAGGCTTTTTCAGCTTACTAATGTTAATTTTCGGATCTTTTTTTGTTGTTGTCTCTTTTTTTGTGAAATCAGGAACATTTGTCCGTGAGTCACAACAGCCTCACAACACTGCATGGAGAATTGTCAAGTCTTCCCAACCTAAGGGTAAATATGATCGACCATATTGCGAAATACTTCACATGTTCTCTACTAGCGTTTCACATAAGTATGTATAAATATTTATGTAACTGTTTGCATACACTACCGTTCAAAAGTTTTGGGTCAGATTGTTGTTATTGTTTAAAAAAAAAAAAAAAATTACTACTTTTATTCAGCAGGGATGCATTAAATTGATTAAAAGTCACAGTAAAGGCATTTATGTCACAAAATGAGATCATGTAAATGCTGTTTTTAAACTTTAAATTCATCAAAGAATCCTGAAAAAAAACTATCCGTTTCCAAATATTAAACAGCACGACTGTTTTCAACACTGATAATAATAATAATAATAATAATTATAAATGTTTCTTGAGCAGCAAATCATCATATTAGAATGATTTCTGAACGATCATGCGACACTGAAGACTGGAGTAATGATGCTGAAAATGCTGAATAAATTACATTTTAATATATTACAATAGAGAGCAGTTCATTTGAATTGTATTAATATTTCACAATATTACTCATTCACTCTATTTTTGGTTAAAAAAAATCCAGCCTTGGTGAGCATATGAGACTTCTTTCAAACATTTGAACGGTAGTCTATGTACTTAAAATTGCTTTTGTCAATAAACACAGCATGAATTTCTATCTTGTAAATATTTACATTGCTCAGATTAGCATTTAATCTGCTCTCGTTGTTTTGCTGTAGGCGGTTGTGGCCAGAGGAAACAGCCTAAAGAACTCTGGTGTTCCTGATGATATTTTTCAGCTGGATGATCTTTCTGTGCTGGTATGTAGAGAATTACTTCGTGTTTATTTCTCAGCTAAGCATGTCTCAGTTAAGTGCAAAATTACAGGCATGATTTAATTTGATGTAAGCAGGGCTGTGTTTTGATTAGTGAAAGTATGCCAATTTGTCATAGAGTGATATTGTGTGTTTAAATGTGTTTTTGGTTCCCTCATCTATTCAGGATCTGAGCTACAACCAGCTGACTGAAATTCCCCGAGACTTGGAGAATTCCAGAAACATGTTGGTCTTAAACCTCAGTCATAATAGGTACTATGTCTGTCTGTTTTGTACCCGAGTTCTTGGAAGTGAGGAGTAATGATCTATCATGAAAATGCACTTTAAACATTTTAGGATTTTATATTGTGATCTGTCACCGTGGTATTTTGGAAGCTCTTGTGTGACGATTTGGGGGCATTTATGTGTGCCTGGACTTGTGCTAGACTTGCTACTGATGGAATGAAAAAGAACACATGGATCTTGGTACCTAACTAGTTTTAGTTTGACTCCATCATAGAAAGCTATGCACATAGCACAAAATACTGAAAAATAGTAAGAGCCAGTGCAGATATCCATCTATATCAGTGGTTCTTCACCTTTCTAACTCCAAGGCCCCACATTGTCCACAACGATATTTGAAGGCCCAATTACTTTTCCAGTTGCTTGTGATTTTAGTGGATAGGGATTTATTTTTAGTTTCTTCTTTTCTTTTCTTTTTTTTTTAAGTGTTTGCTCAAATTTCTCTAGTTAATAAAATATTTTAGAATTGGGCATGACTATAAAATTGTGCATTTATTATAAAAGAGTTTTAATTAATTTGCATGACTTTACACATAATCACATTTCTAAATCACAAGTCATCTTGAGGCCCCTTGGAAGTTTTCTGAGATCCCTTACTGGCCCCTAGCTTTAGAACCACTAATCTTATCTGTCTTTCTAAAGCCAGGGACACACCAAGCCCACGGTTGGCTGTCAGGCAACATCAGACCGTCTTTGAGCGCCAGCCGACTTAGTTTTTTCTGTGTGTTGCGCACCGTTGGCTCTAGTTTGTGTTTTTCTTTTGCCGATTCAACATGTAGAATCAGCGCCTGGCTGTCGGTGAGAGAGAGAACTCTGATTGGCTCTTCAGCTTAGCGAACGAGTCAGTGCACGAGAATAAGAGCAAAAGTGAGCAAGTAAATCAAAACTTAACAGACAAGGCTGTTATAATTTGAAATCATCTTACCTGAGCAACACTGCGCAAATATTTTCATAATAACATGAGCGGAATGGAATAAAGAACGTGATCAGCGTGATTCATATTCAAAGTGGTAAGCAAGCGCTGCTTTGTTTATGGTTTGTATACCTGCAGTCTTAGTTTCGCTCTCCATTTTTGAATGATGAATATATCTGCTTAAATAGACATTTATCTCCTTTTCAAGCAGGCACAGAACACGCGTGCTAGTTTACAGTCGCCTGTAGTCCTTTTGGTGTGTTCAGATGCTATTTTTTTCCAGAACATGAGGCGACAACACAGTCGGCTTTCATCAGAACTAGTTCTTTGGTGTCGTTTTGGACCTGCGATTTAAAAACAAAACAAAAACAAACTTACTTTATCATTTACCCCATCCCTTCCTAAGTACTTGAGCTATCAAAGTGCACATCCTTTTTTTCTTATAGTCATGTGAACACTCGTATTATTCTGATACAGTTCTTTGATGTTTGCTTTCTCACAGCATTGATAACATACCGAATCAGCTGTTCATTAACCTCACTGACCTGCTGTACCTGGACCTCAGTGACAATAATTTGGACAGTCTGCCTCCTCAGATGAGACGCTTGGTCCATTTGCAGACCCTGATACTCAATAATAATCCGCTTATGCATGCACAGCTGAGGTAAGGGTAGTTTTTATGGTTTAATTTCCATCTATGCAATTTGTACACTGCCATATAGGAGGAAGGCTGCATTCATTTTAGATGAGATCATTGTGTTATCAGCATTGCCTCTGATAAACTCTGGCTCAAATCTGTTTGCGTAACAGGCAGTTACCTGCTATGGTAGCCCTTCAGACCCTCCATTTAAGGAACACACAGCGTACTCAAAATAATATGCCCACGAGTCTGGAAGGCCTCACTAATCTAGGAGGTAAAGATCTAGCTGTGTTACTGCTCTCTCTGTAAAATAATCATCAGTGTCTCTAATTGCTGTTGTTCCTCATTTAATGAATCTTTTGTGCGTTTTTGTGTAGACGTGGACCTGTCCTGCAATGATCTGACTCGGGTACCAGAATGCTTGTATTCGCTGGCTAATCTCAAACGGCTTAATCTGAGCAGCAATCAAATATCTGAACTGTCACTGTGTATAGATCAGTGGACCAAACTCGAGACACTCAACCTTTCTAGGAATCAGCTCACATCTCTGCCTGTAAGTCCATCATTGCCAAATAAAGTAAAGAAATTTATCAGTTTGGCTTTTAAAAGTGCTTTTGCGCATGAGCTGATACTTCATCACATTAATAATGTTGTTGTTCAGTTTAGAGGGATATATTTAATATTTGCTTGCCACTAATCTTGTCTCTTCTTTTTCCCTGTTTGATGTGATGTGCAGTCTGCCATTTGCAAGCTGTCCAAGCTGAAGAAGCTGTATGTGAACTCGAATAAAATAGACTTTGATGGGCTTCCATCTGGTGTGGGAAAATTGTCCAACCTGATTGAGTTTATGGCAGCTAATAATAATTTGGAGCTTGTTCCAGAGGGGCTGTGCAGGTGAGAACTGACACAGTTTAATTGGTGGTTAGATATAATTATAAAACCTACGTATATATTCCTATTGATAATGGTAAAATGTGGCTTTTTGATTTTGCTCAGATGTGGAAAATTGAAGAAGCTGGTCTTGAACAAGAACCGGCTTGTGACATTACCAGAGGCCATCCATTTCCTCACTGACCTGGAGGTAAGAACTCGTTAATTAATTTTTGGTGTATGTTTTTATGTACTTATGCATGAGTGTGTGTTGCTTTAGTCTTTTGAATATGTTAAACCAGCAGTTAATAAATGCTGATTAAAGTTGTCTTTGTGACGTTGATGTTTTAGGTTTTGGATGTTCGTGAGAATCCAAATCTAGTGATGCCCCCTAAACCAGTTGACAGGACAGCTGAGTGGTACAACATAGACTTCTCATTGCAGAACCAGCTGCGATTGGCTGGTGCATCTCCAGCCACTGTGGCAGCAGCTGGTGGAGGTAAAATATGCTTTTTTTCTCTCTCTAGGAGTTATATTATTGTAAGTATGTGCTATCACAAACTAACCCTTGTTGGCTCAAGATCCTGAGTTTGATAGCCTGACAAGCCTGGGATAAACGGTTGTCTTTCAAATTCCCTCTGCACGCAATAGGATAGCGCTACAACCAACCAGAGCAACAAAGAAGGTGAAGCGGAGCTAGTTGATAGATTAAACTTTCGCCCTATCCGGTCGGCAAAACTCCGAACACATCTTCCTTTCTTACGAATGACTTCAGTGCCATTCTTTTCTCAAAGAAAACCTTAACTCCAAGTCTTCCAGAGTTGCAGCCAAAGCCGATTCAAAAGACCGCTGTTCGCCAGCTTCTTTGTTTACAACTCTGCCATCATTATGTTAAGCCCGCCCACCGACTCTATACACGATGTGATTGGCCTGACCAGGGTTTGTTTTTTCCAGCTCGGACGCCAACGCAGAGTTGCTAGACTACCCTGGCTGCAAATTAGATTTGCTGCCACTAGGGTGCGTCTAGATTTCTAGGCTATGAGTTTGAAGTAACAAAACTGAAAATGTTTCTGTAATGCATCTCAAAGTGCAACATGATCTTTGTGTGTTATACAGGAAATAGCCCAAGAGACCATATGGCCAGGAAGATGAGGCTAAGGAGACGCAAGGACTCGACCCAGGATGATCAGGCTAAACAGGTGCTGAAGGGAATGTCAGATGTGGCTCAGGAGAAGAACAAATCCATTGAGGTGAGGGAACAGCAGAACTAATAATGATGGAACTATTATATTGGTACATGTCCTAACCTTCCTGGTCTTCGCATGCCTCTTGATCTTTTAGGAGAATGGAGACATGAAATACTCTGACCTGAAAACCAAACGCTGGGACAAGAACCTGGAGAAACCTCAGCTAGATTACTCCGAGTTCTTCTTGGAAGATGTGGGGCAGATCCCTGGTGTTACGATTTGGCAGATAGAAAACTTTGTACCCATGCAGGTGGACGAGGCTTTCCATGGGAAGTTCTATGAGGCAGACTGTTACATTATTCTCAAGGTCAACAAATTCTAATGATCATCAGGTTTATTAAATGTACTATAGTTTAAATATTGCTTCTTTAATTTATAAGATCGGCTCCCAGTCTGCATTCCCTCTTTGAATGAGTGCTTTGTAATGCACTTTTACAGACGTTCTTAGATGACAACGGAGCCCTGAACTGGCATATCTATTACTGGATTGGGCAGGAAGCTACACTTGATAAGAAAGCCGGCTCTGCTATCCATGCGGTCAATCTCCGTAATTATTTGGGTGCTGAGTGCAGGACAATCAGAGAGGAGATGGGAGATGAGAGTGAAGAATTCACTGCAGTCAGTAAAACATATGCCATTCCCTCTACAAAATGATGTAATGGTGCATTATCAGCATATGCTTAGCTCTGCTTTTCCACACTGTGTTTTAGGTGTTCGACAATGAGATCTCTTACATTGAGGGTGGAACTTCTAGTGGATTTTTCACAGTAGAGGATACGCAATACCCAACCAGGTGCCCCGCCAAAAACAACACCCAGGTTCGCCTCTACAGCTCACCCCTGATCTGACTCACACTAATCCTGTTTGTTTTGTGTTTTGGGCAGGTTGTACAGGGTTTATGGGAAAAAGAACATCCGATTAGAATCTGTGCCTCTGAAAGCATCCTCACTCGACCCACGGTGAGTTTCATGTGCCATTCACATGTATGTTGATGGGATTGACTCAGATAGTGATAGTGTTTTTTTCTCTCTCTTTCTCTTTAAGATTTGTCTTTTTGTTGGACACTGGTCTTGAATTATTTATTTGGAGAGGAAGCAATGCAACACTTGGTGGTACTACAAAAGCAAGGTAATATGAAAACAGTTAAGCTGTTTTTACTCTGTCTATTTGTTCAGATTTGTAATAGTCCCCATGCTATTTACAGGTTATTTGCTGAAAAGATTAACAAAAATGAGCGAAAAAGCAAAGCAGAGATTACGACTTTGATGCAGAATCATGAACCTCCGGAATTCTGGGAAGTTCTTGGGGGACAGCCAGAGGAAATCAAGAAACATGTCCCAGATGACTTCACTCCTGTCCGACCCAAGCTCTATAAGGTCAGGGAATGGTCTCTGGTTTGTTGTGCATTCTTTTCTAAAACCACCACGGTCTTAAATATTTAGTATTTTCTTGTTCTGTTAGGTTGGATTGGGCTTGGGATACCTTGAACTTCCTCAGATCAACTACAAACTGTCTGTGGAGCACAAAGACAAGCTCAAACTAGATGTGGTTCCAGAGCACAGACTGGTAATATAGTGTTTAGACTATTGTGATGTAATTTCCATAGTGATTATAGCAGCAAATAATTCTAGGATCATTCAAAAGTTCATAATCATCCCTGAATACACTTAACTGGTGGAATATTTTCGTGTTATAGGTACAAGGTCTTTTGGATACTAAAGGTGTCTACATCTTAGATTGCTGGTCTGATGTCTTCATTTGGATTGGCCGTAAGTCCCCACGTCTTGTGAGGGCAGCTGCTTTGAAACTTGGCCAAGAGGTGTGCAGTATGCTTCATCGGCCAAAACACGCTGTGGTCGTCCGTAATCTGGAGGGCACAGAGGGCCAGGTAAAATTGACAAAATAAGAGATAATAAGAAAACCATTAGGCCTTTATTTAAAGGTATTATATTAAATAACACAACACTCTCTGTTCTTATTCTGTGGTGCTCTCAACAGGTCTTCAAATCTAAGTTCAAGAATTGGGATGACGTGTTGAAGGTGGATTATACCAGGAATGCAGAGAGTGTGAAACAAAATGAGGGTTTGTCCGGAAAGGTGAAGAAGGATGCAGAGCAGAAAGACCAGATGAAAGCTGACCTAACGGCTTTGTTCCTGCCTAGACAGCCAGCCATGCCCCTTACAGAGGTGAGCCCTGAATTAACAGCTCATTAATGCTGTTTTAAGATGTTCTGAGTAGTTCTGTCAAAATTCATTGTGTGTTTGTTGTAAATCTGACAGGCAGAGCAGATGATGGAGGAGTGGAATGAGGATTTGGATGGCATGGAGGGCTTTGTTCTGGAGGGGAAGAAGTTTGCTCGCTTACCAGAGGAGGAGTTCGGTCACTTTCACACTCAGGATTGCTATGTATTTCTCTGCAGGTTGGTCAGACGGCTTCACTAAAATTAACTGCAAAAATTGCAGCCAGGTTGTGACGTCACTCAGTTCTCAGATTTCTCAGAATTCTGATAAACTAGGTGAACTCTTTAGACAAAAAAAGACTATATTTTTTTATTAAATTTCATCCTCAGTGCTCTGTATCCATTTTCTGATTTGTTCTAACTAAGAATCACTGTTTATTATTAGTGACTAAAATAGTTGTTACTGTCTTAGATAGTTATAACTTTCATCTTTTATTGAAATTATGGGATATTTGCGTCTGCCTCAGGTACTGGGTGCCAGTGGAATATGAGGATGATCAGGAGAAAGGCAAAGAGAAAAGAGAAGGGGGAGACGATGAGGACAAACAGCCTGAGGAAGACTTCCAGTGTGTGGTTTACTTCTGGCAGGGCCGTGAGGCCTCCAACATGGGCTGGCTGACCTTCACTTTCAGCCTGCAGAAGAAGTTTGAGAGCCTGTTCCCAGGCAAACTGGAGGTACTACATGCTAACATGGTTAATTTAACAGATCTGTTATGAAATGGATCTCATATTTCATCTTCATTGTGTTGTAGTGACTCTTATTGCCTTGACTTCATATCGTCAGTGTCTGGTGGCAAACCTCATATCTCCAAAAACCTTACATTTCAGGAAATGGAAAAACACTGAATTTTATAAATATTTAAACACACGTTGTCAAAGTTGATATTGTGGCTTAATACATGGTCAGACACTTGCATGTAATATTATTAACTGAACTTGTCAACCAAAACCAAGCCCTAATTTCGGACATTTACGTCATTAGAAAAGCCGCATTTTCAGGCAACTTTCACATACATCATGGCATGAATTTACTTTTATTTAAGGAAGCATCATATCTAATGTATATTTCAGGTTGTGAGGATGACCCAGCAACAGGAGAATCTCAAGTTCTTGTCACACTTCAAGAGAAAGTTCATCATCCACAAAGGCAAGAGAAAGCTAAAAGTGGACAGTGTGCAGCCAAGCTTATACCACATCAGGACAAATGGTAGTGCGCTATGCACCAGGTAACTATATAATGTTATGTACAGGTAGTATTTCATCAGCTGTATTTAAAAGCAAATAAATGTACATGATGTGTGGTGTTTCTGTTGTGTTTTTAGGACTATTCAAATAGCCACAGATTCCAGTAACCTCAACTCTGAATTCTGCTTCATATTGAAGGTAAATTATGTATTATAAATCATCAAATAATAATAAAGGAATCAAGATTAATATTTGCAGTGGTTTATAAATGGTTAATAACTCAAATGTTATTTGTGGAGGTGCCATTTGAAAGTACAGACAACCAGGGAATAGTGTACACGTGGGTGGGCCGAGCAGCAGACCCTGATGAAGCTAAACTGGCAGAGGACATCATGAACACCATGTTTGATGACACTTACAGCAAACAGGTTAATTCCAGCTATGGAAATCAAAAACAAGCTCACTACATCTTGGTGACATTTTTTTTTTCTTTAAACAAGTTTCTCTTTTTTTCCCCCCTTTCTTCAGGTGATAAATGAAGGGGAAGAGCCAGAAAATTTCTTCTGGGTTGGCATTGGCTCTCAGAAGCCATACGATGAAGATGCAGAGTACATGAAATACGCTAGACTGTTTAGGTAAGCATTTCATTTCAGAGAAGTTATTTAAATATACTATCATTCAAAAGTTTGGGGTCAAGGTATTTTTTTTTTTTTTTTTTTAAGAAATTAATTTTATTTAGCAAGGACGCATTAAATTGATCAAAAGTGACAGTAATACATAAAAATTCTGAAAAAAATGTATCTTGGTTTCCACAAATATATTTATACATTAATGATAATAAGAAAAGTTTCTTGAGCAGCAAATCATCATATTATGATTTCTGAAGGATCATGTGACACTGAAGACTGGAGTAATGATGCTGAAAATTCAGATTTGACATCACAGGAATAAATTACTTTTAAGATATATTAAAATAGAAAACTTATTTTAAATTGTAATATTTCCCAGATTTACTGTTTTTACTGAATTTTGAACTTCTTTCAAAAACATTAAAAACTCTTGACCCTAAACTTTTGAATGGTATGTATGTATCATATATATTTTAAATAAAATAAATGCAGCTTTGGTGAGCATACTGACCCTAAACTTTATGCTTTTATTTATTTTGTATTGCATTACATTTACAATTTTTTTGAGGTAATAATAGATTTAATCTCTGACCTCAGGTGCTCAAATGAAAAGGGTTACTTTGCTGTATCAGAGAAGTGCTCAGACTTCTGTCAAGATGACCTGGCTGATGATGACATCATGCTTCTGGACAATGGGAATGAGGTAGAGCTTCATGCTTGCAGCCAAACAAATTATCTGGGATGCTATTTATTAAATAATTAATTCATTTATTGATTCATTTTTTGCTGAGTTGTCTCACTAAGAAATTGTTTAGTGATATTTTATCAGAAAAGATTTTAGAATTTGTATCAAATGTAAATGTAAAAAAAAATGTTTTGTGTGTTTTAGGCAATCTTCTTTTTTAGGCAAAACTTTTTGTTGTGAAGATAGCTGACATGGCATTACAAAACATTACTACTACTACTACTGCTATTTGCTGAGTTGTTTGTTTGCTTGTTTCACAGGTTTACATGTGGGTCGGCACACAGACAAGCCAGGTGGAGATTAAACTGAGCTTGAAGGCTTGTCAGGTCAGTAACCGATTGAGTGGCAGGTTTATTGTACACCAGAGGCCAGTTGCATGAACATGTTATATGTTAAGACAGTGTCTGAAGAGCTAGTACAATCATTCTTGCTTTTCGGTATCAAATTAGACCAATCAGTGTTTATGTACCTGATTTAAAAAAGTTATGTGCAGTCGTAACAAAATTTGATGACTAACTTGTAAGACCGGCCCTACCACTAGTTTATTGTACACCAGCACTAGTTTTTTATCATTGCAACGACACACACACACCTCCTCTCAGGCCTTTCCCATGCCTGCTTAACATGTGTTTCGCCCTTCAATCAGGTCTATATTCAACACATGAGGTCCAAGGATGCTGAGCACCCGAGAAAACTGCGCCTGGTGCGCAAGGGCAATGAGCCTCACTGTTTTACCCGTTGTTTCCACGCATGGAGCGCCTTCAAGACCGCACCTGCATAAATCAGACTCTGTCTGAATACAGTATGAGTATTAGAGTTCAGAAATCCACACCACTCTCAACAGACCTTCCATTATTATTGTGCACTGCATCACTCTCTTTAAAAAAAAACTCACATATATATTTGCTAATTGAAGCTATATTATTGAATTTTATATTTGTGTAGATTTAAAATCAGAGGAAGAGTCTAAATGTTACAGCACTTAGGCAAGCGTTAAGAGATCAAATGCTGTATTCCTTAAGGGATGGTTTTTAGAAGAACATATCTGTTGAAGGAGAGTCTACTTTTTTTTTTTAACCATCTGGCTGCACAAATATTGTGAATTGTCTGTTTACTTGTCTAAATTCTGCAGCAGTTATTTTAAAGACGACTCTTTATATCATTTTTTTTGGGCTACACTTTTCATGTTTTAATCAGAAGATGCACACATATACTGCCAAGTCTTTCAGTTATTGAAAGGACAACACTCATGTCTTTTTCAGATCTCACCTAAACGAAATTTTGATTTGGTGCCTCACACCAGGTTTTTGGACTTGTTTGCTTTTGAATGTTTCATTCCATCAGCTTCACTGTTTTACTGCTTTCCTTTGGGATGTAGACTCTCATGCCAATGCTGATGGAATAATGAATTGCACCGTTTATGTGGGATGTTATTTCATTTATTACATGTCAGAATGAGAATTTGTTTTTACGCCCTTAAACTGCCCAGTACATCCATACTAATGCAGCAGTTAACTGGGTTGAGCCCAGCGATTTTTATCTGTCATTGCTTTGACTGGCAATCTAGTGCTATTGGTGCAACCGTGCTACTGCGATTTGGTCTTCACATATCGAGGATGTTTTAGCTATTTGGCTGACACCATTTCATCAGTTACAGGTTGTGTTTTTTTGTTTTTGTTTTTTTGTTTTTTTAAGAAAAAAGGAAAGAAAAAGGTTATGGTCCTATGTATGGACCACTTTTTTCTAATTTTGAATGTTTGTTGAACTTGGACAGGGAAATTTTGTTTAGCCAAGGAAATAAATATTCTTATTTTAATTACGCTAATCAAATTTATGGCTGTCATAAAAGGGATTGGTAGAGGTAAAATATAAACATTTTTCAATTGATGGTGAGTTCCCCTATTTTGTTTCTTGTCACCGCAGCTTTGTTGTCTGCATATATAAATGTATTTCTACGTGTACAAATATTTTCTGCCTCTGATTTCACTTGCAAATGCTCTATTTATGTATTTTGTATTGAATAAAGTTTCATTGCACATCTGTATATCTCTTGTTGGGTATTTGTCCATGTATGCATAACTGTATGGTCATTTACATTAATACTGACAGTTGAATGAATGTTAAGTCAATTAAAAAAATGTATGATTGCACATTTGTTTTATGAGCAAAAATTGGCACAAAGTTGTAAATGTGTAATATATTATTTATTGAGTTAAATCATATGTTATCATTATTAAATTAAATGTTACTTTTAGTATTAATTTCTAGCATATTAATATAATTTAAAAAAAAATTGTTTTACGCTAGGAATGCCGTATAAAAGTCCGGTGAGCCATAATAAAAGTTCTTCCTGTCTACGGCGAGCAGATCAGTCCCCATAATGCACTGCTCTGCTGAACGATTACGCACTCTGGAGCGCGCTTCACCCGGCCTCACTCCCCGTGCCCGTGCCCGTGCCCGTACTGTCTTTTACAACGAGCCTTCCAAATCCATACGGATTATACCGAGAAAACTACAGCACACACAGCCAGTGCCTTCTGACAGTATGGAATCCACCACTAAGAAAGACACGGAGAGCACATGTGTGCTGTGCTGCCAGGACATCGACATGTTCGCGGTGGGGAAGTGCGATCACCCGGTGTGTTACCGCTGCTCCACCAAGATGCGGGTGCTGTGCGACCAGAAGTACTGCGCCGTCTGCCGGGAACAGCTCGACAAGGTGCCGCCGCCTCTCCTCTCCTCTCCTCCTCCAGTAGCGCGAGCACAGGCCTCGGTTGCTACTCTACACAACATATACACGGAAACACGACCGCACCACTCCCATCACACTAGCTAGCATGTCGGTTTATAATGGCAGCGGTTGTGTTTGTCAGGTCGAGATGACCCGAAAAAGGTTTAGTTCAGTTTTGTCATCTTTCAGAAGTGAACTAGATGTTGTTGTTTGAGTAATTGTTATGCAATCTAGTCTTGCTTGTAGTTAAACTTGGACACTTGATTTCAGTTTAGATGTTAGCTGATTTAGCATAGCAGTGGTGATTTATTGCCTGCCGTTTCCATTGACAACTAACTTAGTTGCTTCGTCCTTCACAGTGTTCGTTTACTTCACGTTTGTTATCAAAACAACATATATATTTGACAGCTGTGGGTACATTAGGAACAAAGTTAAGTTTGTTTTTTAATACACATGATTTTGGGACATCTACAATTGTGCTGTTATGTAATCAGCTTCAGGTAACTCCCGTTAGAAACTACCAGACGTGTAGTTTCTCTGACAGGCTGTCAAAGAGTGACGTCATGTCGACGGTCAATCAAGAGTGCACGCGGCTCTGAAGTGCCTGATAAGCACAAGTTACTGTACATTAATCAGCAAGTCTGACATTTGAGACACGATTCTGCTTGTAGTCTGCTTTGCTTGATTGACAACGTTGTTCATGTTGTTTAAGGAAATCTTTCATTTGTTTTCCCTCCTCTCTCCTGTCCTGTAATCAATAATGTAATTTTTTTTTTTTCTTAATATCACAGGTGGTCTTCATAAAGAAACCTGAACCATTTGCCGCTCTGAAAATTCATCTATATCAGTGTGAGAAGAAATATGACATCTATTTTGGAGATGGGAAGATCTATGCGCAGTTCAGGTGTTCATTTTACTTTTTTTCACAGCAGAGACGCTCAATTGTCTTAAAGGTCCCGTTCTTCGTGATCCCATTGTTCAAACTTTAGTTAGTGTGTAATGTTGCTGTTAGAGCATAAATAATACCTGTAAAATTATAAAGCTCAAAGTTCAATGCCAAACGAGATATTTTATTTAACAGAAGTTCCCTTTCAAAGCCTACAGCGAACGGCCGGCTTGGACTACATCCTGGTACTTCCTTCATAAATGACGTTAGTAGAACAGTAGAACAGACTAACCTCCGCCCACAAGAATACGCGAAAAAGGGGGCGTGGTCTTGTTGCTGTCCCACGTGGAGAAGAGGACGGTCGCTTGGAGAAAAGGAAGTGCTGCGTTTGAGTGTGTTTGTCGCCATGTCGTCGAGACGCTGTTATTTTCATCCCGGAGTCAAATCACCTTTGTTTGGCTTTCCCAGGGACGCTGTAGAGATCATTGAGCGCATAGCCGCATACATCTCCCGTTAAGAGGCGTGACCTTTCCGTACAACGTGCGCTAAGCTGCTGTCGAATCACAACACAGGAACCGTGCAACGTGCGCTAAGCTGCTGTCGAATCACAACACAGGAACCGTGCAACGTGCGCTAAGCTGCGGTCAAATCACAACACGGGAACCGCTGGCACAATCAGAACTCGTTACGTATTACTGAAGGAGGAACTTCATAGAACAAGGAACTCATCAACCCGTTTTTAGGAGAGGGAAAACAGCGGTGTACAGATAAGTAAATTGTGTGAAAAATACTGTGTTTTTTTACACGCGAAACATGAACACGTTATATTGCACACTGTAAACACAATCAAAGCTTCAAAAAAACACGAAGAACGGGACCTTTAACAGCCTTTTAGCCATATTCAACATGTATTGTATTTGCTCAGAAATCAGAGAAACTGTCATTTCAACCAAAAACAAATCATTGTTGCCATTGCCAAGCATATTCAAAATGTTGAACGTAAGACTAAATTAAATAGTTACAATTAATCAAGCCATGTTTCCCACTTGGTTTCACTGGAGGAAACATATTTAAGAATGTTCTTATATGCACCACTGTATGTATTGTATTATAACAATAATTTAAAGCTGCTGTCCGTAACTTTTTTTGTTTTCAAGATTTACAAAAATTATGTAATGAGACTGTACAACATGAATCCATTTTCCAAACCGTGTTTTTGTCTTACCCTGAATCCCTATGGTACATTTATAATAAGTGTTTATATTGGGACTATTTCAGACCGGTCTGGTAGGAACCGCTGTGGAGGAGCACAGTCCCTGCGTGACTCGCCATAGACATAAACAGAGAGAGGTAGCTCCGGCTGCAATGTTCTTCCGCAAGACGCATGTAGTTCTGTTTATTAACCGCTAGAGCGCAAAAAGTTACGCACTGCAGCTTTAACAACACAAAGTAGTAAACTGCAATATTTACCTACATATATTTTTTACCAAAACTTGGCACATTAAGACATTTGTTACACTTTAATTTAAAGTGTCAATGTTACAGTATACATTTAAGTACTGAGCAGTAATAATTAACTACATGTACTTACTATATGGTTAGGATTAAGGTTTGGTTTAGGGTTAGTTGCATGTAATTATGCATAATGTATAGTTATTACTACAGTAAGTACGTGTAACAAGGACACTGTAATATAAAGTGCTAAGGCCAGTTTACACCAAGGACGATTACGATAAAGATATTGTTCTTAAATTCATTCTCAATATTAAAGAATAACAGAGTTCACACCACATCTATAACGATAATTGCACAGAGAAACGATATCGTTGAAATTACTTTCAGAACGATTTTATCCAGCTGATAAACGATAAAAACATTGCCAGCCAATCAGAATCCATCTTGCTGTAACAAGCTCAAGAACGTAAAACTGCAGACAAGCACGTGCTTCGAATAAACAACAATATCGTCCACTGGTGTGGAAGTTGATATAGTTATCTTTATAGCTATCGTTCTAGGTGTTAACTGGCTTTCACCAAGACATTTTGAGATTTTAAGTCAAATCTGAGTTTTGAATCAACTCAATGGAAGAGTGTTCACATATTCACAAAAATGAATTGGTTACCAACTTTAGGCAATTTACTAGTACCAAATAAAAAGTGCATTTAGGCCTTCACAATATTGAATTCTATATTGCCAGCAAAACCATCGCTATTTTCTACCTTAATATCAACAATATTTGATGTTGTTTCCTACTTACAAGCTGTTTTTATCTTTTACAACAAATACAGGAAGATTTTGTTACATGAATGTCCACATTGCCCAGAACCAAAAGTGTTCTCCAAATTTGAAGAATTAGAGCAACATATGCGAAAACAACATGAGCTCTTCTGCTGCAAGTTATGTGCTAAACATCTGAAGGTAGTGTATTACATCTTCATTGTATTATAGATTTGTTTTGTTTTGTTTGCAAGCTCCTCATTCAATGGTTTGCTGTGTACAGATATTCTCGTACGAGCGGAAGTGGTACAATCGAAAAGACCTGGCTCGCCATCGAACGCATGGGGACCCGGATGATACCTCGCATCGTGGGCATCCACTGTGTAAATTCTGTGACGACCGATACCTGGACAATGATGAGCTACTGAAGCACCTGCGAAGAGATCATTACTTCTGCCATTTCTGTGATGCAGATGGAGCTCAGGAGTATTACAGGTAGAAGACCAGTTCCTGTTCACTTTTCTTGTTTTCTTATATTAAAAAAAAAATTCCAGTAGTAGCTCACAGTAGCTATGTTTACATGCACTCAAATAATGTCTCAATTGGACTGAAAAGCCTTCATGTAAACACTTTAGTCAATCCAACTGATCTTGATACAATCAACAGTAAAAAATTTAGCATGTAAACATTTGAATCTGACTAATTTCTCAGTTTTGCGTATTATGCTATGCGTGCCGTTATGCGTATGTTTAGATGTTTTATGTCATGCGAACGTGTGTATTTTTAGGTCTCAAGTATTATAATGGATGAGACTAAATATTTGCTGAAATCCGATTGGACAAAAAGTAGTGCATGTAAACATACCGATTGTCAGCTGAGCTACAGAATCATTATATCGTAATTTAAATGACATTTTTGTCCTACAGTGACTACCAGTACCTCAGCGAGCACTTCAGAGAGAGCCATTATCTCTGCCAGGAGGGGCGCTGCAGTACAGAGCAGTTCACTCACGCTTTCCGCACAGAGATTGACTATAAGGCTCACAAAGCTGCTGCCCACAGCAAAAGCCGGGCAGAGGCCCGTCAGAATCGCCAAATCGACATTCAGTTCAACTATGCACCCAGACAGCAACGAAGAAATGACGGTAAAGCAGAATTTGCTATCTTTGTGAGTTGGATATGGTTATTCACGGGCCGCATGCCTTAAACTCATTTGAATGGCTTTTTAAAAGGTCTGGTAGTTGGTGGCGAAGACTATGAGGAAGCGGACCGCTTCAACAGACAGGGTAGACCAGGAAGAGGTCGAGGCCCAGGAGGACAGCAGAATGTCAGGAGCTGGCGATATATTAGGTAGGTCCTCATCAGTGCTGCGTTCTTACACATAAGAGCACTTATGGAAGACTGAGAGAGTTTTGGTCTGCAGAGAGGAAGAGGACCGAGAGATGGCCGCTGCTTTGCGAGCTTCAATGGCCAGCCGACAAGAAGAGAGAAGCCATGTGCAAGACAGAAACAGCCAGAAGCCACGCAAAGAAGAAAAGATTGAGCCAGATGAAATGAGAAACAACCGAGGCACAGCGAAGCCGGCGAATGAAATGCAAGGTATGAGAAATGAAAATATGGTAAATTGTTTTTTTCTTCGAAAGTGGATGACACTGCATGTTTACTTATATTTCAGCTCGATCAATTAAGAGTAATGCCTCTTTGGCTGGTCAGGACTTCCCAGTTTTAGGGGCAGCTGCACCCCCACCAGCCCCTATTCAAAGGTATGTCTGTCTTGTTTTTAAAAGTATTTGACACGTATTTAAAAGTATTTATGTATTTTTCCATGTAGGAATGTTATTTTGCTTCTTTTTTTTTTTTTATAGTAGTGCTTGCAAATGTTTTTGTCCAGATTTATTCAAATTCACATTCAGTGACTTTGATGCACTACTTTCTATGATGTTTTTAATGTCCAAGTTAAAATTGATGTTGCTGGGGCATTGTCAAAAATGATGTGCTGATATAACTGTCCTGAAATCAGTGTTATTACTTTTAAAACTAAAGCTGAAATTATTAGAAATAATTTATAGTATTTTAAATAAAGTATAAAAATTACATGAAAAAATTAAGCAAACTATTTGAAGTTAGAAATATCACTTGGCAACTAACTGAAATTAAATAAGTTTAAGTTAAAGTAAAATGCTAAAATGACTAAAATTGAAATAAAAATGAGTTAAAGCTAGACAGAAATATTATTGTTTTTTTTTATTCTATTTTAAATGACAAATTACTAAAAACATGAACTAAAATTTAAATGAAAATTAAAAAAGTTATATAAATAAAATTGTACTAATTAATTATATACTGGCATATAAATAATACTAAACTAGCACTACCTGAATTCATAATGAAAGGAATTCTTGAAAACAAAAAAACTAAACAAAAGAGGGAATGATGTCAACAAGATAACCGAAGCCATTTATACTACCTATAATATCACTTTTTAGGAGTGGGCACTTAGAACTAGCAAAAGCAAGAAACGCTCTGGCATCATTTACCCCTTTTCCACCAAAGCAGTGCTAGAGCTAGAAGTAAGAACCGATTACGTCAGGCGCTGGGGGCGGGGTCAACAAGACCAACTCAAACTTGAGATCCGCCATTGTTGAAATAGCAGCTAATGGAGCTAACAGCTGCTGCTCGTTTGTAATCTCCGTCTATACAAATTACGGCGAACTGCATGAATGCATTGGATTTGGATTAATGTGTTTTCGTTGTGTTTTGATGCCGATGCAGGATCGTAAAGCCATGTGAATCAATAGTAACGCAACGTTTGCAGTGTTGATGGAAGGCTTGTTCGCAGCGGTGCTGTGCAGAGACCGATCGCCGTATGATAACGAGTCCAGCGAGAGCACACGACTCCTTATGCTTTTGATTCACTCATGCGTTTTTTTTAATATCATACGTGGATCGATCTGCGCAGCACCGATGCATCTCGTACAAGCCTGGTGTGTTTTGTGTTTGCCGCTGCGGCACTGCCTCGCTAGCGTTGCTGAGAAAGATGAGACGTATACAGTGACGTAAGACCTGGCTCTGTTGTGGCTCCCAGCATGTGGAAAAGCAAACGGTTCTTAGAAGGCTCCTCAGTCGAACCAACTATGAACTGGGACTAGCTCTGGCTCTGAACTAGCACCCGGTTCATTTGGGTGGAAAAGGGGTAATTGTGGCGAGTCTTGCATGGTCAAGCACAACTTAATCTAGTATTATACATTGAGCTTAAAGGGATAGTTCATCCAAAAAATGTAATTGTCATCATTTACTTACCCTCAAGTTGTTCCAAATCTGTATGAGTTTTTTTTCCTCCGTTGAACACAAAAGAAGATATTTTAAAGAAAGTTTGTAATCAAACAGTTGACGGTAGCCATTGACTTCCATAGTATTTGGTTTCAAAGTCAATGGCTACCGTCAACTGTTTGATTACAAACTTTCTTTAAAATATCTTCTTTTGTGTTCAACGGAGGAAAAAAAACTCATACAGATTTGGAACAACTTGAGGGTAAGTAAATGATGACAATTAATTTTTGGATGAACTATCCCTTTAATTTAAACCGATCAGCAATTAACAATATCATGCAGGGTTCCCACGCTTCTTGAAAGTACTTGAAAGTTCTTGAATTTTAGACACATGGATTCAAGGCCTGGAAAGTACTTGAAAACAAACATAGGTCCTTGAAAGTGCTTGAATTAAACATGAACTGCATTTTGTTAGAGTAGCATGGTGCTATTACAAAAATTGGCTTTCATGCGCTGCCATAACAAAACAGCATTACGGGAGGAAGCTATTTCAATACATTTCTGCTGTTCCATAAGCGCCATCTACTGTCAAAAGCCCTATTCGGATGGTAATAGTTTCTCGTGGGTATTTTCATCATTTACAGGGGCTACTCAGTGATTTTTATTGCCGCCCGAATCCAGAATGTTTTTCTCCCACCACCCGTGTAAAAATCCCCGGCCAAATTACCTACAGTTTTTTGACAAACACCAAGGTCATTTAATTGGCGTCTGAATCTACATCTCTGAGTTTTCAAGATGAGATCACTTCAAAATTCACTGTTTATATCCTTTTTGACCCTTTATATTCTTTTTGACCCTGCAGAGCACTGTACGGTTGTGCTTTGCTGTAATTTGGATGCATTTTAAAGATAGATTTTAATTACTGAAATGCTGGCAAGTATTTACAAGAGCAATATTTCATCACCGCTCAAAAAATAAAAAGAAGAAAAGCACGTAAATATTTGAAATGGGGCTGTTATTACGGCAGCAATTATATATGTTAAATATAATATGTGCAGGTCTTAAAAGCCTTTAAATTGATTTTTAAAAAGGTACATGTACAGGTGATTTAATAAATAATTTTGCATATTTTTAATGCCTAACAATCAACTTGTCCATATCTTTTCATTTAATTGGAGAATTCATGTATACAATATTATCTCTATATTTTGATGTTTTAATTAAATAATGTATAAAACTAGTGTGAAATAATTGTTAAATGCAGGAATAAGAGCGCTGCAAACTGCATCTCTCGTTGAAACTCGCTCGCTCTTGTACACCAGCCTCTTTCCTCATTGGATTTTGTAAAAGTATATTAGTTGTCAGTATATGCCTTAGCGTGATAGACACAGGTACAGTAGGTATTTGATATATTAGCAGTAACACACCCACCTTTATCGTATTTATTGTGCTTGATTTAATATAAAAGGTGCTTTAAAAACTCCTTGAAAGTCCTTGAATCTGGTGTTCATGAAAGAGTGGGAACCCTGATCATGTCTCCCTATCGTTACAGCACGATCAAACCAACTTCTGTCTCTCTGAAGGAAGATGATTTTCCAAGTTTGTCTGGATCAGTAGTTTCCTCTCCAATGACACCTGCATATACGAATCAACCCAAGAAACATTCATCCTTCCAGGAGGAGGACTTCCCTGCACTGGTCTCCAAGATCAAACCACTGAAGCCCCAGTCGAACACAACGTCAGCCTGGTCTCAAGCTGGAAGCAAACCTGTAGTGGTTCCAAATAAACCTGTGGTTCTGCCCACCAAAATAGCCCATATGGTCTCTTCATCCATACTGTCCGCTAGTGACCCGCCCCCCAGTGGAAGTGTGCCTCAGCCTCTCACTGCCTCCTCTTCTCGCCGCAAAAAGAAGCTCACCTCTGCTGAAGCCCACAAAGCTCCACCTAAAGTGAAATGTCCGTCCTCGTCTGACGATGAGGACCCCCAGAGCGGTAAAACAGCCCAGGAGATCCGAACGGTACCAACTATGCTTGACATTTCCACTTTGCTGACGATGAAAGGTGGCTCATCTCAGCCCAACCCCAAAACAAGTAAGAAGAAGAAGCCAGCGACGACTTCATCTCTGGGTTCTCCCTCGCACACTCCGGAGTCTGTGTCTAAAATGGCTCACAAAGAGAACGTTCCTGAGATAAAGCCACTAGATACCAGTCTCGCCAAAGCTCTTGCGGCGCCCAAAACAAACTCATTTATAAATGGACTTGCGGAGAAGCCAGCAGAAGCACTGTCCTGTACATCATTTCCTGAAAATATCCCTTCCCCTTTAAAGCAGCCAGCACCTGACCAATCCCCTCCTTCCAAGGAAGAGGAATTCCCAGCTCTTATCTCCAAAAAACCTCCACCTGGTAAGAGGGTTTCTTTCTTAAAAGAGGCCCAAAATTACATTGCTTATGTGTAGGGCTGCATGATATATCAATATCCCGATATGGCTTAGTGCAGTTGTCAAATCTCACAGGCTGCAATTTGCTACTGGTTTGAGTGATGCACATAATGTACGACAACCTGTCAAAATATACGTTTGATTAAAAAAAAAGCACTTTTTGTGAAAGAGCACCATCTGAAAATTAAAGGGTTAGTTCACCATAAAAATGAAAATTAGCCTATGATTTACTCACCCTCAAGTCATCATAGGTGTATATGACATTCTTCTTTTAGACGAATACAATCAAGAGTTATATTAAAAATGTCCTGATTCTTCCAAGCATTATAATGGCAGTGAATGGTTGTCGTTTTTGTCCATAAAAGTGCATATATCCGCCATATAACTGCTCCACACGACTCCGGGGGTTTAAAAAAGGCCTTCTGAAGCGAAGTGGCACGTTTGTGTAAGAAAAATATCCATATTTAAAACTTTATAGACCAAAATAACTAGCTTCCGGCGGTCAGCGGTACGCGAGTCGACTTGCGCTAAAAGAGTAGTTGCCAAAATTAATTTTTATCCTCATTTGGCATTTTATCGGGTGTTAATTTCAAACCCTGGTTACAATATATGATCGTGCTTTTATTCATGGAAATGCTTTTAAACCATTCAAGCAGGATAAGACACAAAAGAGAAGGCAGTGTAGTACTGGCACAGAGCGTCTGTCAATAATCTCCTGTCTGTGTGGCACAGACACACACTCGTGCGCATAGAAATCTGCTTCAGACAGCGCATGAACGGACAAAAACACACAAAATTATGCCAAAATGCCCGTTTTGTCGAGTAGCCTCGCAAGCACCGTTAAATTTGTTAAATGAAGTCTTAAATGAACGTAAAGAGTTGTGAGAAAATAGGATGCGTCATGTGCGTCAGCTTAAAGTGACAGCAGCCTATTAAACCCGCTTCTTTGATGTCTGTCATTAGTGTTAATCAAAGAACAAAAGAAAATCAAAGTCCAAGAGCCGGGACTCAAAATCGGGTCGCCCGCAGCACAACTTCGCGCCGCCCACGAAGCCACCAAAATTGTTCGCGTTTTTCCAAATCATTTCGGATTTTGCTCTTAAAGTGTAAAAAGTAATTTTTCTCTCTTTTTGTATTTTCTATGCAGATGCACTACCTAACAAATCACTCCAATCATTCTTGAATGGTTAATTATTTCCAAATAGAGTTATTCAAGTCATCTGGCGAAACTCTGTGTGTTTTTTCATATCACAATATATATAGCAGAAAAATCTAATATTGCATTGTCAGTTTTTTGCAGCCCTACTCATAAGTGCTTCCTTGTGTTTCGTAGGCTTTAAAAGTGCATTTCCGTTGAAGAGCACTCCGAGTGCACTGCCTCCTCCTCCTACTCCTCCTCCTGGCCTCGGGCTTGTTGTGAGCAAACCTCCCCCAGGATTCACCGGCATCCCGCTCAACAGTAATGTGGTAGAATCATCAGAGTCTGCTGTTAACAGGTTAGAGGACGTGATGTGTACTGTTAAAGGCGTGTGTGGTGTGGTGTGGTGTGCTGTGAATGGGAAGCGGTGTTCCTTGTCATTGGTGTACATAAAAGTCTAAACAAAACCCCATATTGTCAACCAGTATGTTTTTTTCCCCCCATAGTCTTTGTTTCAAAAACAATATATGAGAGAATGACGATAAAATGCGCCAATATATAATGTATATTTTGTTTAATGTAACAAACCAAGTGGCATGCTAGAGTTTTTCTTCAACACTAAATTCATATTTCTGAGCTTTTTTTGCAAATAAATTTAATCAGCTGGTGTCAAGGTGATTTGTAGTGGATTCATGGAGTCAGTTCCCCTCAGGTGTCCTATCAGAGTCGTTGCAGGTGTAGTTTATCTCATTAACTATGAACTTGATCCACAAACCTGTGACACCCAGAAAATGCCCTATTGTTTAACTGTATTTTTTATTTTATTGCATTTTTTTGGTCACTGTATATGCACAAAATTGCTCAAATTAAACATTTGTTGTACATTTATTTTACCCTACACTACCATTTTGGGGTTTGTAAGATTTTTTGTTAGTAAGTATTAACGAAAGTAGTACTTTTATTCAGCAGGGAGGCATTAAATTGTTCAAAAGTGACAGTAAAGACATTTATAATATCACAAAAGATTTCTATTTCAAATAAATTATATTCTTTTGAGCTTTCAATTCATCAAATCATTTTACCATAGGAATAAATTACATTTGCCTACATAAATATTATAATAGAAACCAGTTATTTTATTATTGTATTTATTGTAATATTTCACACTTGCTATTTTACTGGATTTTTGATCAAATAAATGCAACCTTGTTGAGCATGAGATTTTTTTTTTTCAGACATTAAACAAATTCATACTGACCCAAAATCTTGAATGGCAGTGTATATTTCCCTATAAAATCACTTCACAACAGAGGATTTTGTTTGCATGATTTAATGATTAACAGCATGATTTAATGTAAAAACTAAGTGTGAACTAAGTGTTTTACCTCACTCAGGCATTGTTTTCTTTCAGACCAACACCTGCTACTGGATCCTACCTCGTACCCGAAAATTTCCAGCAAAGAAACATGGACCTTATTCAGTCTATCAAGAATTTCCTTCAAAATGATGAAACCAAGTTCAATGAGTTCAAAAATTATTCAGGCCAGTTTAGACAGGTAACTGTTAAACCAAGATTTCAATTACTATTTTTATTCCCAGTGTTATATTGATATGAAATACTTTTGGATTATTAGTCCTGCAATGTTTAAAACTATTTAAGCATGCATGATGTCTTGTATAATTAGTATGCAGCTTCTATGATACAACATATATTTGAAATATTGTAATATTTTAACATTTCTGGTTAAGCTACTTTGAAAGTGTTTGTATTATAAAAAGTGCTATACAAATAAACATGAATTGAATACATTTATTTTCAAGTTTTATTTGTCACATCCTGTAGGACCATTTAAAAGGCGTTTTAAAATGGTGGGGAAACTGCTGACCCATTATAGAACCTTTAATACGCTCTTCCTTAAACGTTCTTTGAAACAAATTCAACATGTAAATCTGTTTACACGCTATATTTTACATTGACCTCTAACATTTGTCCTTTAGTGGATGTTAATGAACTGTCTTTTCTCTTGACCAGGGTATAATACCTGCTGTCCAGTACTACAAAAGCTGCCAGGAGCTGCTGGGAGAGAATTTCAACAGGGTTTTCAACGAGCTGCTGGTTCTCCTACCAGACACTCGCAAGCAACAGGAGCTTCTCACTGCCCACGGAGACTTTAAGGCTCTCGAGAAACTGCAGCAAGGCTTGAAACCTAAAAAAAACAAAAAGAAAGCCTGGCAGACAGGCACCACCAGCAACAGCCTGGAATTGGAATGCCAAGTGTGTCCCACCTGTAAGCAGGTGCTGGCTCTGAAAGACTTCAACACCCATAATACCCTGCACATTGGCGATGATGACTTCCCCTCTCTACAGGCCATAAGCAAGATTATCAGCTAGCTGCCACCAGGCGCATGTCCACGGCTGTCTGTGACCCACGACCTGGAGCTGCACCAGGATATTGGCAAGATGCTTGAAAGGATGAGGGGTTGTCGGAGCTGCAGTGGTAATGTTTACTCGGATTGTTCAGGTTCAGAAAGTTTTGACAACACCTTTGTTTAAAGAGGAAGGATCAACCCTAAAACGTGCAAGTGGAACTGTAATGGTTTTGAATAGAAACAGGTTTAATCTACTTGAAAGCTTGAGTTTGAACGTTAATTCCAGTTCATCTTGACAACTTCTTTTCATCAGGTTTTTCCAGTGCTGTTAGCATGGTCATTTGTTTTTGTTTTAATTGAAAGGTTGGCTGCCTTTGAAAATAACCTATTTATTTCAGAATGCTCTTGCCAGTTCAGAAATGTATTCATTTGTTTACAAACTCTACAGCACATAAAAATGAATGGTTAATTTATAGTTTTCTTACAGTAAACTACAGTGATCTGTCAACTGATTTTTGACAAATGACATTTTTGATTGTTTGTTTGTGCTTAAATACTTTGCAATTAAACAATCAAGCCAGGGAACAAAATGCACCGCTCAGCACTCCTTAGGTTTCATATGATTCTTTTCTCTGTTACACAATTACATCAGTGTGAGAAACTTTCACCTGCCTTCAAATAATGTACAACACCAGAGGGACATTTTGAAAGGTTGGGAGATAGGATCAGACTACAAAAAAAGGGTTTTGTTTAAAATACCACATTAGTACAGATGGATTTTTTTTTTTGTTAATTACCATTGTGCTTGTGCCTCTTAAATGTTTTTTTTGCGCTTCCATAGGCTCATCCTTTCTAATCTCTCTTACAGGAACTGCTAATTGTGGCCCAACCCTGTTGTCAACCGTTTGCGATGTGTCAGGACATATCTGCAGAATAAATGCTGGTCAAACATTATCAACCTTTAGATTAATTTATTAAGGCTCCAGTCTCTACTTCATCTGTTCAATGTGGGCAACTCAACTATTTACTACACCGATGTTTAGAGGAAGAGTTAATGCAAAATTACAATTCTGTCATTTTAAGAAACGCTTGCTTAAGTGCAACACAAAAGGACATTAAGCCTACATTGTTAAAAATAAAGGTTGGCATCTGTGGCAGAAGCTTTTAACACCCATGGAACCTTTGCCTTGCACAAAAGGTTCTTTATAGTAGAAAAGGGTTCTTTAGATTAAAATGTTCTTCACACTAAGAAAAAAAAGGGTTCTTTTAAGAACTAGCCAATGAAAGGTTTTTTTATGAGAACCCAAAATGGTTCTTTATTGGATATGGTTCCATGAAGAACCTTCAACATCCATGCACCAAAGGTTTTTTTTACACACATATATCTTTTATCCTGTTACAGTTTACCACTCTTTGTGTAAACGAAATTGCTCCCGTTGTAACAGCTGTGGTCTGTATGTTAATGAAGTTGTGACACCTCATTGTCTGAGATGTTTCTCTGTGTTCCACACCCATTCCCATTCTATGATCATTTGCTCAGGATCTGATCAACCCAAATGGCGCTTAAACAACACTTGACTTTCTTCTTCTCTTTGTTAATTTAGCCATTTTGGGGATGAGCTCGTTCTTAAATATGCTTTGGAGTGGAATCTGAGTCAAGGCAGACTACAATTTCTTACAGAACCTTAACCTTTATTTTTGAGAATATTTTTGTGGAAGTTTATTTCTGAAGGCCCATTCACACTAATGATGAAAACTATAACGATATAGTTCTAAAAAATAGTTCTAAACAGAAAATAATAACCGAGTCCACATTACTACAATAAAAACGATATTTTTGGAGTAACTTTTTTTCGAGCTGAAGAACGATAAAAACATTGACAGCCAATCAGAATCCATTTCTGCTTTAAGAGCTCGAGCATTTAAAACAGCAGACAACCAAACGTGCAGCGCGCATTTAACATGATAGGCCTATCATATCATAAATAAACGAAATCTAAAACAGGATATTATAAGTTGTTGTTCTTTATGTGAACGGGTTTTAAGAGTATAGGATATCAGACTGACGACCTTGACCGTTCACTTTCATTCCCCCATATAAAAGGGAACCTTTCTACCAAACATCTTTTGATGTGAACAGAAATGACAGAATTTTAATTGAACTATCTTCACCTGTCTTCAAATCTGATAGTTGGAAGTTTTCTTGTTTTCACAGCTTCTGAAGTTTTCTTTGTTAAATTTAGAGCTAAATAACATTGGGATATGTCAGAATATAGAATATTATCAGAAGAATATAGAATTATATAACCATTTGAAGTAATTAAAAGTAGAAAGTTCTAAATGTTACAGGGTGCAACTTCCGACAACTGGATAATCTCATTAAAATGGCGTGCAAAATTCATTAAAGGAGCACATTACAGGTGATCCACTCATGTAAAACATGTCTTTATTTTCATAATGTCTGACAACTGCAGTCTTTAGACATTCCGACTGACAACAGCAAAATTTTGTGTACATCTTTCAATCACAAGAGGGCATATATTGCCTGCAGATACAGTAGCCTAAGTAATATGCGTTTAAAAAGAGTCATGGACAAGGCAAGGCATTTTTACTGGTGCAAATTTTGCACTTTGTCCCTCAAAGGAGTACAAATGCAAAAACGAAATCAGGCTTTTAATTTCACATCTCTTCATCACCTATAATACTTGTTTAGAGGTGCAAATTTTGATCCAGCAAAACATACCTCAGTAAATTACTCTGAAATATTGGTCCATGAGGCATTTTAAGGAGTGCAGAGTTAAAGTACAGGAAACACAAGACCCTGACCACTTTCACAAACATACTTCATTTACATGTTTTGAAGTACAATCACTATCATTTTTGTATGTTGCCCTATCTCTGAACACAGAAACATTACCAAAATCTACCACATATCAGACAAAGCACTGATGATGGTCACCAAACAGCTTGTTTTTTTTTTTTAACAACCAACTGATGAATATCTGAAGGGTGTCCCAACACATCTCTTTGCAATACACTGCTGTTCAAACATTTCAGGTCTGTAAAGATTTTATAAGTCTCCTAAGCTCATCAAGGCTGCCTTTATTTGATCAAAAATACAATAAAACAGTAATATTGTAAAATATTAGTACAATTTAAAATAACTGTTTTCTATTTTAAAACGTAATTTATTCAAGTCTTCAGTGTCACATGATCCTTCAGAAATCATTCTACTATGATGATTTGGAGCTCAAGGAACATTTCTGATTATCGTCATTGTTGAAAACAGTTGTGCTGCTTAATATTTTGTAAAAACCGTGATGCGTGATTTTCTAATATGTTTGATGAATAGAAAGTTCAAAAGAGCAGCTTTTATTGGAAATAGAATTTTTGGTAACACTGTCATTTTTGATCAATTTAATGTCTTTGCTGAATAAAAATATGAATTTCTTTAAAAACAAATTATAATCATCTTACTGACCGTAAACCTTTGAACGGTAGTGTATTCAAATTTACTTATACTTAAAAAAAATATATAATAATTTACTTACCAATTGGTGTCATTGTCCAAGTTTATAAAATCATTCATAAAAATGTCCATTTAAATACCAATTAAACTTTTTACACAACTATATATTTGTATTCCTCACTTTTAAAAATGCCAATTAATCATGGCTCTGATTAAAAATAATAATAATTTATTCAATTGTTTGGTCATGATTAAACATTATATGAAGACACCCTTATCTACAGTAAAACTCTTTTAGGAAGACCCCCTCTCAATAAGCTTTTGGAGAACACTTAAATGTGTCAAAGGTTTGGTGATTCCATGTTTCAGATATTGCACTTTATATACAGTACCCAACAACATTATGGAAACTGAATATTTAAGGTATTGTTTTGGATGCATGGCACTTCATAGCTCTCTAAATATAATACATGCAACGTAACCTTTTTCATTTTTATACAACACTGATAACCCTCAATCGGTTTCATTCCATCTGATAAATTAACACGTAATATTCCAAACGAAAGTGAAATCACAATCAACATATTCTTGTACAGAAGTTCACAGAACGGTACTACCTATTGTCACACCACTTCAGTTTGAAGAGCAGTGCCAGTCATCCACACTGAATTCTGACAGACCGACGACATCGCACAGGGACTGACTCTTGCTCGGCAGCGTTTCAGTAAATTGGCACCTGGTAGGTTTGGGTGGTGGGGTCCAGGTTTTCAGTGAAGGGTGGGCTCTGGTATGTGTCGCTGGGCTCGGTGCTTGTGACGGTGGGGTAGGGCTGTACGGGAGGGTTGCCATCGAGGTGCTCTGAGGTGAACAGGGTCATGTCGGTCCCTAGCAGGTACTTCTGCACCGCTCTTACAGTCGAACCAGCCTGAGATACAAAGAGAAAGCAACTGAAAGTCGCGTAGTAGTAACAAACCAGACCACTTGTACTGAAGAAAGCAACCACTTTTCTTGTTCTTAATACACTATAGTCATATTGGTGACAAATTATTCTAGTACTTGTCATTTAGTTTTGTGTTTTTGTCATATGGCTAAATTGGTATCCATAGCAAAATACTGAAATATTATCACAATATTATCAGATTTATAACAAAATTTGCAGGTCATCTAGCAAGAAAGATGAATTAAACATATACAGTTTGGGTTTTTATTCAGCAAGGATACATTAAACTGATCAAAAGTAACCGTAAATACAGTAGATTTTGTTAGAGTAGTTTTTTATTTAAAAAAAAACGCTGTATTTTTTATTTATTTTTTACTTTCTATTCATCAAAGAATCCTGACATTTTTAGATTGTTATTTTAAAAAGCGGAGAGCCTTTGGGCCACAACACTGAAGAAAACCTTTCCTTCCACATTTAGGAGGTTCATTTGACGAAACTGGTTAAGGCTTGAGGAGTTTTTCTCTTTAGGAATCAGGATCCCTCCTGCCTGTCACCATCCTTTTGGTATCAGTCACTTTTTCCATGCCACAATCATTCATTTCCAAAGATATTTCAGGACACTGGGAGTGTTCTTATAGAGCCTATACTGAACACCATTAGACCCAGGGGCTGATGCTGATCTTGCCCGCTTTACTGTACTCTCAACTTCTCTCCATGTAGGGGGACTTCTGGTGGTTGGATTGGTGGCATATCATCCGGAATGCTAATTGGTACATGGTTCTGATTGTCAGAATAGGTCTTCCTCAGCTAGATCTTTTACAGGTACTTTAAGGTACTCCTTGGCAAAGAGACTTTTGACTAATTTAAAAGGGTCCACGTAGAAGGCTGTCCTGTTTCGCTCTTTCTTTTTATGTTGCTTCCTCAGACTCTCTGCTCTCTTTGGTTTCACAAGGCGTTGATTGATATCGGCCTGCAGTGCCTCAAGACCTTTCCTTTCCCCTTCTGTAGCCTTTTTTCACTGTTTCCTCAGGTTTCTCCTTTCTTTCACAAGTCTTTCAATCTCCTGCTGTCTCCTCGACTTGAGCTGGGTTGTGATGGTTCCTTCTGTGCCCTTCGATTCTTGCTTTTCACCCCAAATCTCTATGCTCCATAATTGTAAATGATCTCGCCCATCCTTTCTAGTTTTCTTTCAACCCCTCCTTTCTGACCTTTTAACAGCTGGACGAGGTCTGTATTGATGGTTGCCCATTCTTTCTTCTGGCTGGATTTGGTTCCAGAGGGTCTGAGGTTTTCTTCCATCAATTTTTCTTTCTGCTGCTGGCTGTGGCTGGATGGGCTCTAAGGTCACGGCTAAGGATAGATTTGTATCGGGTTGAGTTTTGTTTGGGGTTCTGATACCCTGTGGACTGTGGTGCTTGTCCTGGCTCCACTTGACTGATTTGCCCTTCCTCTAAGAAAGTTGTGGTCAAACTCTCTCAGGCACTTCTTTCTGCCCTGGTGGACCTTTAGACCCTTTTCTGATGTTATCTTTTTCCAGCCACAAATACAGTGCTGTACCTTGTGTCAAGGTAGCATTGCTGGACCTTCAACTGCCGTGCCAATCATTTGATTCATTGTCAGTTCAATGTTATTGTAAGGCATAACATTATGACCACTGACAGGTGAAGTGAATAACATTGATTATATCTTCATCACAGCACCTGTTAGTGGGTGGAATATATTAGGCAGCAAGTGAACAATTTGTCCTAAAAAAGTATGTATTAGAAGCAGGAGAAATGGGCAAGCATAAGGATTTGAGCACGTTTGACATGGGCCAAATTGTGATGGCTAGACGACTGGTCAGAGCATCTCCTCTTGTGGGGTGTTCCCGGTCTGCAGTGGTCAGTATCTATCAAAAGTGGTCCAAGGAAGGAACAGTGGTGAACCGGCGACAGGGTCATGGGCGGCCAAGGCTCATTGATGCATGTGGGGAGTGAAGGCTGGCCAGTGTGGTCCGATCAAACAGACAAGCTACTGTTAATGCTGGCTCTGACAGTGCATCACAGTTTTATTGCGTTTGGGGCTGCATAGCCACAGACCAGTCAGGGTGCCCATGCTGACCCCTATCCACCGCCGAAAGCACCATGTGAGCATCAGAACTGGACCGCAGAACAATGGAAGGTGGCCTGGTCTGAGGAATCACGTTTTCTTTTACATCACGTGGATGGCCGGGTGTGTGGCTTACATGGGGAACACATGGCACCAGGATGCACTATGGAAAGAAGGCAAGTCGGCAGAGGTGATGTGATGCTTTGGGCAATTTTCTGCTGGGAAACCGTGGGTCCTGCCATCCATGTGGATGTTACTTTGACACGTACCACCTACCTAAGCATTGTTGCAGACCATGTACTCCCTTTCATGGAAAGGGTATTCCCTGGTGGCTGTGGCCTCTTTCACCAGGATAATGCGCCCTAACTGCTGCTAACATCTTGGTGCCAGGTACCACAGCACACCTTCAGGGGTCTAGTGGAGTCCATGCCTTGACGGGTCAGGACTGTTTTGGCAGCAAAAGGGGGACCAACAAAATATTAGGATGTCATAATGTTATGCCTGATCGGTGTGTATGTGTATATATATATATATATATATATATATATATATATATATATATATATATATATATATATATATATATATATATAAAATACACACTATATTGCCAAAAGTTTTACATGCACATGAACTTTAATGACATCCCATTCTTAATGTGTAGGGTTTAATATGGAGTTGGCCCATCCTTGACAGCAATAACAGCTTCAACTCTTCTGGGAAGGCTTTCCACAAGGTTTAGGAGAGTGTTAATGGGAATTTTTGAACATTCTTTTAGAAGCGCATTAGTGAGATCAGGCACTGATGTTGGACGAGAAGGCCTGGCTCACAGGCTCCGCTCTAATTCATCCCAATGGTGATCGGTTCTAGAGGTCAGGAATCTGTACAGGCCAGTCAACTTCCTCCACATCCTGGGCCATCCCCAAACTGTTCCCACAAAATTGGGAGCATGAAATAGTCCAAAATGTCTTGGTGTGCTGAAGCATTAAAAGTTCCTTTCACTGCAACTAAGGGGCCAAGCCCAACCCCTGAAAAACAACCCCACACCATAATACCCCCCTCCTCCAAACTTTACACTTGGCACAATGCAGTCAGGCAAGTACCGTTCTCCTGGCAACCGCCAAACCCAGACTCATCCATCAGATTACCGGACAGAGAAGCGTGATTCGTCACACCAGAGAACACGTCACCACTGCATTCGATCCTTTGCATTGCACTTGGTGATATAAGGCTTGGATGCAGCTTCTCGGCCATGGAAACCCATTCCATAAAGCTCTCTACACACTGTTCTTGAGCTAATCTGAAGGCCATACGAAGTTTGGAGGTCTGGAGCTAAAAAGTTGGCGACTTCTGCACACTGTGTGCCTCAGCATGCGCTGACCCTGCTCTGTGGTTTTACATGGCCTATCACTTTGTGGCTGAGTTGCTGTTGTTCCCAATTGCTTCCACTTTGTTATAATACCACTAACAGTTGACCGTAGAATATTTAGTAGTGAGGAAATTTCACGAATGCTCAGGTGGCAACCTATGCAACCTGAGCTCCTGAGAGTGACCCATTCTTTCACAAATGTTTGTAGAAGCGTCTGCATGCCTAGGTGCTTGATTTAATACACCTGTGGCCATGACAGTGATTGGAACACCTGAATTCAATGATTTGAAGGGGTGTCCCAATACTTTTGGCAATATTGTGTGTGTGTGTGTGTGTGTGTGTGTGTGTGTGTGTGTGTGTGTGTGTGTGTGTGTGTGTGTGTGTGTAAACAAAATAAAATAATACATAAATTATAATAATTAATTTAAAATAAATTATTATAAATGATTGTATATGTAAACAAACATGACACAATGATGTAACAATTACTAAAGATCATAGACGATATACAGGGAGTGCAGAATTATTAGGCAAGTTGTATTTTTGAGGATTAATTTTACAACATTAATAATTAAACAACAACCATGTTGTCAATGAACACAAAAAACTCATTAATATCAAAGCTGAATATTTTTGGAAGTGGTTTTTAGTTTTAGCTATTTTAGGGGGATATTTGTGTGTGCAGGTGACTATTACTGTGCATAATTATTAGGCAACTTAACAAAAAACAAACTTATACCCATTTCAATTATTTATTTTTACCAGTGAAACCAATATAACATCTCAACATTCACAAATATACATTTCTGACATTCAAAAACCAAACAAAAACAAATCAGTGACCAATATAGCCACCTTTCTTTGCAAGGACACTCAAAAGCCTGCCATCCATGGATTCTGTCAGTGTTTTGATCTGTTCACCATCAACATTGCGTGCAGCAGCAACCACGGCCTCCCAGACACTGTTCAGAGAGGTGTACTGTTTACCCTCCTTGTAAATCGCACATTTGATGATGGACCACAGGTTCTCAATGGGGTTCAGATCAGGTGAACAAGGAGGCCATATCATTAGATTTTCTTCTTTTATACCCTTTCTTGCCAGCCACGCTGTGGAGTACTTGGACGCGTGTGATGGAGCATTGTCCTGCATGAAAATCATGTTTTTCTTGAAGGATGCAGACTTCTTCCTGTACCACTGCTTGAAGAAGGTGTCTTCCAGAAACTGGCAGTAGGACTGGGAGTTGAGCTTGACTCCATCCTCAACCCGAAAAGGCCCCACAAGCTCATCTTTGATGATACCAGCCCAAACCAGTACTCCACCTCCACCTTGCTGGCGTCTGAGTCGGACTGGAGCTCTCTGCCCTTTACCAATACAGCCACGGGCCCATCCATCTGGCCCATCAAGACTCACTCTCATTTCATCAGTCCATAAAACCTTAGAAAAATCAGTCTTGAGATATTTCTTGGCCCAGTCTTGACGTTTCAGCTTGTGTGTCTTGTTCAGTGGTGGTCGACTTTCTGCCTTTCTTACCTTGGCCATGTCTCTGAGTATTGCACACCTTGTGCTTTTGGGCACTCCAGTGATGTTGCAGCTCTATATGGCCAAACTGGTGGCAAGTGGCATCTTGGCAGCTGCACGCTTGACTTTTCTCAGTTCACGGGCAGTTATTTTGCGCCTTGGTTTTTCCACACGCTTCTTGCGACCCTGTTGACTATTTTGAATGAAACGCTTGATTGTTCGATGATCACGCTTCAGAAGCTTGGCTATTTTAAGACTGCTGCATCCCTCTGCAATATATCTCACTATTTTTGACTTTTCTGAGCCTGTCAAGTCCTTCTTTTGACCCATTTTGCCAAAGGAAAGGAAGTTGCCTAATAATTATGCACACCTGATATAGGGTGTTGATGTCATTAGACCACACCCCTTCTCATTACAGAGATGCACATCACCTAATATGCTTAATTGGTAGTAGGCTTTCCAGCCTATACAGCTTGGAGTAAGACAACATGCATAACGAGGATGATGTGGTCAAAATACTCATTTGCCTAATAATTCTGCACTCCCTGTATACATTTCACTCTTGTTCAGTAACTGTAAAAAATGTCTTTCACTGCTTCTCTCACATCAGGACACACCACCAAACACTATTCTTATCCTCATTCATGGCCAGGGAAAAGGAAGTAATTCTATTACATGTTCCCAAATCCCCTGAGGGCTGAAACCAGTATGTAGAGCAAGCTAATGTCTAGATGGGTCATGATTTAACAAGTTACTCATGTACTCAAGACATCTAAATGGATTGGTGTTCAGCAAGAATGGTGGTCACTCTCATAAAATGACAGTAAAATGTGTTTTCATTTCCATTTTCTCATTTACCCAGGTGAAGATGGAGAAGAAGGAGAAGGTTATGGCAGCTCTGGCAGCATCCGCTCCCTGATTTAAGGGCAGCTCATCTGGGGTGGTGCGTTGCCATTGGTTGGCCAAGAAGCAGAAACAAACAAACCACAAAAATGCCCAGAAACCTGTAATCATGCAAAAAATACATATATTAGACTAACAATGACAATATAGTTTACTATATAGTTTACTATATTGTCCCCATGTTTACATCAATAGACAAAATCACAAATACAAATGGCAATGTCTGAAGCAATACAGTACTTCTGTGGAGATCATGAATCGTTGCCAGACCCTGTAAATAATTCACTGCTTAAAAATAGCATGCAGTCACAGAGAGTCAGTCTATTTTGGCTTGCTCTTATTGTTTACCTGAAAACCCAATGTCCAGCATCACTGCCTTCTTTCGGTCTTTAATACTGCTGATTTGTTGGAACTTCATGTCAAGGATAATGAAGAAAATGCAGGCTAGAAATGCTATGAGCCCAATGGTGGTCCCATAGTTGCAGGCATCGTTGTTCTTGTTGAAAACGCAATAGAGCCGCTCGCTACCGTGGTTGACGTAGCCTTCATTTATTATGGATCCAAACACCACTATTGAAAAGATCTGCAGGGGAAAAGATATGCACGACTTAATGATGTTTTTTTATAATAATGCTGTTAAAACCCTTTGTAAATTACATTAAATATTTAATATACTATTACACTATTGTGTCAAGGCAGTTGATATGAATGTCAAGCAGTGACAGAAACTTTCTACATTGTCACGTTATACTTAATCTAAAACTACTTTAACAACATTTTTTTAAATATATATATTTTTTGTAGAATTATAGTTATAGTTTTATATTAATTGAGATTATAAAGAGATGTTAATTCTTCATTCTGGAAGTGCAGAACCATTTAGTAACCAAGTAAAAACTGGATTTAAAATGTGAAATATGTAAAATGGTGACCAGTTACAACAGCTAAAATATGTGAATTTGCATTACTATATAGCCATATAAATTATACATACATTTTAACCTAAAATCTTGACCAACTCCCTGATTATGCACACCTTGGGTCTGTGGAGAATATATATAAAAACTCATTACATTGCTAATAATTTTATTTAACATTAAACTTAATGAGCAGCTAAGATTTATATAATGTAGTAATGTTAATGTTCTTAATTAAAGTTATTTAAAATAAATGTTTCAATTACAGAATGAAACAGAAAGATAAACTTACAGTCATAATAAGATCCACTGTATGACCATCACAATGCTATTCAATTAACAATGCAGGCCTCCTATAAAGAGACTTGATGATCTAAATTAATATTTTCCATTTGTAGGACAACATTTTCTTTAAACAATTGTTCTGTACGAAATCTTTTATTTCTAAAACATATTTAAAACCTATTTTTACAAGAAATGAAAACCTTTGACTGAAAGAGAATTTTATTGCACAAAGCTATGGTCCACGTGATGTGTTTGTCTGATGCAAAAATGGAAGTAACAGTACATGAGCGTATAGTAAAGCAACAACCAATCAGAATCGAGGAGCCGGTCATATAGAAGCAGACTGTGGCTGCGGATCAAAGCCTGATCAAAACGGGCTGCTTATCTAAACAGCATTCATGTTCAAACGCATACGATGCTCAAAATGAGTCACTCACTAGATGATTTAGACACACTATAGTGATGTTCTTACTGGGGGAAAAACCCTATAGCCTATTGCATAAAAGAGAAATGTACGGCTATATAGCTATATGTATACATTATGTAGCCTATGTATTATATGTAGCCTATGTATATGAAGTCACGCCTAGTGAAAGGCCTATTGATAAATATAATACATAATAATATAATGCTATCATAAACGAATTCGTCTCACAGTAATAAACGAAACTACATTTAAAAAGATTTAAGAATGAGCGCATGTAGGATATTTAGGGTATATTCATGCTTTTATATGTTATTATTCTAGAAGGAATCACATGAGTAACCTCGTCACCAGAGGCAAATACGCTTCGTGACATCAATTTTTGTAATAGCTATAAACGAAAAACCTGATTTTACATGTCGCAAATAAACGTATATGAGCGTCATATTTCCCACTGACCTCATTCAATTATTAAATGAGCGTGTGATGAAAACGTTATGATTATGATATGTTCTGGGCTATCCTCACAGATTACATTTGTCTCCTCTAGGCTGACATGATTATCTGTAGGTAAATAAATGTCTTACCCATGATAATATTCTCAGGATGGTCTGCGGCTGCTGAATAAAGGCAATAGGGTCGAAAGCAGCCCCGGCTCTCCCAGCGCCAAATGAACCCACTCCGTCCATTTTCCTCCTACGGTTATTCAGGCTCTGGGCTCTTGGTCGAGGTAGGCAACCAAACACACACACACACACACACACACACACACACACACACACACACACACACACACACACCCCGCTGCCTGTCAGAGGCGTGCGCAATCTCTCTGTGACTCTGTTACATTCTCAACAGCAACATCTCCGGTCTACATCACGTCCTCAGCTGGACTTCATAGGAGCTGTTGTTCCGCTTCAAATCGCCAAATTGAACATTTTAGGGGACATGCACAATATTTAGTTAATAGGGTCCAGTATTGTTTGGACCCTATTGCTCTTCAGCATATTTGTGTGCGTGTTCTGTCATAGCCCACAGAGCCTGGAATGACATTGTTTGACTATGTAATATAAATTGTGCAATTCTAAGCACATCACCATTCTTCACTGCAAAGTGCAGAAAGACTTACAGCAAATAAGTGCATAAATAAAAAGCAAGCATCACGAGGAAAGCAATGTGGGAGAGCTAAGCTATACAATATTCTGTACATAATACTAGCCTATACTTTCCACATTTGTTCATAGCAAATAAGCATGTCAATGCAGTACGTTTTGCTTTCTTTAAAGGGATAGTTCACCCAAAAATGAAAATTCTGTCATCATTTACTCACCCTCAAGTTGTTCCAAACCTGCATGAGTTTCTTTGTTCTGCTGAACACAAAAAATATATTTTGACGAATGTTTGTAACCAAGCAGAGAGAGCAACTATTCCATAGTATTTTTTCCCCTACTATGGTAGTCAATGGTTGCTCTCTCTGCTTGGTTACAAACAGTCTTCAAAATATCTTCTTTTGTGTTCAGCTGAACAAAGAAACCCATACAGGTTTGGAACAAGTTGAGGGTGAGTAAATGATGACAGAATTTTCATTTTTGGGTGAACTATCCCTTTAAGCTGCAACTGAACACGATCCACAATTCATTGCTTTTACTCCTTCCTGTATATCAAGACCCACTAGGCCTCAGCACACTTCCAATGGGCCCCTCAAGATGACTTAAATGTTAAAAATGAAGCTAAAAAAATGAAGATGTAAACTGTCTTTTTATTTAAGAACCAAGGCGTTCATTAGCTTGGTCAACCTGGATATAATGTTTGAGGAAATTTTAAAAGCGTGATTTCTAGACCTGGAAATATCATGGAATTAATATACAAGGCCCCTCATTGTCAAACATAATTATAAATAATTAAAAAAATTAAATGCCACGATGAACAGTGTTATTGATATTATGGCATTTAATTGTTTTTTATACAAATTTATATAAAAAAAGCTCTAATATTTCAAAATAAAATATTTTAAAAGAGTTAAAAAAACATGTAATTTACAAATGAGAAAAGTAAATACACTAAAAAGTGTAGACCATGAAGAACACTGTTGTTGATATTATGGCATTTTAATTGTTTTAATTAATTATAATATGTTATTTAATTATGTTAGTCTGTATATCTTTGGGGGTCCAAATATTGTCTTTGACAATGAGGGGCCTTGGAGTCAAAAAGGTTGAGAACCACTGCTCTAAACAAATAGAACATTTTTATTTCCAGCTGTGGAACAGAGTTCATCCATTTACATCTGGGCTATTTACGTCCACAGAGAGCTCAACCACTCCAAAAAAAGTATGGGACATAACGCCATACTCTTGTAGACAGACAAACTCTTGATTAAAAGCACAATTTAGACATTTGTATATTGATAAATCACTATATCAAATAGAACAAAGTTTAAGTGCAAAGTCAACATGTAGGCCTATATGTTTACGCATGACTCCTGATTGGCACTGCAACCTGCATTTGTTGCAACAAAAATGACAGGTCCACAGAATCAGTATGCGACTACATTCAGCTCATGTTCATGACTCTGTTGGAGATTTTCAGTCACAAGAACCATCTTTCCAGCCGTCTCGCCATCGCTCATCCACCCTGCTGCAGTCAAACTCCGGCTTGCCTAACCGGATGTTGATGTCATTATGGAGGCGACACAGCCACTGTGAGAGGTTGTGCCGGTTGCTAGCATCTGGCTGATTCGTTTTCAATCTGATAAGAGACAAGATCGTTGAAACATATGCTACCAAACATGAATGTAAACAATGTAATGCTTCTGCTACAAAATGGTAGCGAAAAAACACAAAAACCACAACAATAAATGATAAAAACCTTGATCTCAGGTCCTCTGCACACTCATCACACGGGAAAACCTTTGAGAAGAGGTTGAGGAACTGTGTCATCTCTCCCTGTTGTACTGAGGTCGGTGTATCGGGATAATATGCAGCCATAGTGTGAAGAAAAGACCACGAGCTCCTGCCCAGTTCTTCTCTGTCCAGAGGGCATTCAACAGGCGTAGTTTCCTCCACCGCCCTGCTCTCCTGTTCAAATATCATATGATTGTTTACTGTGAAGGATTGTAGCAACTGTCATAGCACAACAATACTGTTTTAAATCCATGACCTTGGTTTGATGCCATGCTCTGGCAGCTGAACTATAGTTCTTGACAACTATAACCATGACTGGCTTCTTCATTAGTTCATTGTAACTATGGCTCTTATAAAACAGTGGTTCTTAAACTTTTTGACTCAAAGGCCCTCTGATGTTAAACATAATATAAGATCCCCTCCCTCATAAGCTCAGATATTTCAGATGTAATTAAGCTAATTGGGTGGTTCCAGAAGTTTCAAAAAAAGCATGTTCTCCATTAAAAACAAGGTACAGAGTGGGTAAAATATAGAAATATGTATATATCTTGATTTGTTTTGCATTTTCATTTATATTATTGTTAGATTATTGTATATATTACTTATTTTATTATTATATTAATATCTTATTGCATTATAATTCTATTATTATTAACACTCAAATAACAAATATTTTAAAGTCACCCTGAAAGTATTTAGAAAGTAACTAAAACTGCCATAAAAATAGATTCCCTTACTCCCCAAATACATTTATTATGAATCTTTATAATACTTATGAATAATATGACAACATATAGCATAGTTATTACTAAATTTAGTGTTACTACAGTAAATCTATAGTACATGAGAGGAAAGATTAAATGTCATTCTGAAAACCAAACCTATATAATTGTGGTCCAATGCAGACACAATTGTACTGACAGGGATGAATGTGATGTTGTCATTCAATCTATTTTGTTTTCACAGATGTTTTACTCCCGATTCCGGAATATGGTAGGCTATATTCAATGTAGTTCCACTGTCAGAGATCAATACTCTTTTCACCTGCTCCGAGGACGTCTGTTTCTGCAACTTCATCCATGATTTAAAATCCGTACACGCTCGGCACGGTTTCTTTTTCGGTTCTCCGGTAGTGGTCTGATCTTTACTCGTACTGTCCTCGGGTGGTCTGTCAACCACGGGGAAAGGGAACCCCTCCATACCAGCGTTGTTATGCGTGGAGAATCGCGACCCGGCAGCGGCTGCCATGTTTTAAATCGCACGATGGGTTTATGTAGTTCAGTTCAAATGTGAACGAATCGTTCTTTCGAGTCGGTTCTTCTCAATGTGCACACTGAATTATTCACGAACGACGATATGTGCGTTCACCTGACTTTACTAGAACGCTATTCCACGACGGTATGCAAAGGACCACATTCCGAAGTAATTATATGCTGACGACGTGAAATAATCACTATATCGGTTTTGTGAAACGACTGTTCGAATGAACCGATTCGCAGAAATGAGTCGGCATTGAATTCCAACCACTGTTATGCACTGTTACGCTTGTTGTTAAACACGTATTGGTCTTGTGTAAATTATCAACACTGTGACAACAACGGGTAAAAATATAAATGACATATCACAATAAATTTACGCGCTATATTAGGGGGGAAATATATATGTTAAGGAGTTAAACATTAGAGAATTGGTTTCACACCGGAGCGATTTCTGTGCAGCACTGTCCACCAGCGAGTGGTGACGTCACCAGCAGTCCATGCCGCAGAGTTCGGGCTGCCTAAAACTGTAATTATTGCACCATTTACTTCTTTAAACACACGTATGACAGTGTCTAATACTTTCTGAAGTGTTGACTTTATATAAATAGCAATTTGGTAATGATATTTGTATGACATTACATATCAATCTGCAACAGTGTTTAATAAGTTTGATACAAGTGCCTACTAGCTTAGCTTACTACTGACAACGTAGCTAGAGAGCAGATGGACATGCTTTATTTCATGCTACTGTAATGTTCACAGGCTTCACATTAGGACAAATAGCACACTTCATTGACAATGGGGATTCTGGAAAAGATAGCGGAGATAGAGAGAGAAATATCTCGAACACAGAAGAATAAAGGTAAGTCAAGAGACCCCAGTTTTAAATGTCAAATGGGCCTTTTGTTGCTTTGTGTCTATTTACTCTTAATCGATGAAATCCTGATTCCTTCCAAATTTGTTTTGCAGCAACTGAGTACCATCTGGGTTTATTGAAAGCCAAGTTAGCCAAGTACAGAGCCCAGCTTCTGGAGCCCTCAAAATCAGCTGGAGCCAAAGGTGAAGGCTTTGATGTTATGAAATCTGGCGATGCTAGAGTGGCTCTGATTGGATTCCCCTCAGTTGGCAAGGTAACAAATGACACCAACTGTGCCATATTTTTGATGTCCGACTCTGAGACATGCTCAAATTTATGGATTTTTTTTTTTTTTTGTAGTCTACCTTTCTCAGTTTAATGACATCGACAGAAAGTGAAGCAGCTTCATACGAGTTCACCACCTTGACCTGCATTCCTGGTGTCATTGAGGTATAATTTATGTTAAAAGATTGCTCTTACCGCTCTGTTTTTGTTTCTATCTTCTTTACTATCTTCATTACTATTGTTATTAAAGTAATCACACTATTATAATATAATATCCAGTTTTGTATCTCATATATTGGTTTAATTATACTTCTTTAAATATTAATTTCTAGTACAAAGGTGCCAACATACAGCTGCTGGATTTGCCTGGTATCATTGAGGGGGCTGCGCAAGGTATGTTCTTTTGTAATGTGTATTTTTTGACTTGTTTACATGTGTCCTTTCTCTGTGAAATTCACGTGTTTTTGTTTTAAAGGTAAGGGCAGAGGTAGACAGGTCATTGCTGTGGCCAGAACTGCAGATGTGGTCATCATGATGTTGGATGCGACTAAAGGAGAGGTTCAGAGGTGAGGTGAAACATTTGCCTCTGGTTTCACAGACCAGGCTTAAGCTAGTCCCAGACTAACATGCATGTTTGAGCTGTTTTAACTGAAAGTAACTTGCGCTGAGATATCGTATCTATTTTGTCTCAAGATGCACACCAGTAATGTTTTTTTTCTAAGGCATGTTTATAAAAGCTACTTAAATACCTTAATTGAACCAAGGCCAAGCCCTGTCTGTGAAACCGGGCCATAGTCTTTGGAAAATGTTTGCAATATTTTTACTATTGTCCTGTTTGATGATTTTTGTTTTGTTCTTCAGGGAACTTCTGGAAAGAGAACTTGAAACTGTTGGCATTAGACTCAACCGGCCCAAACCAAATATCTATTTTAAGGTCAGTGTTTCAGTCTGTCTATTGACTATCATGTCATTTAAATTTAGTATATATTTAGTTGAGTCTCATTCTTTAGTTTTAGACCACTTTAAGCCTTGTTTACTCGACGCGTCCGCACGAGTGCGAGGGTGCGCAAGGCAAAAATGACGTCAATGTGGATTGGGCGCTCGTGCGCGTTGGGTGCGCAAGACCCCATTTCGCCTGGCGGTGTGCAGCGCATTTTTTGTAACAGTACGCGCGACTCTGCATCCGAAGATGAACGAGTTCTAGCCGAGCATGACGTCTCATCACACCGGCACCCAGTTTGCACATACAAATCAGGTGCTTATATTTACAAAATGAGCCTACAAAAGCAGAAATAAGCCATTTTAAATAAAGATCCATGTTTAATAAAAAAAAAATCACGAAACTAAATGAAAATGTTTAGTGAAATTAGGAAATATTTAAAATATCATTAATGTAGTTGTATACATTATCTCATGTCACAAGTAAAATCAGGGTTTACTGAGTTTTACACAATTCTTTTGTTGTGTGGTTTTCGGTGAAGTGTACTAAAATAAATATCATCACCTGGTACATTAGAGGGTACATTAGACATTAGCCCACTTCTTCTCGCCGCTGTTTCCTGATGGTTTATAGTAGGGATGTACCGATACCAGTACTCGGGTGTCGGTCCGATACTGTTGTGAAGTACTCGTACTCGTAAAACTACCCCGATACAACCGCACCCGATACCACTTTATGGCAACGCATCTTCGGATGCTGAGCCGCGCGGAAAGTTACATAATTCGCCATGCACACCCGCACACCGCCGCGCCAAGTGCAATGGGGTCTCGTGCTCTCAAAGCACACGACTGCCATAATACGGCTTCATTTTTGCCGCGTGCACCTGAGCGCTAGTGCGGCCGCGGCGAGTGTAAACCAAGCTTAAACGCTCGTGAGGCAGATACCGCTCGGTAGTGAGTGCTGAAAGTGAAGGGCTGTTTAGTAGGGATGTGCGCAATGACTAGCCTAACCCCGGTAGTATAACAAGCCTAAGCAAGCTTAATTGTTATACTAGTTTGACATGACATGGAAGAAAATGGAAAAGTTTTGTGTAAGCTTTCAAAATGCTCCTTCACCCGAGTGGAGATTTATCTGAAGCCTCTGCGAGCGCCAGAGAAAACCAACGCATGCAAAACCTGAGTTAAAAAAAGTATACCTGAGGTACCCAAATCAAGTATAAATGCCTCGTCCGTTTGGGGTGGAGCGCGCGCAGTCAGCAGAGGCTCGCACTGCGGAGCCAGGCGAAAGTATAAACAAGGCTTAACTCTCACCAAAGTACCATATAATCTTTGTTGACAGTAATATCATATGCAAATAGGGCTGGGCCGGTAAACGATATCATATCGAATCGCGATAAAATTCATGTCGATAACGATGATAAGCTCTATTTTTACTCGATATAGATTACCCAATTGCGCAAAAGAAATAAACGCGACAACAGCCAGTCAGAGCCAGTCAGCGTGCAGCTTTTAACGTGCACAATCAAAAGTACACAAGTGGAAATGAGTAGATGCGGCGACAAACGTTAATTCAAAAGTGAAACTAACCTTGAGTCATCATCCAAAGATGATGAATTTGTTGATAAAAGGTAGCACGAATTGTTACTCATTTGAACCGCGTCACACAGACCATATCCGCTCTGGTTAAAGTCCAAACGGCAGCGCGCTCACTAGAAGAGATCCACTCTGAACAGTCACGCAAACTCTAAAGCGCGTTGAGAGATCCAGAAGCGGGTGCAATCAGCGAAAAACACAAATGTCTCTGTGATTTAAGCTAGTTTAATGCCAGATGTAACAGCGCTGACCAACAGGAGAAACACTGTGTGCAATGATACAGTCAGAAGGCTTTTCCATCTTATCCATAATTTACCATGAATTTACTGATGTAACACTAACTGCACCGCATGGTACTGTGGCAGAAATGTGGGATTCATATAGAATTATATTATATTATTAATGTAGACATGTATTAAAGGAGTAATGGAATATTATTACAGTATTTTTTTGTGATTTGAGCTATAGAATTTGTGCATTTATGCTAAATGTTTTTAGACTAGGTCTACTGTTTTTCATACAAATACCATAGAAACCATATAGATACATTTTAACTGTGGTAATCAGTCATAATATATTTTACGATATAAAAATGAGGTTGTTACAATTTTTACTGATGTCCGTGTTTTTGTTAATGCACATACATTAACATCTGCATCCTTCTAACTCAAGCTACTACTACTGTCAACTCACTGTCAAATGTGCATTTGTAAGAGACAAAACATGTAATATTATTAATACTGCAGCTGAAGATGTATGCCAAAGTCAGGCAACACAAACCTGTTTCATTCATTTTTTTTCTATTAAGAAATGTATTTTGTTAAGGAAAAATGACTGGAAAAGTGTAAGTAATTCAAAAACGTGAAGTGTTTGTCATATTCTGACAATAACGAGTAGTTTAACAACAATTAACAGTCTGGTTTGTACAACCTTCACTTAGGAGAAAAAATCTGCCTTTAAATTTGAAAGAAATAAATATTTGACATTTATCATGATAATTATCGATATCGACTGATATGAAAAGATTTTATCGAAATCAATTTTTGGCAATTTATCGCCCAGCCCTATATGCAAATGACAAAAGTGTCAAGCTGTAACAGATTGTCTAGCCTTTTAAAGAATGTGCACTACTTTTCAAAAAGTTTGTGACCAGTAAAAAAAATGTAAAAGAGAATTATATCTTTTTTTATTCAACAAGAATGTATTGATCTAAAGTGATAGTAAAGACATTTATAATCTTTTTAACTATGACATTTTATGAACTTTCTTTTCATCAAAGAATCCTGAAGAAAAATGTATCCCAAAACAATGAAAACAATTGACTGTTAACAGAATTGGTTTACTGTATATATTATATAATAAAAGTATCCATGGTGAACATGCTTCTTTCAAAAACATCTCACTGACCCCAAACTTTTGAACAGTAATGTATATAAGCACTTATTAATCATTATGTCAAACATGACAATATATCAACATGAAGCACTTCATGTGAAATTGTCATTTTGAAAAGAAAAAGAAAGTTTCTGAAATACTGTTTAGAGACTATTAGGATTACACACAGGTATACTGAAACATTCCTCCTGCATATTTTATCTGTTCACATGTGAAATATCTGTTTTTCAGCCTAAGAAAGGTGGTGGCTTATCGTACAATTCAACGGTTCCACTCACACACTGCTCTGAGAAGCTTGTTCAGCTCATTCTTCATGAGTACAGTATCCTTTTGCTTAGTTTAGTCACTGTTTAATTTTCCTCTAATGATAAGCGACAGATCTACCTTAACATGACTGCAGAAATCTTCAATGCTGAGGTTTTGTTCAGAGAGGACAGCACTCCAGATGAATTTATTGATGTCATTGTGGGCAACAGAGTGTACATGCCTTGCTTATATGTGAGTGATACACATTTCAATTCAGTTATCAGCCTCATGCAAAGCTTCTCAGATTTAAAAGCATGTTGTTAAATTTGAATACGATTAATCTTGTTACAGGTGTACAACAAAGTTGACCAGATTGCAATAGAGGAAGTGGATCGTCTGGCCCATAGGCCTAACAGTGTAGTGATCAGCTGTGGCATGAAACTGAATCTAGATTACCTCCTTGAGCAGTTATGGGAATACCTGGCTCTGATCTGCATATATACCAAGAAGAGAGGAGGTATGCCTTTTTGTCCTCATATTTTAGTCATTTAATACAAAGCTTTCACAGAATAGCAGTGCTTCTCAACCTTTTTGACTCAAAGGCCTCTCATTGTCCAACATATTTGAAGTCCTCCCTATATTTACAGTATTTCTGCGGTAATTATGACGACAGCTTCTTGTTTTGTATTGATACATTAAATTAATTTAGATTATTTGAATCTATTAATAATTATTATTAGAGTTTTTAATGTAACCTAAATCTGTTTGCCATCAAGATTTTGGTGGGGAAGCAGTTTTCCATTCACTTGAAAAGGTGATCTGGATTAAGGTTCACATTTGGTATTAAAGCATTCCTCCTATATTTAAATCTTGACTTCAATTTGGAAAGTTCCCTTACAGAGATTGCCATAAGAACTGAACGAGTGCTACGTTTCTTGACTGTACAGTACTTTTTACATAGCATTGACTAAAAGATTTTATTCTATTGAGTTAACCGGTTATCGATGTTATTTAAAGAATAATCCGGGTGATTTTCAACCTAAGATTACAATAGGGGATCTGTACTGAAAAGCCTCATGTTCATTTCCTCCTGGTAAATATAAAGGCCAGTACAGTATTTGAATTTCTATAATTATTGTGATTTTTGCTCCCCAATTCTTACCCTTTTTTTAATTGTTGTGTAGAACGACCAGATTTCGGTGACCCTATAATCATGAGACGAGGTGCATCAGTTGAACATGTGGTATGTCTCTGTTTTATTGTCCTGTACTACCTGCAACTTTAGTTGTTACGCAGTGGTTAACCTGTGTTAAAACATACTCACTGCACCTTTAACCAAAATGTTTCTTTTCATAGTTATTCATTTTAGAAAACAGCATTGTAGATGATAGTGTTGTGCACTGTAAAATTTTTTCTATTTTATATGCTGTCTAGCAAAATCTTCATCATATACAGTCAAGCCCGAAATTATTCATACCCTTGGTAAATGTGACCAAAAAAGGCTGTGAAAATAAATCTGCGTTGTTAATCCTTTTGATCTTTTGTTTTAAAAATTAATAAAATTCTAACCTTTCATTGGAGAATAAGAATTTTAAACAGGGGGGAAATCTTATTATGAAATGTTTTTCTCTAATACACATTGCTCACAATTAATCATATCCTTTTATTCTATAATTTTTGCATCCTCTTTTTGCCAAGATGAAAGCTCTGAGTTTTCTCCTATAATGCCTGATGAGTTTGGAGAACACTCAAGAGATAAAACACCATTCCTCCATACAGAATCTCTCCAGATCCGTCAGATTCCCAGATCCGTGTTGGTGCTTCTCAAAAAGCTATTTCTTTTCCATCTGACCACAGAACCAGGTCCCGTCTGAAGTTCCAGTAGTGTCAGTTACTTTTCAAACGTTCTGTGGTCAGATGAAAAAAATAGCTTTTTGTCAGCAAACAGTCAAGATGGGTTTGGTGCACACAGGGGTAAAAGAATACCCCATGTGTAAAATGAAATACTCTCCATTTTGTTATATGTATATTTGTATGTTGTGGGCCTATCTTTCTTCCAGAGATCCTGGACATTTTGTTCAGATACATTGTATCGTGGATCCTAGCAAATACCAAAAGATAAAAAATTAAAACCCGACTGTCCCAGCTAGAAATCTTATAATGGGTCAAGGTTGTATCTTCCAACAGGACAGTGATCCAAAACAAACATCAAAATCAACACAAAAATGTGTCACTGAGTACAAAACCAAGTTTCTGCCATGGCCATCTCAGTCCCTGACTCATAGAAGATGAGTGGGGTGAACTGAAGAGAAGAAGCACCAACATGGATCAGGGAATCTGGATCTGGAGAGATTCTGTATGGAGGAATGATCTCTGATCTCTTGTCAGGTGTTCTCCAAACTTATCAGGCATTATAGAAGAAGACTCAGAGCTGTCATCTTGGCAAAAAGAGGTTGCAAAAAGTATTGAATAAAAGAGTATGATTAATTGTGAGCAATGTGTATTAGAAAAAACATTTATTTCATAATAAGACCCCCCCCCTCCCCATTTAAAATTCTTCTTTTCCAATGAAAGGTTAGAATTTTATCAATTTTTTAAACAAAAGATCAAAAGGATTAACAACGCAAATGTATTTTCACAGCCTTCTTTGGACATATTTACCAAGGGTATGAATAATTTCGGGCTTGACTAATATATATATATATATATATATATATATATATATATATATATATATATATATATATACACAACATACTAGTGGCCAAAGGTGATGTCCAGAGGGGATATTTGTTTTTAATGACACTACAAGTTTGATTAATATTGAGAATATTTAGAAAATATTTAATTTTTTACTGTAAATATTTTAAATATGAGCAAAGAACAAAACATTAAACTTAGGATAGTTCACCCAAAAATGAAATTTACCCCATGATTTACTCTCAAGTCATCCTAGGTGTATATGACATTCTTCTTTCAGACGAATACAATCAGAGCTATATAAAAAAATGTCCTGGCTCTTCCAAGCTTTAGAATGGCAGTAAATGGCAGCTTAAAATTTGAATCCCAAAAAAGTGCATCCATCCATAAGCTTTGTATCAGTAGAAACCCCGTAGTATATTTAAAATTATGGTACTTTCCCCCCTCATATCCCCCTGAGACGAGAGAATTATGCATTTTATTTCTGGAAAAAATCCTCAGATGATACAAATATCGTCATTTTGCGTCATCTGAGGATTTTTTGGCCAGAGGCTAAAAACTACAGCCAGTAGAAAGAGCTGTTCTGCTTGTTTTCAACCCGACCATAGGGGAGAGATCTCACGCACAGAATGTAAATGCGCTCGGCTCGGCCTCGGGCATTCATAACGGAGCGGTGCGGAGCAAAGTGAGTGTTTCAACTTTTCAATTAATTACTATGAAAGTTTAGCTTCCATATGCGGTCAGAAAACGCGCCAGACTGGACACGTGCTGAGAATGACTGCGGCGCTTACCTCAGCTCTTACTTCCCTCTCGTGCTGAATGAAATCTGACTCCTGCTGCTGCGTTTGTCCTGTGACTTTCGTTCGGCTCACTCGCACTTTATTGAAAATACACGTTCAATTTTTAATTGTAGTGTTTATTCTCGAACTGAACAAAATTATTGTATTATTATGAAGATCAAAACGACGCTGGGGGCGGTGTAGGGAGTGGCCTCGTAGGGCAGCGAAGCAAGTGCATTCTGGGAGTTGTTGTCTTTCATCCACATGAGACGAATACATTTTCTGTCTTTTCTCAGTCTAGTAGGCACCAAATTCAAAAATAATTTCACATTTCTACTACATAAATGACACCGTTTAAATACACATTCATCTTCCCAGCACTGAAGTGCCCCTTTAATAAAAGCATTCTGAAGTGAATCAATGGGTTTTTGTAAGAAAAATATCCATATTTTATGTTAAGTAAAATATCTAGCTTCAGGCAGACTTCCTTATGTATTCAACTTAAGAAAAAAGTGTAACTGGCGTGACGATGACGTCAGATGTAGCGTAAGCGTTTTGAACTGCGAGAGGCTCTACACTTTCTTCATAAATTGAATATATACACCTAGGATGACTTGAGGGTGAGTAAATCATGGGCTAATTTTCATTTTTGGGTGAACTAACCCTAAGGTATTTATCTGACAAAATTATTTGGCAAAAAAGGGAAACTACAGCTAATTAATTGGCCAGTTTCATTGCCTTATAAATTGACTCCAAGCACAGCAACACAATATGCTTACAAAATCTTTTAACAATATTTGAATTAAGGTTGAAGATGTAAATTTCCTAGGCTGGACATTACTTTTAGCCACTTCTGTATATCTTAATTTCTTGTATGAAGCATAGATCAAACTAATGATTGTGCCTTTATAATTCTTCCAGTGTCACAGAATCCACAGGACATTAGCTAGCCAGTTCAAATATGCACTTGTCTGGGTAAGATTCTCCTTTATCTGAAGTGAAACACAGTCTTGCTTTTGTTCCGTATGTGCTTTTCTTCAACAACTACTCTTTTTGGATCATAGGGAACAAGCACAAAGTACAGTCCTCAGAGAGTAGGACTGACACACATCATGGAACACGAGGATGTCATTCAGATTGTGAAGAAATAAAATGTAGATCCACTACAGTATCAACAGAACATTTGATACATGCATAACAGAACATTTTCCTGTTGACAACTACAATGTATCACAGAACTTCAAGGAAAAAACATGTGGTTAAAAAGTGCTTATTTTGTTTATGAAAAACATCCTGACAAAACCCATTCAAATAAATAATATTCAGATCTTTGTTCTTATGTGCCTTTCATGTGTTATTTTTTATGAAAATAAATTAAACCTGTACAGCAAGACGTGACAAATCTGCCATTCAACATGTAGTGGAGAAAAAGAAAAGATATTTCAGATATATTGCATATTCTGCACTTTTATAGGTCACTAACCAAATTTATGACTTTGATCATGTGAACTAATTTGTGCAGTCAGATTAAACACAACTAGATAGAAAATAGATGTGTAGATGCATAAAAGACATTGAAAATATACTGTAAAAGACTACCAGGGTAACGTGACAAAAGTGTTTCAACACAAAGCAATGACCACCATAAAGATCTAAATTGTGCATTTGTAGATGTATTCAACCAATCCTGGGTTTGCTGTATTTTACAAGCCCCTAAAACCAACATGACAGTCTTAAAGATCATAGTTCATTCTTAATTAAAGCACTTAGACAAGAACACTTGTCCAGTTGAAGATAGCTAGAGAAGTTTTTCTAAGGAGCATCAGATTATGTTGAACTCACTATAATTCTCACCAGGTGTGTTGGTTATTTTTCATATTTTATGGTGTTTTAGTCTTTTAAATCATTGTTAAGGGTTAATTGCGTCTGTAATGCGATGAGATTGTGATGTTTTACTGCACATTTCCAAGGACCATTTACACGTACTATCATAGAAAGACATGAACACATGAAATCTCTTTTAACTTGCTGAGAAAGTTTTAAATGTAGCATATCCGGTATAAAACTTACATTTATAGTAAATATGGTTATATCGTGAAGACTTTATATGATTATGGCACACCAGTAAGTTCAACTCAACTTTAACATGGGTGGTTGACTCAGAAGCACTCTTTATATTACAAGATGCGAACTGTTAGCTTTCTGTATTTATCTGAAAACCTAGAGCTGCCTACTCTATTCATTACAGAAAACTAGTATAATAGACGACATTAAATATGCATGCTGAGGCACTCGGGCTGTACTACACAACGGACAAGTGGGGAATTATCAAGCCATTGGAAGGCTGTTCCACGGCAGGTTTGATGGGGCTTTGTGTAATTAGCCCACATTTCAAAGCGCTAAAATGATGAGCAGGATGGCAAGAAACTGTTTTGGAATAACTTGAGGACTGATGTTTCTATGCTGGAGTTTCTTTGAATGAGTTCGGATGGAAAGATAATGGTAAGACGGACTTTAAGTGCAGTGCCAATGTGCTACGTTTGTAAACATGACACTTGATGCTGGGCCCATATGGTGCTGCGTGTGTGTGTGTGTGTGTGTGTGTGTGTGTGTGTGTGTGTGTGTGCTCTAAGGGACCGTGTACTTCATCTTTAACTTCATTCTGATATTCTGCATCATTTACTGCTGTGCTGATCATGTGGTTTTGAACAGTGGATTTTTGAATACAGCAGTCTGACATTGTGAAATAGCTAAACTTTTATTTAGCTTTTAGTAACTTACTGAAGAAGAAGCTTTAAGACCATCCCAAATTTTTTTCTAAGTGAGCAAATGTATTTCACTCATTAAACAGCCCAGTGAAATAAACTGCATAACCATTTTTGAAGTTTTTAAAAAGTTAGTGAAAGTATGTGCTTTATTCTTGATCGCAGTTGTAACTGGTGGGAAACGAAGTGTAAATAATTGCTCAGTTGGTCAATAAGACTCAACAGAAAAATGATCATTTTACTTTCATATTTTATAGAGCACTGACATCATCTTTAAGAGGGCCAAATAGGTCATGTGACTTCAGTATTTAAAGCATGGGAGGTGCTAAGATGACCCATAGCAAATGATTAGAATGGGCAAATAAGTAGAAGTGCTTTTGACACACAATAAAATGTATTGTTATAGGACTCCGTATGAGGGAAGTTAATGAGTATAACAATATTTTATTCATGAACAACATTGATGTTGGCATATAAAGGGAATAACTGAGGTCAACAGTATCATTTCATGAGGGTCCTGTGTGGTCTTACAAACAGCAGTGTAATTTCACACATGACGTTCATCTCAACTCTCTTCTTTAATAAGCGTTTGCTGCCCCCTAGTGATTTACCAGTAGAACATTTGCAAAAATTCAACCTATAGGGGTACAAAAGCTAGTAGTGGGACGGCATCCTCTAAAGATACACCTCCTGTACCTTTAGTGCACCTTAAATTTGGCATTGCAATAGTCTTTTCTTTCCTATTGTGACGTATATCCGTGTGAAACGGCTTCTCGAAAATGGAAACAATGCAGGGCGTGACTTCATTTTGTCCATCAGGAATAGATTGGATGGTTGCAGGGCCGTAGCTAGGGAATTCTGGGCCCCTGAAAAAAACATTGATGTGGGCCCCCACTGCCCTCCACGCATATCACAGTACAAGATATGGGCATGGATGCCCACATCTGGTGCCATGTAACCTAATATGGATTTCTTACAAAATAATACAACCGATAAATAAATCAATGCATTAAGGTTTTTATTGGACAATATTGCTTTTGCTTATTTTATATACATTTATATTGTTGATATAAATATTATCAAAATGGCATTTAGAGATTATTAAGCATTCAAGACAAACTAATAAAATAATAACAAAAGACAATAAATTAATAAAATAAACTTTTTTAAATTAGACCTACCAGCAATATAATATAAAGGCCTGGTTTCACAGACAGGGCCAGGATTAGACCTTAGTTCAATTAGGACATTTAAGTAGCTTTTATAAACGTGTTTTAGAAATAAATATTACTGGTGTGCATCTTCAGACAAAACAATGGCAGTGACATATTTTAAGATATGTCAGTACAAGTTTCTTTCAGTTAAAACAGCTTAAACATGCATTTTAGTCTGGGACTAGCTACAGCCTTGTCTGTGAAACCGGGGAAATGACTTTGCAGTCAGTCTGGTGTCTAATAGCTGAGGAAAACATTCAGAAATTAAAAATAATGCAGTCAAATGTAAAATAAAACCACTTAAATTTCTCACTGTCTTCATATATTCACACTGTGTGTGAATCTCACTGTGTGCATAATATTCTATTAAATAATTGGAGTTTCTTGACAGAAATTATTGTTATCTTAAATTTATCACATTAGCAACAAATACAATCCTTGTGACATGCATATCCATTTTTCTGCCTGTTTTAGGCCACAGAGAAACAAGTGAGCAGGCATCTTTACAATTTTGTCTTTGAACTTCCATTTTTGCGGCAGTAATAAGCTGGTGAAGTGGATTTATTTATTTAGTTAATGAAAGTTATCATGAGCATTGTAATGTTTGAAGTGGATGTCATAACAAATCAGTAGGCGGGAAGAATTTAAAATGAGAGGTTGATTCATAAATCCATAAAATCTTTCCTTCATGCTGTAGAAATACAAACTGGAAGACAGGCGAGCGTAGCGCTTAAAAGGGATGTGGCTACATAAGGTCTATACAAACCAACAAACTACATAATACAAACAGACTACACAGCGCAAACAGACGTGGACTTTGAGTGCCTATGCTAAGATACCGGTAGGAGGGTGCTTCTTACTTATTAGGTGTCCTAATCCTGCTAAAATAAATCGGGCAGTGAAATAATCAGGGCATGGCATCGCATCAACTGTCTTGTTAAAGAACGTTTTGATAGATTGATTAAGCAGCTCTCCCGGCCTTCCTCTCCTTTTCATTATGTTACTGTACCTAGATCCCAGCAGCCTCAACTCTGATTGGTTCTGTTCACTAGCTGGAGTGGGACTTGCGATTTTCTTGGGTCCCTCTGGTGTTTGTTGCTAATTTAGCTGAAATAATTAATAACCATCTGACTAAACCATTTTTACTTAGGGGTGAGATACATGCAAAATGTATTTAAAGCTGCTTTTATCTGTTAAAAATGTACAAAATATATATAATGAGCGAGTACATCATGAATCCATTTTCCAAACAGTGTTTTTGTCTTTTCCTGAATCACTATGGTACACCTATAATAAGTGTTTATATTTGGACTATTTTAGACCAGTCGGGTTGGCACCGCTGTGGAGTTGCCCAGTACCTGCGTGACTCATCATATAGACATAAACAGAGAGAAGTAGTTCCGGCTACAATGTTCTTCCTCAAGACGCATGCAGTTCTGTTTATTAACCTCTAGAGTGGCAAAAGTTATGGACTGCAGCTTTAACTAAATTGCATGTTTTTATTAGCCTATAAATCAAGACGCCCCCTAGCGGCAGCAAATCTAATTTACAGCCAGGGTAGTCTAGCAACTCTCCGTTGGCTTGCGAGCTGGACTAAACTCTGGTCAGGCCAATCACATCGTGTATAGAGCCGGTGGGTGGGCTTAACATAATGACGGCAGAGTTGCCGCAGTTCTGCGTACTACTTGAAAACAAAGAAGCTGGCAAACAGCGCTCTTTCGAATTGGCTTAGGCCGCGACTCTGGAAGACTTTGAGTAAGCTTTTCTTTGAGAAAAGAACAAAGAACGACACTGAAGTCATTCTTAAGAAAGGAAGATGTGTTCGGAGTTTTGCAGACCAGATACGGCGAAAGTTTAATCCATTGACTAGCTCCGCTTCACCTTCTTAATTGCTCTGGTTGGTTGTAGCGCTATCCTATTGCGTGCAGAGGGAATTTGAAAGACAACCGCCCCTCAGATTGAGCCCTGCCAATGGTGTGTTCCCAGACCCAACATCTTGGCTGCGTCCGAAACCTGGAAAATGCTGCCTTTGGAGGACACATTTCAAGGCAGGAAGGCACCAAGGAACGTCCGCATCTAATGTTCGCTTCACTTCCTGTCTCCAGAGACCTTTATCTGATCGATTTTTTCGTTGCCTTTGATATCCCACAATCCTGTGCTTTCCATTCTGTGACAGTTGAGCTGGAAAAAAAGATGGCGTCCAAACGTTGTGTTTGCTTGTCAGTTTGTGTGTAAATGTAGGTTTTTTTACCAACATTTTCTACTTCTGATGTCATTTCTAGCGAGAAATTACTAATGTAGTAGTTAAATATTTGTTTAGTTCTCACCAAACCTCTCTCTATTTTGATGTAGATCATTAAACGGTTACACTGCCTAGGAAGTCTGTCCGAAATGAGTTTTGTGAGGTGCCTTCATGCACAAAACGCTGCCTTACAAGCCATTGTCTGACAAGACAGCGAGGCAACGAATCAGCTGCCTAGGTTTTCGGACGCAGCCCTTGATGTGGGTCTGGCTTGTCAGGCTATGTTTTTATAGCTTTCATTAAAGGTGCAGTGTGTGAATTTTAGCGGCATCTAGTGGTGAGGTTGTGAATTGTAATCACCCAACGCTCACCCCTCCCTTTCAAAGCACATAGAGAAGCTACGGGGGCCGACACAGGACAAAAAGATAATGACTAGTGCTCAGTAGAGAAGTTTGTCTGTTCAGGGCTACTGTAGAAACATGACAGCGCAAAATGGAGATTTCACTGTAAGGGGACCCGCGGTCCTCATTCTGAGGTAATAAAAACATAACGGTTTATTATGTAAGGTCTTTATCCACCACTGAAAACATAGTTATGTATATTATATTGCATTTCTGTCAATAGATCCTCATAAATACTACACACTGCACCTTTAAACTCTCACGTCTCACGCATACACGTTTGATGATACATTAGAGTAGGGGAATATATAGCATAACTATTGGATTTAGTGGGCCCAGGGGCATGGCAACCCTTTCAACCCACTAGCGAAGGCCCTGGATGGTTGTGGTTTGCTATTGCTGTGATGTCATGTCATGTGAGGGACAGGTTGTCCCACCCTCGGGCCAGTAAACGCTTTAAGAGAGAAGAGATATTGCTGTAAGAGGGAGGAGTTTTTTATATTATAGATTACGAGGATTGAACTGCACTAATGAAAAGGATTTATTAATCTTTGTTAATGTAAATTTTCACATTTACTAATACTTTATTAAAATCTTGGTAACATTAGTTAATGCACTGTGAACTAACATGAAGAAACCATGAACAGCTGTATTTTTATTAACTAAAGTTAACAAAGATGAACTAATACAGTAACAAATATACTGCTCATGGTTAGTTCATGTTAGTTAATACATTAACTAATGTTAACTAATGAAACCTTTTTGTAAAGTGTTACCAATCATTTATAAAAAAACTGCAATGTCCCATAAAAACAAGAATGGTCCATTTTGATTTCATGCTGACTTAAAGGTAATAGTATGTATCCTTTCAACAAAAACATTTCGGACTGATGTTAAAACGGGTGTCCTGCTACAAGTTGCTGTACCCTTGAAGTTGTTTTACTCCTGAGGGCAGCTGCCTGTCTACGGTACTTAACAATTATTGGTATCATAAATGTTACAGGGACGTCAACAAGTGTTGTTTTGACCACAACGAGAAAGAACTTTAATGGAAAAGATGGGGGCAAAAAACTAGGGGCAAGAGCAGATCTTTGAAACATGTCTGCAGCCTCTGATTGTAACAATTAGCTTGTAAAAGGGGTGAGGTGGATTGTTTGCATACAGAGCCAGGCCTGTGGTTTCTAAAATAATAGAAATTGTTTACGTGCTAGCTTCTCCGAGGTATATGATGATGCTTTGTGTGCTAAAATGCATATTGTCCAAATAATAGAAACTGTTTACCTGCTAGCTTCTCAGACTTATATGATATTGTCCAAATCAGAAAACAAGCAAGTCACATTACCATGGCTTTTGTTCCATCTCTGCAGTTTGGAAAAAGGACTGGTTGCGTGTGCGCAGCTTTTACGTCTGAAAGAGAGCACTTTGGCAGAGGAACAGCATAATAGATCAGCCCTTATACTGTATGAACATACAATGTTTAGATCCAGTTCAGTGCAGCACACTAATTGTACTGATAAAGGATCTTATATTCCAGAACAGCATAGCCATTGAGCGCCTCTTTTGGAAAAGGGATTGGATGTAATGATAGAAAAAATATATATATATTTTCAAGGTAAGTGTCATAATCATAACAATATCAAAATTGACTTCTTATCCTTTTATTTGAAAGTATGTTTCTAATAATAAAGCTGTTTATATTTTTATTTATGTATAATTTATTATATATTCCTTTTAATATCTGCCGATTTATCACTATGTGGGCATATCTTGGACATTTGACGGCCATTCTACAGACCCCAGGTGCCTTGTTAAGGATTTCCCTTCATTATTTATTCATTAATGGCTAGCATCGACAAGCATAAGGACGTTCATTACACTAATCGAACACTTTGTTTGCTTGTGTGTGACAAAATTGCACTTGTGTGGTTAAGCTATATTGCATTAAATTAGATAAGTCATTGTAAAGGCAGTTTAACAGGTCAATTCATGATTGATTTTCATTGCTTTTAAAAGTGTAGTTTCTTCAGTGACTCTGGAGTTCTTCCCCAGAGACAAACAACAATAAATTGAACATTCATTTGAAAAGTAGCAATTTAAAGGGATGGATCATTTACTCACCCTCAACTTGTTCCAAACCTGTATGAATTTCTGTCTTCTGCTGAAGACAAAAGAAGATTTTAGAAGAAATGGGTAAGCAAACAGTTGATGGACTCAACTAAATTTCCATAGTATGGGAAAAAAATACTATGGAAGTCAATGGGTTCCATCAACTGTTTGGAAACTGACATTCTTTAAAATATATTTTTTAGTGTTCAGCGTAACAGAAATTCATACAGGTTTGGAACAGGTTGAGTCTTTCCATTTTTGGTGAACTAATATAACTTTTAGTATAACTATCTATACTAATTTCATTGTGGCAAAGAACATTTATATGATCAGTGTGAGACAATGTATAGTTTTTATTCACTTAGATAACTCGCTTCTAACCATTTCTAACACCACTGAAATTGAATCTAGTCCTCCCCCCAAGCCTCTTGATTGTAACCTTACCCAGCACTTGGCCTAGGTGAATAGCTAGGCTTGGATTTAAACAGGTTCATTTAGGGTTTGGGGTATGCATTACGTCTCGCCAGGGAGACTAAGCTACACAGGTTTACGTCTTCTCTTTACTTAACCATATATACGCTAATATGTATTTAATTCCTGATGAAAGCAGTGCTGTATATATCCTGCTGAAAAAGAAGCTGAAATGACTTTAAGAGCATAATTTAGTATTATAATGAAACGATACAAATCAACTTGTTTTACTGATTCTTTATTTTTGCATTTTGTTAATTAAATTGACAGCTAAAGTTAAAGACATATGTGTTGTCTATTGGAAATGGATTGGACATCCTTAAAGAAGAAAGCAGCCCAGAACCTCCTCTTGGACTTGTTTCAAATCATAACAGCTGAATAGCTGCATGCACAGCAGAGGCGGAATTAATATTTAAATTACAGATAACCACCTCTTCAAGCAAAGAAAATTACAAAAAAATCATTAAAAAAAATGTCAGTTTATCATATAAATATGCAATATATGCATGTGATGGCGAATATCTGTTAACAATGAATGGGGTCACTCTATATTTAGAACTTTTCAGATTAATATTTAATTATTTCTTAGTGAACTGAATACAGACCAGCCATTAAGAATTTATCCCTACCAGTGTCATGAACTCTTGGAATATTAAGTGGTCAACAGAGACATAATCACGCAGCTTAAAATGTACATTTGTGATTCTTATCCACGATAACCGCACATTTTTTTCAGAACTGACATAAACATATGTATCAGAGAGTTGGTAACATCATAATAATGGATGTTAATACGTGTTTGGATTTTCTCCTGCTCATAAAAATAGTCAAAAGATAAAGAAATGCTAATTAACTCTCCGAAGCATATATCATGTCAGTCTGGATAATTACAAGCTATATATTTATTCTTTGTACAAATAATATACTTTTTTCAGTTTTATTGGCCTAAACAATACAAAATCAACAAATAAAAAAATTAAGTTATATAAATGTAAAGAATCAAATTGTTTTTATTGGCAATAGTTCTATTAGGTGGTTGATAACGTTGCTTTGAATCAAAAAGTCACTGCTCAATAAAAAACTGAAAATTAAAGAAATGTTTCACATGACAGCATCAAATTACAATCGTTTTATTTGTTTGATACTCTAATAATATCAACCATTTAATCCACCTCAGATGTGATGGAGGACACATTCCTCTTCGGTCAGTATTATTACCATACTTTTTGGAAATGTCCTCAGACACAGTTTAGTAACAGCTCAGCCAACGTGCATTATTTATACAGGAATGAGCCAAACAGATAATGTTACCCTAAGTCAGTGTAGATGATACATTTAAGGTGCCCTTCGTGGCTATTACGGGGAGCCCTCACACACTTTCAGACACATGCGTCTGGAGGTTTTGATGGACACTACCTGCAAAACTCAAGAGGACAAAAAGTGTAACTGGAGTACTTTCCCAAGGCATGAACAAGCTTGTAGCACATGACAAAAGGGATGATGACATTCATGGATGCCTGAGATAAAGAGGCTTTTTGTCTGTGGGAAATCTCTTGCCAAAATTAGCACTACAGCCAAGGACAAGACTGTCGGACATTTCTGAAAAGTGAGGAATACACCTGTAAGGTAGAGTCCTGAACAAAAGGAGCTATCAGCATTTGGCTTTTAATTCATAACTTTTTTGTGATGTAAGAGATCTGCTTGCTCATTAACACTACAATGAACCTGCATTCCACATGGAACATTTGTATTACTGTTTTCTGTCACTGACCACTACTTTTTGATATAGTAACATATATTAGCATGACTGTTGGAGAAGGATAAAATGCCACCAAAGAAAGCAGACAAAGCTGCACCAAAGAAAGGTGCAAAAGAAGATGCAAAGGCAGCAAAAGGTGGCAAAGAGCCTCCTAAAGGGAAAGGGAAAGAGGATCCAAAGAAAGGAAAAGGAAAGGGCAAACAAGCTCCTAGTGAATCTGAGGAGGCATCCGAGGTGGAAAGGAGTGAGGCTGAGGACAGTGAGGCAGTAGACGAAGAGGATGTGCAAAATGAGGATGATGGTGGTAAAAAAGGGAAAGGGAAAGCTGCACTGAAGGGAGCATCCAAAGCTATGGCAGTGAAAGCTGTAGCTAAGCCAAAGCGTGGCCAAGCAGCAGAAGAAAGTGTTGATCCAAAAACTGGTAAGCGTGCCAATATCAAGGCTGCATCTAAAGTTGTGGCAGGATTCCAACCTGAAGAGAAGAAGCCACAACTTCAGCTAGGTAAAATGAAGGACATAAACCTGAAAGGGGCGTCTTCGGCTATGATAGGCTTTGCTGTTCAGGGTAAGCAGAATGGTGCAGAATTAGCAAAGCCAGCCCCAAAACAATCAAAAAGAGGGCTAAAACTCACATCTAGGCTTTTCATGGGAATATCTGCTAGTAAGAAGAAAAAAGGTATGTTTTCAGGCTTTGGAAAGTCAAAAGCTACAGAAGATAAAAATAAAAAACAGGAGGGTGGAAGAACACTCTTATTACTCAATATCGGTGGAAAAGCAAATAAAAATGCAGCAGCCACCTCTGGACTGGGAGGCAAATTCAAAGGCTTCTTTGGTAAAAAGAAAACTGGAGTTGCACAATTCAAAAGTAAAGGATGGGCTCTGGGGAAGATAGCAGGAGCAACAAACTGGCTAACAAACAAATTCATCTCATCCAAAACATCTGGAAGAATGGGTCGCTCTGTTAGTTATGGCAGGTCAAGTGTGGGGCGACATCATGGCTATCAGAATGGAGGATATGAATATGATGAGGGCGAGTTCAGCTATGAGGAAGATGAATATGTTCAAAGTAGTTATAGCAGAAATAACCCCAGGGGACGTTATAGGAGCAGAAATCATGACAGCTATGGTGAGGGGCGCTACAGAGGACCACATCAGTATGACTACTTTGAAGATGACCAGGAGTATTATAATTATCCTGAAGATGAGTATGGCTTCTATGATGAGGAGAATGATTATTATGATCCTATGTATGAGGATGAATATGGCTATTTTGATGAAGACTATTACGATCCGTATCAGTATGATGGAAGACAACCATATGGTTATTATGATGATAGAAATGACTATGATTACAGGCACCAGAGAATTGATGAATTTGGATACCCTGTTGATGGCATGGAATACTATGATGAAATGGGTTATGTCGCGGAAGATGAATTTGGCTACCCTGGTAATGATGTGGAATACTATGACTATGGTTACTATCCAGAGCAGTTTGAATATTATGGGGATCAGCAACATTATTACAGTCTCTATGATGGTGTTTCAGATGCCAACATGATGTATCCAGGTTATGCATATGCATACAATCCAAATCAGTACATCTACAATGGAGAAACCACTGCAGTTTACCTTGACCCTCAGATGGTTGCTAACCAGCCATTTATGTACACAGTGGAGGATGTCATGGAACCAACAGAACCCTCAGGAATGTATGGTAATGAATATGTACAAATACCAACAGAAGGAATATTGACTGAGGATTCATTCAGATTCCCAAGACCACAAGTAAAATTGTTTGGAAAAGAAAAACTTGAAATTGCAAGTCCAATGCAATTCCCCAGGAATGATTATGAGATGATTCCAGACCAATATGAGAACCAGCAATTTGCTTCACATATGAGCCTTCCTTTATATACTCCACAGCAATCAGAAGCTGTACAAAGGTCATTTTCTCCCACGCCTATATTAATTCAGCAAGTACCAGCATCTACTATACCACCTGGTAGTCCCATTTTAACCCGAACACCCCAAATACCATCCTCACCTGTTCTTCAGGCAAGACACTTTTCGTCTCCAATGCCAGTGTCACCTGCCCCAAGTAGACATTATTTTGGACCTGTTGGGCTCATACCACTCTCAACACCATCATCTCCGGTTTTGTCTGCAAGAAGATTTGATCCTACTATGGTTGAACCAGTATCTACCCATTTAGTCTATCCAGATCCTATGTTTCAGAGACATGATTTTCCATATGAAAATGTCCAACCAACAACACTGAGACAATTTCACAATCTCCCCTCTCCACAGCTCTCCATAAGACAAAGCAATTTTTCACCAGGTCGAAGCAGCCCTATACCTCGCCAACGATCTGATATGTATGAGGAAATGGGTCCAGGGTTCTCACCAAGGCAGTCTAGAATGTTTAGCCCAACATCATACAATAATAATGCACAAAGGCAGTCCTCTCCAATTCAAAGGAGAAAATTTAGCCCCCCTTCTTCTCCACAACTGCCCAGACGAGCAGCATCACCTTTAGCTTCTTTAAGGGGAAAATCTCCAACTCCCCAGAGAAAGCCATTTGGTTCTAGAGCCCCATCCCCTCTTGTTAATGGAAGAGAGAGTCCTCCAATGTCTCCACGAGGCTCAATGAGAAGGAGAAGTCCTCCTTCTTCGCCTAGACCGACACTGAGGAAAGGTTCCCAAGCTAGTCCTGCCCCTCCAATAAAATCTCGTTTCAGGCCAATTGGTAGAAGCAATCAGGAGTCTTTAATGTCATCAAGATCTATCAGGAAAAGCTCTTTTTCACCACAACCATCTTTACAGAGAAGGAGCCCTCCACGGTCTCCAACAATAGGCCAGCACTCACTAGAGGAGAGATCTCCATACCCACCCCGCAGAGCCACATCTCCCACCCAAAGACCTATGTCTCCAAGACCAATATCCCCCTTTGCTTCTAGATCTCAGAGACCTCTTTCTCCATCACCATCAGTATTTTCTGGCAGAATTCAACACGACCCACAACATCTACCAACTCGTTCTTCTACACGTAGATTCAGAGGATTTGGTGGCAACAAAGTGCCAATGGGAACTGTTAAGCCATCTCCTGTTAATCCAATTTTGCAAAGAAAAAGTCATCATGGCACTCCTCAAATGCAAAATGTTGCTCCGTTCAGAACTTCAGTCCATAATGTAAACATGAGTTCGGGAGCTTTGAACCAGAGTGCTAGATCCTCACCCATCATGTTGGCAAGGCAAGGTTCCAGACCAGCAGGTTTTCAAGACTCAAAGAGATTCTTTCCAACCGGAACACCAAATCCACAGAGAGGTTTTCATAGACCTATTGGGAGAGGGCGTCCTGTTGTGAGAGTACCAATAAGTCCTGTTCCTCTCAGACAATCAATAAGAAGCCAGAACCATCCTCTTGTAATGAATGCTCAACCACATTTTCCCCAACACGTTCCAATAAAACATCCAGGAGTACCTTCACCACAACTCTCTGTAAGACATTTTCCAACCCCATGTCCGTCACCTCAGCTTTCAGTGAGAGCTGGTTCACCAATGTCTGTATGCTCTCCATCGCCGATCCTCTCACAGAGAAATGCTCTGCATAATGAATTAATCAATCGCGCCTCACTCAGATCACAATTTCCATTGAGTAGCACTCCTCAGCCTCAGCTAATAACTGAATTTGCCCAGACAGTTGAACAAGGGCCATCTCCTCTACTAACAAATGCTTTACAGAACCCACATCTTGCTGCTGCTTCGTACAGTTCACCTCTTCCAAGGTTTAAATCCCCAATGTCACAGATCAACCAAAGTTTATCTCAGAGCTCTTCCCCAGGCTTAACTAATGCATTACAAAATCCACTCCTCCGTAATGACAATCTACTAACAAATGCTTTACAGAACCCAAATCTTGCTGCTGCTTCATACAGTTCACCTCTTCCAAGGTTTAAATCCCCAATGTCACAGATCAACCAAAGTTTCTCTCCGAGCTCTTCTCCAGGCTTAACAAATGCATTACAAAATCCACTTCTCCGTAATGCCAATTATCGCTCACCTCTTCAGAGGTCTGCATCTCCTCATTCTATAGTGGCACCTCAAGAGGTTCAGGTAATCAATCAGAGTTCTTCTCCAATGCTCTCTAATGCATTGCAAAACCCTTACCTACGTAATGCCTCCCTAACTTCCCCACTGCAAAGAAGCACATCTCCATATTCTCCCACAGCTGTTCAGCAGGGATCACAGAACATTTTGCAATCATCTTCAGCACTAACTAATGCACTAAAAAATCCTCAATTACGCAGTGCCTCATATATCTCACCTCTTCAGCGAAATACATCTTTATATGCTCCGGTGATGTCACAACCGGAACAGCAAACATCAGTATTATCAAATGCACTTAAGAATCCTAACTTAAGAAATGCATCCTATACCTCTCCTTTACAGAGTCCTACTCCTTTCCTGCAAGCACAGGATTATTCCTCACCTTTGTCAAATGCATTAAAAAAGAATCCACACCTTCAAGGAGCTTCCTTTCGGCTACCTGATGGATCAGTAATATCTAGGAATTTAGGAAGCCAAAAAGAGGAGGCTACTACATCTGCTCTGTCAAATGCTTTGCAAAATCCCAGTCTCCGGAAAGCAACTTATAGGCTCCCTGATGGTACGATAATGAGAAATCAGCCAGCTCAACCTTCTTCAGTGCTCTCCAATGCTCTTCAGAATCCTAACATTCGAAAAGCAAGTTACAGGCTTCCTGATGGAACACTTGTATCCAATAGCACTGATCAAACCATGGACACATCAAAATCCTCACCATATTTGGGAAGTGCTCTACAGAATATTAACCTACGTAAATCTGCCTATAAACTACCTGATGGTGCTCTTTTTTCCCGAAACCAACCAGCAGAGCAGTCACCCTCTCCAATTCTTTCAAATGCTCTTCTGAACTCAAACCTTCGTAAGGCTTCCTACAGACTTCCTGATGGAACACTTTTGACTAAGAGCTCTGAACAGGAACCAGAGCAATCAATTTCATCTCATTTGTCAAGCGCATTACAAAATGTTGGTAAGACCAACTATCGCTTACCTAATACCTCCGGCCTGTTTAGAAATCCTAAACAAGAGCAAGCTACCCCTTCAGTACTTTCCAGTGCCCTTCTAAACCAAAACCTTCGTAAAGCATCTTACAGATTGCCCGATGGATCAATCATGACAAGAGGTAAACCAGCTCAAAGTGATTCTCCCTCATCACCATTTCTGGGAAAAGCCTTGACGAATGTTAACTTGCGCAAAGCCTCCTACAAGTTGCCGTCAACACTGGGACGTTCTCCAGAGGACTCAAGGTACGCAGTAGTGACCCCTCAGATTCAGGGTCAGTCTGGTGAACACTGGGCTCAAAATCAAATAATAGATCTTCATGAGCCAGATGATGTCTGGTCTTCAGAAAGAGTCCTCCCTCATCATACTGTTCAGAACCTCACAAAATGGTCCATGTATAGGGATGAAGAACTGGAGAATTTTGTCATCCCTGTGTTTCCTGGCCAAGAGACAGATAGCACAGAACCTGCATGGCTACCAGATAGAGAAGGTGAACCTCAAGGGAACTGGTATGACAAGGTAATAGTTACTTTTTATAAGAAAACATTGCTCAGCTTCTTCTTCTTTTTTTTTTTTGCTATCTAGACGTTTCCTGTGGAATTGTTCTACAGTGGAAACAAATAAAAAATAATAGTACAATATCTGTGCCACAAAAAATAATGCTATAATAATAATGCTATTATATATAATATAATAATATTTGAATGTAAAACTATGGGTCAAAAATGATGCTGGGCAATGTCAAATATCAAAGAAAAATATTATGACTTTGGTATTGACTGGATATTAGACAATATAGGATGGATGGATAATTTAATACTGTATTTAAATTTGTGTATACTTAAAATATACAATGCACCAAAATACACCTGCAATGCCAGCTATATCACAACAACATACAGGTATCATTTCAATAGACCTTAGCGGTAGCAGCACATTTAATTTTTAAAAGGAATGAAAACAGTGCCGTGAGGGATAGAAGTACAATGTGTTCAATGGATTGTACTACTGTTTAACAACATGCCAGTTGCTGATGAAACATCTTTCCACAAATCTTTCAGTGGTAATACTCAATAAAATAGTGCATGTGTAATAGAGGCCAGCTAGTAGTTGCTGTGCAAGTAAACCTCACTCCTCTGATCTCAAGAGATGCTCTAGCCTAAGAGTGTTCGACTCTCATGCCGGCAGACCAGGGTTCGAGTCCCACTTAGAGCGGGGTGGTTCGAACAGGAGGGGTTGCTGCGTGAGTAAACCTCACTCCTCTGAGCTCAAGAGACGCTCTAGTGACTGACGTTAGAGGTTGCGGCCTTTAGCCTCCTTGGACTATCCGACTCTCATGCCGGCAGACCCGGGTTTGAGTCCCGCTTAGAGCGGGGCGGTTCGAACAGGAGGGGTTATACATGCCATTGTAAAGATTATAAGACTTGCAAATATATCCCTCGCAGCCTCATTTTCATCCATGTAAAATTCAATATAGCGTCTACCCTGACTAAGGTCTATAAATAATTATAGTGTGAAATACTGGCTTTTACATCATGTTTGGTTTACACATTGTTTACACAATATTTTTCTTTAACTGAAATGCTTTTTAGATGTACTCAATTCGAAGTCTGCCCACAATGATGTATCGTGAACGTGCAGAGGAGGATGGGTTCGAAGACATGACACAGCTTGAGTATGAAATTATTGAATAAGATGAATGCTATATGTGACCCTGGACCACAAAACCATCATTTATACATCACATGAAAGCTGAAATAAATAAGCTTTCCATTGATGTATGGATTGTTAGGATAGAATAATATTTGGTCTAGATACAACTATTTGAATATTTGGAATCTGAGGGTACAAAAAAAAATCGCCTTTAAAGTTGTCCAAATTAAGTCCTTAGCCATGCATATTACTACTAATAAAACACTAATAATAATTTTTTTATATATATATTTAAGGTAGGAAGTTTGCTAAATATCTTCATGGAACATGATCTTTACTTAATATCCTAATGATTTTTAAAAAATAAGATCATTTTGACCAATACAATCTATTTTTGGCTATTGCCACAAATATACCCGTGCGGTTTATGACTGGTTTTGTTGTCCAGTGTCACATATATAGTGAAATTTTTTGTTCACTTTTAAATGCTTTCGTAAAGAACAAAACTCTTTCCAGGGACCTGCATGAAGGTGTTGTGTTACTGAATTTGAAGAAAAGGTTTGAACGCAATTTGATATATGTAAGTAAAATGCAAAATCTATTATGATAGTACATTCATGTGTTTCTTTATTACTAAAAGCTATCCATGTGTTTCTTTAGAACTAAGAATTATGTATTTTGACCACTGGTTAAATAAAATTAAAACACTTTTTTTCTGTAAATATCTTTAGTACAAAGAGTTTTGGGTGAATTTAAAAAAGAAATTAAACAATGATCTGTTTGAAAAAACAATTTTGTTTTGTTTTTTCCCCCAAGACTTACATTGGAAGTATTCTGGTGTCTGTTAATCCTTACAAGATGTTCAACATCTACGGAACAGACATGGTTCTGCAACACAAAGGGCATGCCCTTGGAGAGAATTCTCCGTAAGTTCTTTAATTAATTAAGTCATAATACTTTGAACCCTTTACTTTAAAGTTCAGTAGTATTTACCGTATACACATATACCGGTACTTTTACAAGATAACAGTTTTTTATTTTATTTGATCAATGCTAGGCTAATTCCTTACATCGTATTTTTTTCTTAAATGTTTTGAACTTATCCATTGTGTCTGCAGACATCTATTTGCTATTGCAAATGCCTCATACACAAAAATGATGGATGCCAAAGAAAATCAGTGCATTATTATCAGGTAGGATCAATTTAGGGTAAACATGTAAGATTATCTCACAGAACATTTTAAATACATCAAGGATATATTTGTTCACATTGTTCAACTAACCTAACTCATAATGTGTTTTTGGAAAGATCAATTAAAAGAACTGACAGAATTCAAATAGCTAATAGCTAAATGTCCTGTCACCTTAAGTAGTCTTGCACTGATGGAGTCATCAGTGTTAGTTCTACTTGACACAGCTGATCGCCTGGAACACTTTAAACCTAGCTCTGACGAAGATACCTGTAAGGAAAGACTACTGATGTCTAGGCCATGATTGCACCAGCAGATCATGTCTCTGTGAAATGTACCCATGGCAGTTCAGAGTATCTGGAACGAAAGCCACAATCAAGCATTCAATTTCACTTCTGTCTGATGATCAGACACCTCGCTCATTACTTAAGTGCATGGCAAAAGACAAGAACGTCGTTTCCTCACATGCTAAGCTGCATTCTATGCCAATTAAGTAGTTAAACTGGTACTTTAGAGGGTTACAGTCATCATGTGGTCTAAATGTGCTTATTGTCTTTCAGTGGGGAGAGTGGCTCTGGTAAAACAGAGACCACAAAGCTAGTTCTCCGGTACTTAGCCGCAATACATCACAAACAGAACGTCACACAGCAGGTATGAATTAAACTAATGAAATCGTTGAAAACTGTTAAACTCAGTTCATGCACATTTTATAACTTACCTTTTTCTTCTATTTTACTTTTAAATGCCATGATACAGATTGAGGTATTGTACTTTTCTGTTGTTTGCAACCTTGTTGCATGGCTTGTTGCACTTTGTGATATGCAAGTGTGCAAAAGTTTACCTATGGAGTATTAAACAATTTAACAGAAGTGTTAAAGTATCTCCAACTAAAAGAACATCACATGCTTTCTAGAAACAGCAAAGAAAAAAAAATGCTATTTTGGATTGCTATGCATGATAGTAAATATTATGATTTCCTGTCATAGATTGTATCTTTAAAAAATGGCATTTTTTCGTATTACACTGGCAGATTATTTTGATGTTCAGAAACAAGTGAAAAAAATCTGCCAGTGCAGTAAGACAAAATACATTCAATTTACAATCTACAAGTCTCATGCATAAAGTAAATGTATCTTTTAATTTTTTTATTTATTATTATTGCTACATCCTTCACACATATTAATTTATGGCTTAATCTACAGATTCTCGAAGCAACTCCTCTTTTAGAGTCTTTTGGAAATGCCAAAACTGTACGGAATGATAACTCCAGTCGATTTGGGAAATATATGGAAATATGTATGGAAGAGTAAGTTCATCAAAACCAATATCTCATTCATCAATATTTCTTTACAATATTTTATTGATACACCTAGTAAGAGGAAACACTTATTTGGAGTACCTTTATAACTGAAAGAGGATAACAGGGTCAAGATTGCCATGATGCTGGTTAAAATTACTGTATGTTGGAGTGCATGGGTTAAATTGCAAATTACATATTAATGCTTTTCCTGCTCCAAACAGAGGGGTAATCAGCGGTGCCATAACCTCACAGTATCTACTTGAAAAGTCCAGGATTGTCTTTCAGGTATTCTTCATAATGCTCATATCGACATTTAAAATACTAATTTATTAAACAAATTACAAATACAATGTTAATTTTTCTCTATTTTCTTAATTTTTGTCTCTCAGGCCAAAGATGAAAGAAACTATCACATTTTTTACGAGATGCTTGCAGGCCTTCCTTCACAGCAGAAGCAGTCTTTCTACCTTCAAGACGCCGAGACGTATTATTACCTCAATCAGGTTAGGCCATGGTTTAATCAGCTAGATTATTATAGCAAAAAAAGCCTCAAAAGCTAGATGGCTGTTCTCTTTCATGGACACTCAAGGGCGGAGACTGTGAGATTGTTGGCAAGAGTGATGGGGAGGATTTCCGCAGGCTTGTCAGTGCCATGGAAATACTTCACTTCAGTGCCGAAGACCAGAACGGTATCTTTAGAGTCCTGTCTTCCATCCTCCACTTAGGAAATGTCTTCTTCGAGAGATATGAGGTACAGTGAAACTCAATCAAATGGATGTATTCTCCTCACTTGGCTTCCTCTCATGTTGCTGCACTATAATGATCTATTTCAGTGGTGCCATACGATAAGTTTAATTTTTTTGGCAGACTGAATCTCAGGAAGTGGCATCAGTTGTGAGTGCTCAGGAGATCCGAGTGGTGGCTGAACTTCTACAGATTTCCCCAGAGGGTCTACAGAAGTCCATTACTTTCAAAGTCACGGTAAAAAAAACCGTGCCTGATAATGTCTTCAATACTAGATAAAAGATTCACCTTTAACATGACAAAAGATAATGTAGATTGTTTTTTGTTTCACATGTGCTTGTTTTCACTGATTTCATTTGTTCAGTCTGCATTTGTCGAGCTGTGGAATGTCTAAGAATGTCTGAGAAGTGACATCACTGTAATCTGGTTATAGTCCGTGTTGGTCGCCGTCTGTCAGTGCAGTGTGAATTGGCCTTTGCATTTGCTTTACATTGGCAATCATTTATTGATATATCATCCATCAGCACTGAAAATTAAAACAACAATCGGCCAATCAGTGTACTCTTACGTCACTGGTATTTACTATTGTGCTGGGTTAGACCCTACTCTGAGTCTAAATTAGTTCCCCCAATAGTTCCTAGAACGGTGCGAACAAAATCCGGGTACTTCCGCCAACAGTTCTAGGAACTATGAAAAGGTTCCTCCGGTGCAAAAGCCTCTATAGTGAGGATTATTAGGTACTAGACCCAAATCACTCTGACACCTAAAGCATGTTTAAAATGGGTTTTATTGCATTAGGTAATAAAATGATCCTATCACATTATTATATTGTTGCATTAGATAGTAAAAGAGCAAACCAATGCAAAACCATTTAACTTTTGCAATGACTTTATCCAAATGGTGCCTAGGTTATTTTTACTATGCAGGAAGTCAGTTCCCTCCAAGTCCACACGTAATTTATCAATATAACTATAAACGTGCTAAACTAACAGTTGGCAAAGTGTAAATTTTGAACAAACTTCTTGTTTTCTTGTGACGCAAGTGCAAGACGCTGTCTTTCCCTATACACTAGATGATACTTGCAATGTCATACTGTCATATGACATTCATGTATTTTTAAGTGTGACATGTTTTCCAGCCACTGTATATTGCGTATTCCGTTGTTTGAGACGGACTGGACTCAAGGATATCAACAGGAAGAGTCTGCAACTCACCTCTAGACCTTACATGACCTCCTGGCTGAACTCACATCACGGCCCCATGCCAAGTATCAGCACACTGCTAGTGACGGATTTATCATTACATCAGTCCTTTGGAAACATGATCCAAATGCCAACACTGTTCAATTAGACAGCAAGTACATCACACCAAAAGAAAGCCGTAAATGGTGTGTATAAGCCCCACATCCCTCATATAGTATAACATGGAAAGCTGAGTATGGCAGGGCAACAAGCCATATCCCTATGGTAACCAGTGTAACCCAGTCGGGGAAACCCTAAAGCAATATCAGACTCCCATCATAGACTGTGTCACAGTCCTAAGAGTGTAGCAGATACCATTTAACCCTCTGCAGGGGTGCCACCAAGAGGTCTGTCGCAGTATTAACCCTGCCACAAACACAGTAAACTTGCTTGTGTAGTAATACCAAAACCTATAAGGCAATACTACCGTGAATACCCTGTGATCAAAAGGACTGTGTAAATTGTCTAAACTATAGAGTGCAACAGTGCCTGCCCACTTTTTCAGCAGCCTTGTTTTCACAAGTATTTCCCAGAACTACAATATCATGAAGCATTGCTAATGACATAATTGAAACATAATTTGCAATGTTTCATGGGAGTGGTTGGGCACTAGTGTTTGATTTGCTTATTGGTGGAGAATTAACCTGACAAGCCAGACCCACATCAAGATGTTGGGTCTGGGAACAAACCATTGGCAGGGCTCAATCCGAGGGGTGGGATAAACGGTTGTCTTTCAAATTCCCTCTGCACGCAATAGGATAACGCTACAAGCAACCAGGGCGCTATCAGTGGTGACAACAATCACAAGTGGGTTGTGGCTGAGTCCCATGCGTTTTCCCACCAGCGGAGCTAGTTGATAGATTAAACTTTTGCCGTATCCGGTCTTCAGTGCCGTAACATTCTTTGTTAGCAGGGAAGTAGCAGGGATTTCACACTGAACCATCACAACTCTGCCGTGATTATGTTAAGCCCGCCCACTGACTATATAGACGATGTGATTGGCCTGACTAGCATTTGGTTTTTCAAGCTCGCAAGTCTACGGAGAGTTGCTAGACGACTCTGGCTGCAAATTACATTTGCTGCCGCTAGAGTGCATCTAGATTTCTAGGCTAGTGGAGAATGATTTCTCTGCAGAATCATGGTGTAGTTTTCACAATGAATTCCACAGTTGAACAGGATTATTAAAAAAACATTTTTTTAATTTATATATATATATAAAAAAAGAGAAGATCTACACACCCCTGTTGAGAGTGATGCCAGGTAGGGAAACTCCTATAATGCATTTCTATATGCAAGCTTGCACTTAGAATTTGCTAATTGCCAAATAATAAATATAGCTAAATAAAAACAATTGTAAGCTTGCTTTTACCACGGAATAAAAAATTAAAATGGTAGTTACAACTTTTTATCTCACCATTTTTTGAGATTACCAGTTATATCTCACAATTCTGACTTTTCCCCCCTTCAGAATTGTATCTGTACTCTCTATGTAACAGGAGAGGGCCATACTCAAAGTAATTTCGCTTTGTCCAATTGAATTGGACGGTGATCTCATGCTACCAGGCTTTTCTTATCTGATGAAACCATTAAGCCCTGCTTTCAGACATCGACTTATCTCACCATTTGTTTTCTCGCAATTGAGAATTTTCAAGTTACCCCCTCCCCCCCCCCCCCCCCTCAGAATTGTGTGCTTATATCTTACAATTTGATTTTTTTCCCCCCTCAGAATTGCAAGTTAATATCTCACAATTCATACCTTATGTCATGCAATTTTCCAAGTATAGGAAATGTACTTTACTCCATGTTGCTCCAGGGAGATTGTCCCTGTAATAAGGTCCCTGTAAGTCGCTTTGGATAAAAGCGTCTGCCAAATGCATAAATGTAAATGTAAACGTAAAAGTATAGAATCATAGATGATTACGTTTATTAACATGAATTCCAGGATTATTTAAATAAATAAATTGAAATAGTGCGGGCTGATGGCTTCAACAAAAGCATATATAGTCTAGCAAATTCACAGCTCACAGTAGGTCTGTCTTTAGAGGTTTAAGCTATTGTTCAAAATCGGTACTCTATGGGTACGTTTACACGACAGTGATGTACAAAAAACTGAAAGGTTTTTTCTTTGTACAGATGACATTGACAAAATGATCCCTGTTCACACAGATCCAAGAAAAGAAAGACTATGCGCCTGCGCACATACACATTTTTTTTTACCACAGAGAACTTGTAGGACTAATCATCGTTTTCACAGATTCATGGTTTTGTAGTTTACACGCAAACGATAACGATATAGTTTTAAAAAACGTGCACTTTGAAACCCGTTTTCAAAAGTTTGCGTTTTCAGGTCCCAAAAACCCAGTTGTCTTGTAAATAAACGGCCAAGCATAAAAAGTTTCGGGTTTTTAATTGAAAATGTTGTCGTGTAAACAGACCCTAGAATCCTCAATAAAATCCTCAATTAAAAAATAATTTAATGAAAAACCTATAGGCCCAATAGAAAAATTCTCAAATGTGTCATTCAAACCCAATAGAGAGCTTATTTAAATAGAGTCCCTATTCAAACCTGATATATGTCTGAAACTATCCAATATTCCACACCAACAAAGGTAAAGTGAAGGTAAAGTGTTTTAAGTTCCATCATTTCTTGTCCAGTACATTTTCGGTAAATAAAGAAGCATCCAGTGTTTTTAAGATGTTTCCTTATGAAATCCCAATTGCTTCCATTCCACATATTTTCCTTTTAAGGTATCAAGAGCTGATTCCTCAACCTTCAGACCATCACCATGTCTGTGTTCTGTTTCAGCATCTTTCCTCACATCAGATCCACATCACTTCGTGATTACAGATGTATCGTTGAAAAAAACGTTCATATGATCCTTTACACAGCAGCTTGTTTCAGATCAGCCTTTGTCTCAGTCTTGGTTAGAGCCAGTGCTCATCAGTGTTCACAGTCCCATTGCCATGTTGAAATGTGCTAAGGCATTTAGACTACTCATGGCTGCAGGTGTGACACCTTTGAGGGCTCTTCAATGTAATTTAGCTAATTATTTTCATTAAAGGAGCAGGTACTCTCTATGTAACAGGAGAGGGCCATACTCAAGGTAATTTCCCTTTGTCCAATTGAATTAGACGGTAATCTCATGCTACCAGGCTTTTCTTATCTGATGAAACCATTAAGCCCTGTTTTCAGACATCGACACCAGGTTTTTATCCTGCTAAGAGATATCTAAGAGATCTATCCAAGTAAAGTGAATGAGAAAGGAAATTCTTCTACCACAATGTTAAACTATTTAAGGAATGTTTTTTTATTTAAAGGCCTTAATGTCATCATTTGAAAAGGATTAGTATAGTATTGCCACAGATGCCTGGATGTGTTTACATTTACTGACAATAGTGCTGCAGGCTAGGTCCTCTTAAAAGCCATATCAGTTGCATTTGCCTAAAGATACTGCCTCAGCAACATTTCATCTCAATATTTAAACAAAGCTGGTTTCCAATAAAAGTGCTGTGTTTTATTATAACAGTACGTTCCAGTTCACCAATTTTAGGAACTTTGCTACCAGTATTTCTGATAATTCTGTACTTTCTTATAGGAAACAATGAGGGAGAAGATCTACACGCCCCTGACTGTTGAGAGTGCAATTGATGCCAGGTAAGGAAACTCCTTCAATGCATTTTTATATGCTTACACTTAATTGTTAATTGTCAAATAAATAAATTAATAAATAAATATTGCTAAATAAAAACAATTGAAAGCTTGCTTCCACCACGGAATAAAAATAAAATAAAAAGGTGTCTAATTTTTTTTCTTGCAATTGCAAATTTATATGTCACAATTCATACAAAAATAAATATTGATTTCAGTTGCATTTTTTATTCTACTTTTATTTTACTTGAAAAATAATTCATTCAATGTACAAAAAAAGATAATTGAGACTTTTTATCTCATAATTCATAGAATATTGATTTGTTTAGTTTTTCATCTACTTTTATTTTACTTGTACATTATCTAAAAGCTTCAGCTAAGAAAAATAGTTCAAAACAATCGGCCTAAATGTGCTGTTTGTCGTTCTAGAACTTCCGTCACATTTAGCCACCGAATGAGCCACGCCCCTTCTTTCTACAACATCTCTTTGGTGTAGCATGTAGACTGCAAATGGTGTAACATGGTGGTTAGATTTTTTTACCATACCTTCATAAAGCGAGCTCGACATCTATTTTAAAGCGCTGTGAAGTTCTCAACACCTTCCAGCGATGACGTTCACTCTCGTCTTGCTTCTTTTTTTGGATTCGTCGCTTTTTGGTCTCTTTATTTTCCTCTTCCTCTTCCTTTACGACGTTTGGCTTTTTAAGCCGTTGTTCGCATCGGACATTTCTCTTCAACAACACACTCTACAAGCTCATGAATAGTAGCCTACTTAAAATTCTTTTTTTACCAAAAATAAATAGTAAAAAATTCTCTTTTTTACTAATTAAAGTCTATTATCTTCACTCTCTCAGCGTTTCCTCTATGTTGGCACAGTAAATGAAACTGACACAGGCAGAAAGTGCCTCAGAAGTCTTCTTGAATCTGACAAGGCCTTTTTATTTTATTGCTGGCAATCCCGAGATAATCGTGATATGACAGTAATGGTGGTACTTTTTTTCTGCAAGTAGGACAATTTTCTGTATAATTCCATAAAAAAACTTAAAGGTAAACCCACAAATGAAAATTACCCAATGATTTACTCACCCTCAAGCCATCCTAGGTGTATATGATATTCTTCTTTTAGCCCAAAATCTGAAGCCCACAAAAGTGCATCCATCCATTATAAACATACTCCACACGGCTCTGGGGGGTTTGTAATGAAAAGATAGTTGTGATATGCCATTAAAGCTTGGATTAGCCTGGACTTTTGTTTTAATATTACTCCGATTGTATTTGTCTGGAAGAAGAATGTCATATACACACATACTATAACTTCAAGTGAAATTGTTTGGCAAGGCACACTTTCTAGAATATTTTGTTTGTTTTAAGGATTACATTTTTAAGGGGTTTAATAAATAATAATGGTTAAAGAAAGACTGAGTAAGGATGAAATCTGGAATTGAAAATAGAAAGTATAAGTACTTTCAGAGAGTATTAGAATTTAAACCAGTGTCATGAAAACTGCTGTCTAACTACAATGCATTGAGGTAATCAAATTATGGTAATGTTCCCTCTCAAACATAACAGAGATGCAGTTGCCAAGATCCTATATTCCCTTCTGTTCAGCTGGCTAACAGACAGAATAAATACGCAGGTTTATCCTCGGAATGAAGCACTATCTATCTCCATCCTTGATATCTATGGATTTGAGGTATGGTGCTGTAACTGGTTTGCCCACGACAGTAAAAGGTTTTGTTAATACTCTTCATTGTGGTACAATTTTGATTGCATTTGACTGAATCACATTTTTGTGCTTTGTAGGATCTTACCTTCAACAGCTTTGAACAGCTTTGCATAAATTATGCAAATGAGTACCTTCAGTTCTTTTTCAACAGGGTCATTTTCAAAGAAGAACAAGTAAGCTGTCTCTGTTCACTGCTAAGAACTGTAGATGAGTAAATTGTAGTAGCGGTTTTAACATTAAGATACTCATTGGTACGTCTGGTGGCACATCCAGTCTTCTTTGGAATGTGTCTGTGGATAGTACAGATGTGCTGAGAAGCTATACTGACATAATTGTGACAAAAAAATCCAAAATAAATTGCCTATTTTAGTGATATTTTAAATAAATGTCAATTTAACGTATTAAAGTCAGTAATATTTTTTTCAAACATGTTTTCAGTTTGTGGCACATCAGTATCTGAGTGGCATGTGCCACTGAATGTTAAATGTAATGCCAATGTTGATCACACAAACTGCCCATTCTAGGAAACACAAGGAGTGAATCTGTAAATAAAGACAGCTGAGGAATGTGCCAATAAGCATAGCGACATGTGTCATTGGCTTCTGTGCATCAGATGCCATGTCACTTAATGTTAATACCACCACTCGTAATTTGCCTGTGGTATGCATCTAAAAAATGATTATCTTTTGAATATGCAAGGATGAATATAGCAGAGAGCAAATCATCTGGGAAGAGGTGCCTTTCTCTGACAACCAGGCCTGCATTGACCTCATTGCAGCAAAGCCCCATGGGATACTCAGAATTCTTGACGATCAGAGCGGGTTTCCACAGGTGTCATTTCTTCTTACTGTTCAGTGATGTTCTTGTGATTTATTCATCACTACTAGTTTGCATAATTTTCATTTTAATTAACCTCCTTTTGGATGAATTTCCTCTAGGCTACAGACCATACCTTCCTTCAGAAATGCCACTATCACCATGGCAACAATCCACTGTATTCCAAGCCAAAAATGCCTCTCCCAGAATTTACTATCAAGCATTACGCTGGGAAGGTCTCCTATCAGGTGCATTTAAACTACTTGCCTTGAACTAATCAAGTATTAGTGAAGAAATACACCAAACGTTTTGTGATTGAAAACATGCATTACAGGTCCATAAATTTCTGGATAAGAATTACGATCAAGTTCGCCAGGATGTTCTTGACCTTTTTACTCATAGCAAAAACAAGGTAAGAGAAATTATTTAACTGCCATGAGCCAGGAATGAAATGACCCCAATAAACTGACCCTTATCTCACTGTGGTTTTAGATGGTTGCCTATCTGTTCATGAGCTATGCTGAGGCCCTCGACCAACAGAGATCTCATGTTAGGAAGAACAGCACAGTAACACGGCGCCATCAGGCCTCAACGGTGGCGGCCAAGTTCCAACAATCCCTCATGGAGCTCATTGAAAAGATGGAGAGGTAGACCACCTAAATAGTGCATTACGCTGTCTGCATGAATCTCTTCTGTTATTGGCTTCAAACCCATGTACGTGTTTTATCACCAAGTACTTCTTTCCATTTTGTACTAACAGAGCCAACCCATATTTTGTGCGATGCATAAAGCCAAATCAAAACAAGGTAAGGAACCGCAGTCACTGAGTTCAGGGGTATGACGCTATTTGCATCTTGGCTGAAATCGAAATCCATTGAGAGAGTATGTAACCTTGCAGGAGCCTGCTGTGTTTGACATGGAGCTGGTCAGTGCCCAACTTAACTATTCTGGGATTTTAGAAACCATTCGAATCAGGCGTGAGGGCTATCCCATCAGAATGCCATTTGATGTCTTCCTTTTCAGGTAAGAGCTAGACATGTCAAACACGTCTGAGGCCATTAACACAACGTTTTTCTCTTGTGTATCTTTTTTAATATATAGAATGATAATAATTACTCAATTATTTGGTTGAATTTAGATACAAGTCACTGCTAGGCCTCAAACAGCCTCCACCTGCCAATGGTGAAAACTGTGTCATCATGTTAGCGAAGCTTTGCCCTGTCAGACAAGGATCTTTTCAAGTTGGTGTCACCAAGGTGAGCATGATTCTGATTAGTGCACTTGTTACTATTTGTCTCAGACCGTCAGATGTCAAGGTGAACGTTATTAGACCAAGTACAACATGTTCCTGGATCATCATCTTTGTTGATCCTGGACCAACATTCCAGTCAATCAATCAGATTTGAGGGACAAGTTTGCAGTTTATGTCAAGTTTAGGCTTACAGCCAGGGTTAGGTGCTTCTACATCTAGGTTATTCACCTATCGAATCCTTCTGATTTAAGGGATAAGTTGTGGGTAGGGTTAGGTTTAGGGGTAGGGTTAGGACTTTTCAGACAGAAATGTTGATCCAGGAAAAATCAATGTCTTACTTGGCAAAATCACAGTGACCCACACCATGGACCACCCACAGGTAGTTTTTGGCCAAAATATAGCCGCGTTTTCATGTAAATTCGCTGGAACAATTTGGAGCAACCCCTTTCCAGTTCCCGCTGAATTTCATCCTCCGCATATAAGCTTAATAAAGCCTAAACCTCATTGTCGGTCCATCGGCCATATTTTTTAAACTCCATTGTTGATTTGAATAGTAAACAACTCTGCGCGCACTGCAATAGACTTCAACAGGCAACCAATCAAAATGCTGTGATTACTCATCCAATCAGCCTGTTCAGCACCCATGTCCCACCCCCGAAAGTTCCTGAACTTTGAAAAAGTACTACCTCGCGAGCAGGGACTTTCTGAGGGGGACATTTTTACCCAGACTTTCATTTAGATCCTGGTCTCTGCAGTCAAAACACACAGAGTACCACCCTAATGGTGCGTTCAAGTCAGGTCGTAAAGATCGTATTTACGAGTTGAAAGCACATGAACACCACCACGAAGTTGTAAATGCCAGTGGGAAGTTCGGGATTTTCTTTAAGCCCCGATCTGTACGAAGGGGCGTGTCAGTGAGAAACATGGTGGAATCAATGGATGCAACGTCTGTAGTTGAATATAACGGATATTTAGCAGTGACACTGTCAGGCTTTGTCATTCACAACAATGCAATCTAGCATTGTAATATAACAATTAGCCTAATATATAACGATACAGTTTACAATGGCTTCATAGATTAATAGATTAACAAACGTAAAAGATTAAAACTCAGCTGATGCCCATTCTTTGTTCTTCATTTTCTATAAGCAATGTTAACAAACCTTGCTGTATTTTCGGGAAATTCATTAAAAGAAGGTACACCGCCATCTTGCTCCGACCAAAGAGACTTGAACGCACATGATGTCGTAAACACGACTTCTCACCTCGTAAATACGAACATCCCAGGAGGACTTGAACCCTAGTATGTCCCTAGTTCTTGAGGAAAGTTCCAGCTTATCTTTGCAATGTGGACTAGACTTTATGATGAGAAAGGTCTGGCTATGTGAGACTACTCTCCACATCTGTTTTTTAAGTACTTGATTGCAGTTGCACCTTTTATTTTTTATTAGTTGTTCATGAAAGAGGACATCTACTTCTTGTTGGAGAGTAAGAGGGACAGAGTAAGGCATGTTGCTGCCTTGACTCTGCAGCGTTACACCAGGATGTTCTTTGTGAGAAAACGCTATACAGCCTTCCGCATGAAGATCATACGGCTGCAGGCCCACTGCCGAGGATTTCTCACAAGGTATAGAATATAACTCTAAATCAGTGGTTCTCGACCTTTTTGACTCAAAGGCCCACTCATTGTCAATGACAATTTTTCTGATACTTCTGCTATGATAACAAAGTTGCTCATTGTTAGACTTTTTAAATTTCAAAAACTAGGGGTCAGATTTACAACAGCTTGCGCCAGCGCAAACCCCCTTTTGGTTTAAAAAAAATACTGTCAGGATTTACTAAAGACAAGCAGTAATACAATAGTGTGGATTTTTTTGCGGATGACCTTATTGCACATGTATTTGTAGGAGTTTCCCTGTCAGACTGTTAAATTTATGGGAGGAGAGTAATTGGTCACACTTCAGCATGGGGAACAATAAAGTCGTAATTTACTGCTTGTTAATAGTTAGTAAGGTAGTTGTTGTAATGGTTAAGTTTAGGTATGGGGTAGGATTAAGGGATGTAGAATATGGTCATGCAAAACAAGGCATTAATATGTACTTTATAATACTAATAAAACAGCCAATATGCAAGCTAATAAGCAACTAGTTAATAGTGAGAATTGGTCCACAAACTAAAGTTCTTTCAGGACCACTGTCGTCAAAGATGATTGACAGTTAGCATTCAGTTTGGATTGGTGCTATGGTTCTGTTCTTGGCAAGAACTCCCTGTACATCCATGCAGACCTGGATAAGAGCAGGAAGAGTAGCATTGACCTCCTTAGAAACATGATAGCTGCTGATATTACTGAAGGACCTTATATATATATGCTGTGATAGACATCGTATTCCTATAGGTAGATGTGGACCAGCTGAGAGTCAGCTGATGCGAGCTTGACTAACGTGACCAGCCAGAACTAAAACTATGCTTGATTGTTAATGAGTATTTAAATGAATCATGCAATGTGATTTATCAAAGTTTGCGGTAGTCAAATTACTGGTATTTGCGGCATTATTTAACTGCCTGACATGGCATTGAATTTGTGCATTCTCAGTAGATCATTCCCATCAGTGCTTTTTTTTAATTGCAGCCACACACTAATTTCCCTGTTTAGTAATTCTGGCCTATAGGAGTGGTAATCTTAAATAATAAAATAAATAATTAAAATATTTCAATAACTGAACTCTGATAGCTGTTTGCATTTTTTTTATAACCAATAAGTTGACATAAGTTTTCTAGTTTGTGATTAGTGTTTTTTTTATATAATTTTTACACCCCACTAAAAGAATCATTTCTATCCAATAAAATGTTTTAGAGCTTGACAACATTTCTATAAATGTGTTTTCTCTTCACAGGAAGCGGTATGTGAAAATGAGAGCTAGCCTGGTGAAATTACGCTCTCTGATCCGCATGTATGTTGATCGCAGGAGATACATTAAGGTAAGAACAATGCAGTTTTAGTGTGTAGTGAACACGCTAAGATACAATCCCACGTTCAATTGTTTTACTTCTTTTTATTCTTTTAGCTGAGATACGAGGCCCGGAGAAAGGCAGAAGAGGAGCAAAGGAGAATGGAAATGGTTATAATGACATTTACTGCCTAAATTAAACACATTTTAGTGAATTTCTTATGCATAGTGTATAACCAAATATAATAAAAGACTGGGTGGAATCATTCATTAAAAAAACGCCTTCAATATATTCGGTAACAATTGTCGGTAACATTTGTAATTAATTAACTACATTGGTTAATATGAAATAACAATGAACATCTACAGCATTTATTAATCTTGGTTCATCTTAATCTCAACATTTACTAATACATTTTTAAAATGTTGTATATGCAAACATTAGTTAATGCACTGTGAGCTAACATAAACATGAATATCTTTCTGAACTAACATTAACAAAGGTTAATAAATGCTGTAAAAATATATTGCTGATGTTAGTTAATATTATCTAATGCACTAATGTTAACAAATGAGACCTTATTGTAAAGTGTTACCATCCCTGCATCCCAATGTGCAAACTAAATCGTATCGAATATTACTAATGTCACATACTATTTAGGATGGATAGTATGCACATTGAGATGCAGGCCATATATTCTTTTTTTGCAGGAGCTGTCAAAACGGGAAGTGGTCAACGTCACTCATCTGGTCATTCCAGCTGAACTCGGAGCACTGCTGCAGGCAGCAGCTGGTACTGCAGGACAATGTTCTAACAATAAATTCAAATATATATTTTGTTATATCACTCAAAAGTTTGGGGTCAGTAAGATTATGTTTTGAAAGATATTATGGAAAGACATTGGTAACACTTTATTTTAAAGTGACTTAGTTACTACTTGTACTTACTATAGTAATAATTGTAAATTATGCATAATGCAGGCAACTAACCCTAAACCAAACCCTAACTGTAACTCTATAGTAAGTACATGTAGTTAATTAATATTACTCAGTACTTATTTCAGTATGTACAATGTAAATACATCATCTTAAAATAAAGAGTAATCAAGATTTTTTTAATTTCAAATAAATGATTCTTGAGCAAATCATCAGAATGATTTCTGAAGGATCATGTGACACTGAAGACTGGCGTAATGATGCTGAAAATTCAGCTTTGCCATCACAGGAATAAATTACATTTAAAATGTATTAAAATAGAAAACATATTTTATAATTTGGCTGTTTTTTAATCAAATAAATCAGCCTTGGTGAGCATAGAAGATTTAAAAAATCTTACCGACCCCAGACATTTTTAAAAGTAGCATATAAAAGTACATAAAATGTATTTATAATGTGCACTGCCAATGACATCTCTCACCTCTGTTTTTTAAGGTGGTAGAGAGCTCCATTCTGATTGCTTGGCTTTAGTCCAGGCTCCCACAGTGCAAGTGGAGTCACAGCTCACGCTACCTCTTGACATCAACAACTACACTATCTCTAAATTTGTCCAGATTCACTTCAAAGTAAGACATACTTGAGTAATTTATTCCAAAATCTCAAATAAGCTCTCATATTCATAATATTAATTCAGGAATAACTGATATACTGTATATTGATTTGTATGTTTTTTTGGTAATAATAGGAGCCAAAGTTCGGAATGTTAACTGCACCTTTGAAGACACCACTAACACACATTGATGATGATCTTACACATGAGGCTCTTGACGCCTTTGTCATGGTACAATACATTACGTACAGTTGAAGATTTTGCCATTGTCATTTATTTGTGTCTTGGTTCCGGAAGTAAAAATCCCATTAATTTTCTCCATAGAGAAGCAGATTTTTAACACATAAACCTTTCAACACTGACCTACTATGAGCATGAGATTAAGTTCAAATATATGCCTCTGTTGTAGCCATAAGTCAGTGTGCTTTCAACTCTGTTAGCTCTCTATTAGTATTATTTCTTTCACTTTGTAGATCTTAAGGTTTATGGGTGACCCACATCTAAATGGTGCTCAGGAGAATTTATTTGGAAACTACATCATCCAGAAGGGGCTTACCAACCCTGGCTTACGGGATGAAGTCTTATGTCAAATTGCCAATCAGGTTTGGAGAAACACCAATCCAGATAACTCAGAGAGGGGCTGGCTGCTGCTGCTGGCCTGTCTGAGTGCATTTGCGCCATCAGCCAAAGTGGAGAAATACCTTCTGAAGTAAGCAACGCACCAGTATTCATGCTGGATATTTCATAGGCAACATGTAAGCATTCATTATTTTTTGGCTTAAGGTTTGTCTCAGATCATGCCTATAATGGATTCAAAGCTGTCGGTCAACACAAGCTCATTCAAGCCATGCAGAAGTCTCTGTATGGACCGGAGACAGTGAGGACTTACCCACTATCCCTGCTGGAATGGACAGCCAATAGGAAGAAAGCAAACATGGTTTTGCAAGTACACTGTTTTGATGGTGTGTGTCAGTTTCGCTTGCACTGTTTGAGTTTCTGCAACCTTCAGTTAGTGTTTACCGGGTAGGTTGGGTTGCATCAAAAAAGTGAAGGGGATTAACCTGGATCCATTTAGCTACATTTCAATTACAGTAAGCTTGAAGTTTAATTCAAATAAAACCTTAATTAAATCCTTGAGTAATTCTAATTTCTACCTAATTTAATCTTTATTGGTGCAACCTACCCTTAGTTTTGCTTTTCAAATCCATATTTCAGCACTTGAATGCAATTGTTAACTCCTATGGAGTAAACACTATACAATAAGGTACATTAGTTAACTACATTAGTTTACATGAAATGAAACCATTTATTTATCTTTGTTAATGTTAATTTCAACATTTACTATATGCATTATTAAAATCTTGTTAACAATAGTAAATGCACTGTGAACTAACATGAACAAACCATGAACAGCTGGATTTATATCAACTAACGTTAACAAAGATTAACTAATGCTGAAAAGAGGTGTTGTTCATGGTAAGTTCATGTTAACTAATGCATTAACTAATGTTAACTAATACAACCTAATTGTAAAGTGTTACCACTCCTATACATATAATAAAATCCTTGTGAAAAATAAGCATGGCTGTTTAAAGGCACATTTAAAAATAGACTATGCCAATTAGACTTACATAAGGATACAAAAGCTTACAAACACTAAAATAAAGCCCTGAAAGTCTTTTTCATCACTAAAATATCCCTAAATATGCCTGGCAGTTTTCTTTGTTTCTTAAAACCCTCCGCAGACAATTGTGTACAGTAAATTGCATGTAGACATGCACGCCTGTCAAACCGCAGCTGTTAAACGTCATGTTGTATTGACAGGGGCGTCTTTCCTGTGCCCTGTGCACTCCTGGACGAGTGGGGAGGAGTTGGCTGGGGATATTCTACAGCACAGGTATACAACAGTACACAAACTATCCATATTATGTCTTTTCTTCCAAACATTTTTCACTCTACTATTTCCTAGAGTCAGCCAACACACAATCTTTGATTTTGCACCCATTCATCTTCATACGAACCCTTTTAATAAGAACCTTTTTAATATGCTTTATTCCATGTCATTAGTGCTTGGCTCTTTCTTTCGGGCATTTTGGGATATGTATAGTCTATAATGAGGCCTTCATTATCCATCTGTAATTTGCCTGAAATTAATAGCCCCATTAATTGGGTCCACAGGGGTGTGAACGAGGCCTGGAAGGGGTGCTCTGTTGTCATGAAGGAGCACGGACAGTGGGCGGAGCTTGCAGGGCACGATTATGTAATGGACTTGATTGCAGACATGGAGCTGATGAGAAATTTTCCAAAGCAAAAGTCCTACTTCATCATCTCCGCCGAGAGTGCCAACAGAACCAGACCCAATGCCAGCCTGTCAGTATCTACATGATAGATTTGCATTTTATTTTACTTTTATTCACATTGGAAATGAGTTATGTACACTAATGTGATACATGATCATACATGTGAATTATGTTTTAATAGATATGCTTTGCATGCAATTTAAAAGTAAGAATAAATGTGAGTGTGTAATTTCTGTGGCACCAAACTAATGACTGACAGTGGAGTGTTTGCAAATAGATAAAAACAGTAATTTTTCAATTCTGTATATTGCTGTTGGTGGTTTCAAATTTCACCTTTAAGGTACAAATAATATTAATATTTTAAATTAATTTTGTTCATTCTTTCCTGACTGAATTTGACTTGAACTTTGGAATTGCACCTAGTAGAGTGGTCCATAGGGCACATTTCTTTATCGTTATTTGTTTTTAATAAGCAAAAAATGACATTGCATATAAGGGGAAATATTTCTGCAGTGTCTTTGTAGTGTTATCTAATATTTTGCGCTCAATATGAATTTTCACAGGGCTCTGTTTGGAAGCGGATTTGATTCTGATGATGACAACTCACTTCTGCTCCCTCAGACAATGCTTAGTTCCAGTCTGCCAGATTCAGATGGGTATTACAGCCACGGTCAGCTGTTTCTTTCTTTCTTACTTTCTTTCTTTTTTTTTTTGGTTAGCTTTTAAGCTGCTTTTATATATTCTGTATGATGCTAATAGCATGCATTCTGTTTTTTTTCCACAATAACTGTAAAAAATTAAATAGAATCAGACTTCAGTGAAGCACCAACTCAGAAAGGCATGGACAGATATCTCGACAGCCTGTTTGACCCAGTGCTGTCTGATGGTAATGGGGTAAGTGTCTCTTGTTCACTCCCCCAATTCAGCATGAGTTCATGAGTTTTCAACAAGTGTAAATGTAAGAAAAGGACAGTGGCCACTGTCGCACTCTATAAAGACTCTACAAGACAGCTGAAGATGTCCTGGCGTATGGGTATACTGTACTGTAAGCGACTGAGCCTGGCTTCTCCCAAGGTTTATTTTTCTCCATTAGGTCACCTAATGGGGTTTTGGTTTCCTTGCCACTGTTGCCTCTGGCTTGGCGTGCTCAGTTGGGGACACAAAATGTTTCAACTAAACATCGAAATAAATCTAATTAATAAACTAAATTAACCATATAAACTAAATTACTGATCTAATTATTGATCTAAAGCCCACACTGTCACCGTATGGAAATTGAAATGAACTGATGACATCAAATGGCTATACAGCTTAAAGGGGCTATATGCGTTTTTCTGAAATTTAAACTCGCGACTGACACCTGTGGCCAAAAAACAGAACTGATCTTCATTTCTGCTCGCTCTCGCAGCGCGCGCTCGTACGTGTACACTTCACAAGTCAGCTGCTGCAAGGAGGTCAACATTATGTTTACAGAGGTAAGAACAGTCAAATACATATAATGTTTGAGATAAGTGTTCTCTTATCAAAACGTCAAACGTGTAGCTGACAAACTACACAAAAAATTAATACATTAAATAAATAAATAAACCCATTTCGCCATTGGCATACACGCTGATGAAGGGCGCACAGACCGAAACTTTCGTAGAATATTAAAAACACAAATCTGAGCACTGTCCTTGACGACTGAGCACTGTCCTTGACCACTTATTATACACAAGTAGCTTACTATCACCAAGTATGAAAGACACATATACATAATACTATTTAGCAATATTTATTGACTACATGTCTTATGTGAAATAAAATGCATCACACTTTACATCTTCATTTACCTCTTATTTTTTGTTAAGATATAGAAACAACAAACAATATAATGTAGCTTTACATGGCTATATAATAAATAATCCATCAGTTTTATATAGCGCTTTTCTAGACACCCAAAAAGACTTTACATTACTGATGCAATATTCATATTTATTTTTGTTTATATATATATATATATATATATGCATGCGAAGTCAAATGCGAAGCCGATGTTCACTCTAGTCCTTGCAATGCGCCGGTCTCTCTCAATCTTCGACCTTTTTTGGCCACTTGTCAGGGGTTTAACTTTTTTAGTCTTCTGTGGAGTTACTGTTGGTGTCCGAGTTGTCCTGGGTCTCTTCTGTGTATTCGTTAAATCCATTGCACTGCTTGCGAGTGTAGGCTACTCGCTGACTAGCGGTGGTGGCAGGCAGAGTGATCTGAAACGTTTAACATGAACGCGCTTGACGTCACATCCGCAGACAGCGCGGGAAAAGACGACCCGTCAGAAAATATGAAAAATAGGATACAGGCTTATAGGTGCACCCACTGTGAGCGGACAAGGTGTCAGTATGCTCATCAGGAGATGTTTGAGTCATAAATGGTAAAATAAAAAGGCTATAGTTACGTTTATTTTGGGGAAAAAGTTGCATATAGCCCCTTTAATAAAATTATGCTGCATTATTTTCCTGTTTAACACTGTAAAGCTGCTTTGAAACAATCTACATTGTTAAAAGCGCTATAAAAATAAAGTTGACTTGACTTGTATCTGACACCAAGACGTTATTCTTCAAGTCCTTTAGATTGTGAGGGGAGCCACCTTAGATCAAACTTGTTGGTCCAGCACATCCCACAGATGTTGGATTGAGATCTGGGGAATTTGGAGGCCAGGGCAACACCTTGAACTCTTCATCATATTCCTCAAACCATTCCTGAACAATGTGTGCAGTGTGGCAGGTGCTTTTTGTCTTGATGAAAGGCCAATTCCACCCGGGAACACTATTGTCATGAAGGGGTGTGCCTGGTCTGCAACAAATGGTCTGTGTCAAATTTACATTCACATGAATGGCCGGACCCAGGGTTTCCCAGCAGAACAAAGACCTTCGTTGCCCTTCAATGACCATCGATGACCCTTGGGTGCCCAATCCCCTGTCACAGATTTGTGATTTGCACCTCCTCGGACCACTGTTGGTAAATTCTCACCACTGCTGACCAGGAGAGGCCCACAAGCCTTGCCATTTCAGTCGTCTGGCCATAACCATTTGGCCCTTGTCAAAGTCACTCAGATCTTTATCCCTGCTTGTTTCTCCTGCTTCCAGCACATTGATTGCGATAACTGATTGTTTACTTTCCATCTAATCTTCCCAGATCTTAATATGTGGCCTTGTTAGGAGATGATCAATGATATTTGCTTCACTTGTGACTTGTCATAATGTTTTGGCTCAGCAGTGTATTTATAGAAAGAAGCTTAAAAATATAACATGAATGCATGAAGAACACAATTGGCCACTTGATCCTCAAGTGATTGAGTGTGTCAATGTGCCCAATGGCAGCCAGGTCCCTTACAATGAAGGTGATTAAGTTACCAGTTTACCGTATTTCTCACAGCATTGAGCGTACTTTATTTTTTGCCCTTAGCTTTATCATTTTGAAATAAAATCTGGTGCTTTTAAACACTTATAGCGGTATGGTAGTGGGATGATTTATATATTTTAGGCAAACATAATAATACTGTTTGATTGAGGTATTTGTGAAAATAAGCACAGGAACCTTTTCAGTCAAAAAATAATAGTTCGTTTACAAATAATTTTGCTCACTTAAAGATCTTCGACAGGTAAGGGAAAACCAGATTACTGTGGCTAAGGCCAGCATGGCTCTGTCTCAGTTACGATAGTAAATGGGCCATGCCCCTCTTAGAGAGTATAAGGTACTCCCATGGGGAGATTGAGTTCTCTTATGACTGAGCTGGGAAGGGTCCAGCCCTGAGTTGAGAGCCTGTTTTGCTTTGCCTTATCTCTTCTACAGGATTTTGAGAAGTCATCCAGCATGTCCAGCCGTATGAAGGGAGCTGGTGGGATTGGAGGGGAGGATGGGGACATGGAGAAGCCCCTCTCCAGCAGGCCTTATCCCCCCGGACTGCAGCCCGGTGGTGAGCTCTGCATCTGTTCTCTTTCTGCTCTCTTCTTACCACACATCAATTATGCATGGGTACCCTTGGGTCAATTTGTACCTAAAAGCAGTTAATTGCCAGATAAACATTCAGAATTGCACATTTTTATAAACCGCATATTTATCATAGCTTTGCATGATAAACAACCAATTTACCATGTAGATTGATTTCATGTATTGGGGATTTTAAGTGACTGTGGCTTTTGGTGATTCGTGGTGTATTTGTATCATTCTACAAAATGGGTGCCATTTGTGTTCCTCATATATGTATGTGTAAAAAATACTTAACAATAAATAGCTGATGACAACTTTTTTCTAATCAACAAAAATACAGAAACTTTATTTTATTCTTTATTCTTATTTTTTTATTTTTTATTTAAACAGTAACATATAGTAATAAACAAGTAATAAACAGTAATATAACATTTAGCTTGAGGTGCAACAATGCAATTTAATCAGACAGTTTAACAGTTTTCTTGACTTTAAAAATCACCCTTTGAAGTAGTAAAATACAGAATATTTATTATATGAAAAAGCTGCAAGGTGTTTTTCACTATAAGCAGTATTGTGCATATTGGGTTCTACCTTAGTTAATAATTTGATTTAGATATGTGAAAGGGGTCATTGCTTACTGATCCTTAGCCATATTTACTGTTCTCAGCGGTGCCAGTTCTACCTGTTATGGGAGGAACAATGATGCCACCTATACCTATGCCAGCTATGCCCTCTGTGCCACATGCACACGCCCCTACCGCCGTACCCTCAGTACCCCTAATGCCAGCTATGCCTTCTATGCCAGCTTTGCCTGCTATGCCACCTTTGCCAGCTATGCCTAATGTGCCACCAATGCATGATATGTCAGGTATGAATGCTGCATTCATCCTTCTATATAATGATGCTTGGCACTGATTTATTCTCTGGGATAATTATCTGCGTTCTAATCACAGTTATTACATTTGCTTTATTTTATGCTAAATCTCTATCATTTAAATCTCTAAATGTGTAGATCCAGCTGTCTTAGCACAACAGCAGCAAGCCATCATCAACCAGCAAGCGATTATATTGGTGAGCAAACAAGGCATGACTTAGACTTGTATGTAGCAAAATGCTAAATGAGTTTGAATACCGAGCTAATGTAACGTACCACAGGCTCAGCAGATGACAATGCAGGCCATGGCCCTCCAGCAGCAGATGTATAATTCAGCGCACCACACACACAGCGAGCATGTGCCAGCTCCCCGCTCCAGTCAGTACAGCCCTGTGAGTATCTCTGAGCACTGATTACAATATGGATGATAAATCATTAGAAATCAGGTCAAAGCTTTATTATAATGTCATAGATAGATGTCATATCAGAACTTTACATTTCCATAGTATTGGGATCAGTAGGATTTTTTAATGTATTTGAAAGAAGTCTCTAATGCTCAACAAGGCTGTATTTTTTTTTTTTTAATGTAGTAAAAACAGCAATACTGTGAAATATTATTACAACTTAAAATAACTTTTCTATATTAATGTATTTTAAAAGTTACACTTTATTTTAAAATGCCGTAGTTACATTGTGCTTACTCAAATAAGTACTGAGTAATATGAATTAACTACATATACTTACTATAGAGTTACGGTTATGGTTTGTTACTATAGTAAGTACATGTAGTAACGCGTAACTACATCACCTTAAAATAAAGTGTTTGTATTTTAAAATGTAATTTATTCCTGTGATGCAAAATTGAATTTTCAACATCTTTACTCCAGTCTTCAGTGTCACATGATCCTTCAGAAATCATTCTAATATGATGATTTGCTGCCCAAGAAACAGTTTTATTATTATTATCAATGTTGAAAACAGTTGTGCTGCATAATATTTTTGTGGAAACTGTAATACATTTGTTTTCTGGATTCTTTGATATTTAGAAAGTTCAAGAGAACAGCGTTTATTTGAAATAGAAATATACACTATAAATTACTTTACTGCCACTTTTGATCAGTTTAATGCCTCCTTGTTGAGTATCCATTTCTTTAAAAAACTTACTGACCCCAAACTATTGAAGGATGGTGTACATTTGTAATTTTTCCCCCCTCAAAATATACTGATGACAGTAGATACATTAAAAAAAAGCTGTTGTTATGATTTTAATCATTACATGCATCTTATTTGAAGACTAAACAAGAAACTGGACCTGTTTCCTACAAACCAATCCCTCCTTCCCCACCACAGAAACCTTCACAGCGACAGTATAGTATGTCATTATTTCAATCTGTATACCTTCATGCTTAATTTCATTCATTAAAATGATTATTTCACAGGTAACACTTTACAATAAGGTTCCATTAGTCAATGTTAGTTAATGCATTAACAATGAGCAATACATTTGTGATGGTATTTATTTGTTAATGTTAGTTGATAAAAATACAACTGTTCATTGTTAGTTCATGTTAACTAATGTATGTTAACAAATGGAAACTTATTGTGAAGTGTTACCATTTCATCAGTGTTTTTCTATGTTTCCAAAGGCCCAACTAAGAGGGATCCACCAGCGGAGGGTGTGGTGAGAGCCACTATCTCAAACTCAGAACACTTAGAGCCAAGTCACAACATCAAAGACATTATCAGGCAGTACCAGACTAACCCTGTAAAACCACCAGAGATTCCCAGGTGAGAACTGAACATTTTTAGATCCAAACGGCAGTTCCACATGTTTAATAATGAATGACCTGAACTGAAAACTGATACACAGCAAACCAATGTTCTCCTTGACCTTGTAACAAAACATCGATCAAATATTAATCAAAAGAGATCATTAATGTAGAACCAAACAAAGGCCAAAGCTCTAACTGCGCTGGTCTTCAATACAGGAGGGAAGCTAAAGTGTTTTTGAAGAAACCAGACCCCCATGACGAAGCTATATTGATTCTTAAGGACCAGATGAGTGCTCCACCTCCACAGGTAGATCAGCCATCGTTAATTTACAGATAAGCTGACAGTGCTATGAGTTAAAATGATTATCAGTGGGCTTTAGCATTATCATTGCGGTTAATGCTGGATGTGTTCATGTCCCACTTGACCAGCGAAAGAAAACCTACACTCCAGTTTCACCTTCATCATCTGCCAAGGAGTTTGATTATGATGGTGGGGCACTAAAACCAGCAAAAAGCATAAAGATGAAAAGATCACCTCCTGTGCCAGCTGTTAGTCAGAGATTCCCGGCTCCTGCTCCTGGTAAATTCATCTCATCTATGTCATTTCATTTCAAAATAGAGACCATATTAGCATGGCTATAACGTCGCTTTGGTGTGTCACATTACAGTATCTAGAGAACTTCCAGTAGAAGAGGAGAACGTTCAGACTCAACTGCACAAGAGGAGCAGTGAAGAGCATTACACCTACACCAATGTACCATGGAAAATCTACCTGAGGAAAGAGGCTAGTGTCATTTGTTTTGGATTGGGTCAATGGGACACAGTGCCGTTGCTCTAAAATATGGAAATGATTATGAAACACTAAATTTCTGTTATGTGTTTTTAGGTTTTTTATCCGAAAGACAGCTTCAACCACCCGCTGATACTAGACCTCTTGTTTAAGCAGGTTTGGATTTTTTGTTTTGTTCTTTCTGTTAACTTTAGTTTTAGGGCTGTCAATCATTTAAAGTTTTAATTGTGTTGTATCTCATCTTTTGTTTTATTTAACACACTCATGCATTCAGTTCCTAAAAAATGAAACAACAGGGTTAGGGTTAATGAAACTTTTGGTGTAAAATTATGCAACAATGACACACACACACACACACACGCACGCACGCACGCACGCACGCACGCACGCACGCACGCACGCACGCACGCACGCACGCACGCACGCACACACACACACACACACACACACACACACACACACACACACACACACACACACACACACACACACACACATTATTCAAACATTATTCTATATTTCTTAAACAATAGATGAAAACACTGAACAATAGTTCAATAATATAAACTTTACCCTCACAAGTTTTACATTTTAAAATGTAATTTAGTTCCACACAATCCTTCAGAAATCATTCTAATATGCTGATTTGGCGCTCAAAACATTTCTTATTATTATTAATGTTGAAAACAGTTGTTTAATATTTTCGTGGAAACTGTACACATTTTTTTTCAGGATTCTTTCATGAATAGAAAGTTCAAAAGAACAGATTTTATTTGAAATATAAATCTTTTGTAGCAAATCTTACTGACCCCAAACCTTTATAGTGTATGAATTTGTGATTTTTTATTTTTATTAACAGTAATTATAATGAAACTTTCAGATTGTGCATGACACATTCTCAGAGGCTTGCATTCGCATTACAACAGAAGAAAGGCAGAAGATGAAATCCCTTTTTGGTAGGATTTATGTTTCACTTACATATGCATTATCCTCTTGTGGTATGTGAACTCTGCTTATGGAGAGGAAAAAATTTGTCTTCTGTATTGTTACAGCGGAGTACAGCGTTGACTTCAATGCCACGATCCAGGATGAGAATGCGAAGAAGAAGATTGTGGTTGCTGCAAGAGACACCTGGGAAATCTACTTCTCACGCCTCTTCCCAGCATCTGTAAGGAATCTCTCAGATTATCCCTGGTAAAAAGACCTGCATAGAGGATGGTCTATGTTGGTCAGTGCTGGTTTTGCTGGTGGCTCAGAGGAACTCTGATAATGTGCTGCAGGACTAGCCTATAAAGTAAATACCGTACCAGTCTATTTAAATGTTTAGCAAACTTGCAATGAGATGGGCTGCAATCAGCTTGTGCCATTGCTTGCAGATTGCATGTAAAGGACAGATGCGCCAGCTAGAGTTTATGACTGAACTAGATATTTGAAACCATGCCTAAGTGAGAAAACCTACCTGTTGTTGTCCTGAACAGGGCAGTGTTGGCACAGGGGTCCAGGTGCTGTCTGTATCTCATAGAGGGATCAAGCTTTTAAAAATGGTCAGGAGCAGTGCGGTGGCCCCAGACTACTTCAGAGTTCTACGACCCTACAGGTACCAGTTGCTGAGGCTTTTAATGTCATTTAATGAGACCACCATCACCATCAGAAATATTCCTTGTTGTGATCATTGTTAACCTCTTACAGCTATACAGACATCATGTTCGTCACCATTCCTTCCAAAAACATGCTGGAGTTCAACCTCACCAATGAGAAACTGATTCTGTTCTCCGCCAAAGCTCCTCAGGTTAAAACCATGATTGACTACTTTATCACAGAGCTGAAAAAGGTCAGTTTCCATCATACATTGATTCACTTCGGGGATGATTGGCTGTGGCGCTGTGCGTTAATTGTGCTCTCTCCCTCTCTCGCTCTAGGACTCAGACTATGTAGTTGCTGTGCGTAATTACATTACTGATGATAGAGCGCTACTGAGTTTCCACAAGGGAGACATCATCCGCTTGCAGAAAATGGAAGGTCTGGATGCAGGTGAGACTGCTTTAAACCAAAAGTGGACCTTACATTACTCTTCATATTTGGGGGGAAAAAGAGCCTAAAAAATTAGGATAGCAGCTCTGAAATATAACACTTGAAGGTCAATAATGATAAACAATAAACTGCTTTTTATACATAAAATAACTTATTCCATGATGAACATGTTTTAAAATAATGAATTAAATAAAAATAAAAATATATTTTTATACAAAGATTACTTTGTTTTTTATAAACTGGAACATGCATATACTAGATAATTACTAGATTACTTTCATTTTACTAGGTAATTGTTTTATTTCTTCATTTTTGATGACCTACATACATACATCCTGTTTCAAGTGATTGTCAACTTTATGTTTTATGATGAATTGAATGTGTTCTTGCTTAAAAAAAATATTGACCCCAAACTTTTGAATGATAGTATAATGATGTAATATAGCTAAATAGTATGCAGAGGGTGTAAAAGATGATGTAAAAGGGACAATAACTTACCTAAGCCATACTGGCTCTATGGCTGTTTCACAGGCCAGTGTTATGGTTGGATAGTGAAAAAGAAGGTGATTCTCCTGGAGGAGTTAAAAAGAGACACACCTGATTTTGGTGGGTCATGCGTGGAACCTGCATGGAGTGCTGTTTGGTGTTTTCTTGATGTGCTGTTTTACTGTGTTGCACTTAGCAGTGTCATTGCTGTTGAATTTCTGGTGTGCAGATTCATCTGATTTATGCATCCTTAGTTGCATGTATAGAAACGGTCTTCCTTCTCTTAGCATGATGGTTTTACTGATGCTTTTTATACAGGCACTTCTACTCACTTACTCACTCACTTCTACTTAAAATGTTATACTACCACCACACGCACATTTTCACACACCATGTCTTGTTTCGTGCAAAGGCTGGAAGTTTGGGGCCATTCATGGGCGGTCTGGGGTTTTTCCTATGGAGTTTGTTCAGCCAGTGGCTGCTCCTGACTTCATTAGCATTCCTGTGGACAAGAAAGAAGAACCCAAGAATAAGCAGGGTCGCGTGGCCGCCTCAGCCGCTGTGGCTGTAGCTGTGGGCTCCGCTGCCGCAGCCCACGAACTGGACCGGTCCATTGAGGTATATGTGCTTTACAGCCATGTAGCCTGAAATAATGATTTATATGTATCCCTCTGAGAACCGTTGTGTCACTGCATCTCGCCTCTAGGTGGCGTCTGCTGTCAGTGAGTATGCGGAGGCCTACACAGACAGTGCTGATATGGACATCGATGAGAGAATCTTGCAGGACAGCCAATACAACATGGTGGAGTTTGCCAAGAAATATTTCAGAGGGGCCCAGAGACAAAACGGGTCTGTTGATTACATCATGGGGCATTGCGAGCTCAGGTTCTCACAGTTGCATAGCTGAATTCAGAAAAATGAATAGATGTACTGACCTATGCTTGTATTTTGCAGTGATTCGTATAAGAAAAAGTCAAAGAAAACAAAGGAATCCAGGGAACCATCAGAAATGGTGAAATTTTCCAAGGTACAGAATACATACCATACCATCAATTTCTAAACATTGCTTTTTAAAACAAAGAATATAGTTAATTTAGAGTTAGTATACTGTCATGATTTACCCACCATGCTATTATAATGAACAGAGGCTTTTAAGCTGTAAAAACAATAAAAGTATCGTAAAAGTAGCCCATGAGGGGTAGTCGTGGCCTAATGGTTAGAGAGTCGGACGAGTCTCAGGTCCGGCAGGAATTGTCGGTGGGGGGAGTGAATAACCAGCACCCTCCTCCACCCTCAATACCACGACTGAGGTGAGACCCTTGAGCAAGGCACCGAACCCCCAACTGCTCCCCGGGCGCCGCAGCAATATGTCTGCCCACTGCTCCGGGTGTGTGTTCACGGTGTGTGTGTGTTCACTACTGTGTGTGTGCACATGGATGGGTTAAATGCAGAGCACAAATTCCAAGTATGGGTTACCATACTTGGCCACACGTCACTTCACTTCACCACATAAACTGAAACATAAACATACATTTTTTGCACTATAAACCAAGTCTACTGAAGTCATACGATAGCTTTGTGTGAGGTATAATTTCATTAGTTATTCACTAAAATTGGATCACTCAATGAAAACTACCATCTCAAATAATGATTCATTAATGAATTGTACCTTGGACATCTTGGGTGAACATAATCAGTGCATCAGATTATTTTTAACACCTTTGATATTATTTTAAAACACCTTTATAATAATAATAATAATAATAATAATAATAATAATAAACATGGTTGGAATATTTTATGAAGCTTTTGTATGCATGTTCTGATTTTTGCTTTGGTTTTATAGTCTCCAATTCAAGAGTCCTTGATCGAGTTCACTGATGAAAACATGAACAGAGTAGCTGCAGAGATTTTTCTTGGTAAGCAGAATGTTACTTAACACAAATTGAGTGACCAATATTTTTTCTGTCATCAACTAAAGTGTAATGTTTTGTTTTCTAATATTAAATAATGATACTCCTTTAGGTATAATGAAATTTATGGGAGACTACCCTATGAAAGGTCAGGCCGAGCAGGACATTGTCAGCACCATCCTAAGGGTATGCAACTCTTTAAATAGCCCAACAAGCCTTTCCATCATGAAATATTAAGATACCAGACAGGAATGTGCTTAATGTTTTCAATGCCACTGTGACATGAGCTCAAACTCTGTTACAGTTGAGTGGCGAATATGGATTAATGAAGGATGAAGCATATTGCCAAGTCCTCAAGCAGATCACTGGGAACACCAGCTCCAAGACGTATATAAGCCTGCTTTTTTTTTGAATGAGCAAACCATTTAGGACTCATTGTAATGTGCCAAGTAGAGTAAATGATGATCTTTACTGTGTTTCACAGGGAGAGTTGTCAGAGGGGCTGGAGGCTGCTGTACATCCTCACTGCATACTACAAATGTTCAGAGGCGCTTAAACCTTACCTGCTTAAATACCTCCAGGATGTCTGTGCAAGTCCTGGGGTGCACTTTCAAGGTATTCTGCTGTTTTACAGCTACACAGATCAAACCGATTACGTATTTACTGACGAATACGAATAACACAATACATTGACAGGCATTTCCAAGGCTTGTGAGCAGAACCTAAGAAAGACGTTCCAATATGGTGGACGTGTTGTGCATCCTAATGGGATGGAATTGATAGCTATGCTGGTTAGTTGGATATAAGCAAATTTCAATGCTAATTTCAGTCACATTTTCACCAATCTGTGCTTAATCATGCGCAATCGTTTTCAAGGCTGGAAGGAGCTCCAAACGTCAGTTGTTTCTTCTTCCTGGTGGAATTGAACGCCACCTAAAGATCAAAACCTGCTCAGTAAGTTGCCTCTGTGATATTTATTGAAGCTCGACCAATCAGGATATTCTTTTAGTAGGAAATGTTTGATTTTAATTCACTTTTGTTACTTTTTAAAGGTGGCTCTGGATGCCATTGAAGAGCTGTGCTATGAGATGGGTCTACATAAACTTGAGGCCTTGAATGAATATGCTATATTTGTGGTCACAAACAGAGGTGAGATGACAAAAAGGAAAATAAGTTAAAATAAGTTGCCACTAGTTGTTTTCAGTAGCTGAGATGGTAGTTAGGAAAGGATTATTTTACAAGATGATGCAAGTAATACAAGGATTGAAAGCTGTTTTCTCTTAATTAATTTCACTGTATTTTTAATACATTAAACTATATTATTGTCATACTGAATGGTTTTGTAATATACTAATAGTGGCTCTTTATAGTGTGCTTTATTAATGAGCTGATATTATATTTCAAATATACAGGGAACACATTAATGAGAAGCTAAAAATATACTTCAGCTGTAGTTCTAGTACAGCTTTAAAGTGTATTACAAATACAATTTAAAGAAGTGCAATTAAATTACACTAAATGTACTTAAAGTGGTTCCATTTTAACAAAATTAAGTATATTAAAATATGTTGAAATTACCTTAAAATTGGTCTTAAATACATATAAAATTACACTTAGTTGTTTCAAAATAATACATTTAATACACACTTAGTACATTATAATTAAAATATATTAAGTATGTCAAAATAAGCACAATTTAAGTATATTTCCTTTTTACCTGGGTGTTGTCTCTCTTGCTCCAGGTCAGAATGTCCGGCCTCTAAACAAAAGGGAGTACATCTTGGATATTGCTACAGAGGCTGAACGCGTTGATAGCAACTACAGTCTGTGGTTTCGAAGAGTGATATGGACGCAGCCACTAAAGTTTGACAATGAGCTCGGAGTCACTATGCATTACAATCAGGTACATCAGCCAGTCTGATTCAATTTCCCAGACATTCCTTTCATGTTTTGTGCAAAGTTACAAAGATCTAAGGCATTTGATCTTGTTTTGATCTCAGTTTTCTCTGTTCAGGCTACTAATCTGATCTTCATTCATATTTTGCAGGTGTCCCCTGACTACTTGAAAGGGCTGCTCAATGTTGTCCCACAGGGTAAGGCCAGTGAGCAGCAGCTTCAGCAAGTGTCAAAATTGGCAGCTCTGCAACATCGTGCCAAGGACTCACTCTACCTGCCTTCCATGTAATGCCATTAATCTGACATCCCAAGTGTCCCTTAGGTAAATTAAGTTTGACATCTCATTTATACACTAAGTTTCTCTTGTTCTCTGCCATCAGCCATGAGGTGCAGGAGTGTATTCCCACCCAGCTCTTTGGTCTCCAGCGGCCTCAGCAGTGGTTAAACATGGTGAGCCAGCATATGCAGCAGGTGCAGCCCCTCAGTCCTCATCAGGCCAAAGCACAATTTCTGGGTGAGGTGTTGACTTAGGAGAACAGCCAACGTGGAGGCGTGCAGACATTTATTCAAAAGGCTTATTGTTGTACTTGTATTTCTGTTTCAGGGCTCGTGAGTGCTTTTCCCATGTTTGGCTCGTCATTCTTCTACATACAGAGCAGCAGCAACGGTGCTATCGACACCCCGTGTGTACTGGCTGTCAATCAAAATGGTCTGAACTTTCTAAGTAAAGATACTCATGTAAGTTTAACCCCTTTCCCAATTTCTACTAAAAGCTTGTGTAAAGATACACTAATTAAGACAGCAATATGTGGTTGAAATGAATTGAGAGTGAGTAAATAATGAGGTTGGTGAGATATATAAAAATGTTTTTGATATAAATCTCTTATGCTCACCAAGGCTACCCTTATTTGATTAAAAAAACAGTAATAATGTTAAAAAATATATATATGTTTTCTATTTTAATATACTTTAAAATGTAATTTACTCCTGTGAAGGCAAAGCTGAATTTTCATCATCATTACTCCAGTCTTCAGTGTCACATGATCCTTCAGAAATCATTCTGATATGCTGACTTTAAAAAACACACACATTCAGTCAGGTCCACTTAAGTCAAAAACACCATTGACAAACTTTGTCAACTTTTTTATAGTATTATATTTTTTTATAGGCTCTGTTCTAAATTCCTCATCCTTTTCATGAGCTCTGTGAAAAGCCAAGGCAAGGAACAGCAGCAGCTTCTGGGGACAACCTCCCATTTTTTAAACTGGGAGGGCAGTGTAAATCCCCCATTGAGAACAGAGCATGCATCAATGACAACAGAATGACATTGATTAAGTTAAACACAGTTTAAGGAGGAGTTGGGGTGGAGGTGGGTTGCAAAGCAGCGTGCAGTGGAAGCAGCCAAGCAGGCAGACTGAACTGAAGCTACACTTAAGTAAGGCGCCCTGTTTGAGAGTTGCCAATTGAGTGCATAGAAATCGGATCAGCTGATATGGGCGGACTACGTGGCCTGCCTGAACTAACGCAGAATGCTTGATTGATTATTGATGTTGAAAACAGTACTGCTTGATTTTTTTAAAAAGAGATCTTTGATAAATAGCAAATTCCAAATTTTAATATTTTGTAACATTATAAATGTCTGTACTGTACCTTTTGATCAATTTAATGCCTCCTTGCTGAAAAAAAAAGTATAATTTTTTCATAAGTCTTACTGACCCCAAACTTTCGAATGGTAGTATATCTCTATAAGGCTCCTACTTTTTTCTGTATGTTAGTAAATATGATACATGTGGTAGATATGTATCAATTTATGCAAAAGTATGCAATTATTCTGGGATTTGAATATGTAATCTGCTTTGGCACTGCTGAAGTGTCCATTAATACCCCATATTTGCAAATGTACTGCATTTCCCCCCCAAGATATTATATAACACGGTCATGTATAGACTTCACAGCTGTTTTCAATGTTCCTCAGGAGCCGATGGTGAAGTTCCCGCTAAAGGAGGTCCAGTCCACCCGTACACAGAGGCCCACAGCTGGCTCCTGTTACCCGTACGTGGAGATAATGCTGGGTGACCTAATGTCTCAACGCATTACACAGTTACAGCTGGAGCAGGTATGGACTTTAGTCTAAAAAAGGGAATGTATGATTCCAATCATCACATAATATAATCGAGTCATATCTGGTCATTTTAAATTGTGTTGTTAGTCTGAGTTGATCATTTTCACTGGGCCAGCGTGGGCGGAGCTTATTCATGTGCGTTTGACTTTACAGAGTCTTGAGCTGTGCCGTGTCATCGCCATGCATGTGGAGAACCTGCTAACAGTACGAGAGAAGAGACTTACTCTGCCGCCCAGTGAAATCACTCTGCTCTAGCACTCCTTCTCACAGATGTTTTTTTTTTATACTTTTATGGCAATAATTGCAATCAGACACTATTAAACTCCTACACGTCCAAAGCCACCTGTCCTTATTGATAGTGCAATATGTCTGGTTGCAAGTTCCAGGATTAGCTTGTTATTCACAATCATTTGCATGCTTTCAATTATGTTGAATATATGCTCCCATAATTTATTTCTATATGATATTTCTACCTCTAGTTCTGGACACATGATCAGCAAGAGTTTTTTTTTTTTATATGAGAGAGGAAAAAGTTGCACTACTTGAAACTGATATGTTTTAAATCAATGTTTGCATTTATGTGTCATTGTTAAATTCTCTATGTGGACAGGAAATGCACTATATGAATGTTTATGTAAGTTTAATATGAAGTCTTTATTCTAAATAAAAAAAATCACAGATGTACTGTTTCTCCCAATTTTTTTTATGATTTAATTACACTGAATGCACATTGAATATTAACTAGGGCTGTCAAAAGATTAATCACGATTAATCACATCCAAAATAAAAGTTTGTGTTTACATAATATATGTGTGTGAACTGTGTATAATTATTATTTATATATAAAAACACACACAAGCATGTATATATTTAAGAAAAATGTATTATATTTATATATAAAATATTTATATTTATATATAATATAAATTATATAAATGTATACAGTATATACATGCAAATATTTCTTAAATATATACATGAATATTTATATAAACATAATAATTATACAGAGTACACACAAATATATTATGTAAACACAAACTTTTATTTTGGATGTGATTAATCGTGATTAATCTTTTGACAGCCCTAATATTAACATTATGCTTTTAAATGTTTGTAAAAAAGTAAACTCTGGAAAATAATGTCATTAAAAGTTTTAACTGACTGATATTTGCGCAATTAACTTGATGCTAGGCAATTCAAACTGTGTGAATAAATCAAGTTAATCCAGCGGAGTCCTGATCCGTGTTTTCCACACGTACACTGGCATTGGGCGTGGCTTGGTGAATTGGTCACAGATTCGTGCCTCTGATTGGCTCGCCTAAGACGTGGTTCCTGTGAACTTGCCCTGTGGTCAAACTGCATAAACACACAGCTGAAACTTGCACGGTTTGAGGAGTGGATACAAAAGAAACTGGAGCTTGCATGAAGGATCACATTGTTTCTCTGCACCGATTCACGCCTAACGGAATTTCTATCATTTTGAGACGGTGCGGGCTGTGATATCTCTGATTAGGCTTCAGGATGATGAAGTTTAGGTTCAGACGGCAGGGAAATGACCCTCATCGTGAGAAAATCAAGCAGGATCTGTTTGCATTCAATAAGGTATGTGGGATATATAGCGTTGGGTCTCTCGAGCATGCATGCGGTTTCGGGTTGCACTGAAATCGACTGTTCTTCACATTTAATTCAAGCAAATATATTCATAATTACATGTACTGTTTGAATGTTGTTTTTATTAACACGCATCTGTTAACAGCGATGTTTTCCAACTATCAGGGCCAGATACTTAGCTTTTATATCAACAATATGAAAGTTGTTTGAAACAATTAGTACTTCAAATATAGCAAGCTTTACTTTTTGTTAGTGCACAGTTAGACTTTTATAGCTTTACGAGAATGAAATATGTGTTGTGTTTGATACCCATCTTCATCAGTGGAGCTCAATAAATCGAGATCAGGGCGCGTTGACCTCAAAAGTTTACTCATGTTTGGATCTTCAGCTGCTGCAAACGGTGTACTTTATTTTTCCCCAACTAATTTCAGTTCCAGAACATGCAGTTTCTGTCATGCAGTGTTTTACTTAATTTTGTTATGATAAAAAAAAAAAAACTTATTTGCATGTAAGCATATAGCATATCAATTATATATGAGGTTATATAAGAGCTAAATATTTTCATTTAGTTTCATATTTTGTTAAATTAAAACTAATGTTTGTTACTGAGCCTTGGATGTATAGTGGTGCTGGCGGCAGAGGGTGATAGTAAGGAGTTGTAGAGCTCTTTGTAATGAGGCTGCTCTTAAATCATAATGAACATGTTACTGCTCCCCTGCCAGAAACACAGAAAAGGTTTGATTGTAGGCTCTTTACTGATGACCAAACTATGACAGCATTTCTAGCCCTCTTCCTCATTGTAAAACACCGCAGGAGGACATGATAATATTTGTTTCTTCTTCACGTTTTTAGGTTAGTCCTCAGTTTCTTAACTTCTCAAATGCTGCTGATGACATTTATCCACAGATGGTTTAGGAATAACAGAGCGGTGATGTGGAAGGAAGGTGTTTGTGTGTCATGCTGATGAAGCATCATGACACTGTGTGTAATGTTACAGGAAGGTCCTGTTATTTACCATGTCACACTTTGTCAACCTGTGAAAAAAAATCTGCATCCTTCGGCCAACTTCAAGCCTGGTTTGGCTTAAATCCGTGCCTTCTGTATGTAAAGTGACGTTTTTTGCCCCAAAACACGTTTCTGCAAATCATTTTTGATAGCTTGTGTGAAGATGAATTTGACATTGCCTGTCAAATCTACTAGGTTTCCTTCCTTACTATTTCTGGTTCTTTATTTTCCTTTTTTCTTTTTTTGTAAAAACAAGGAAATCCCTTTCCTGTCAGGGTCGCACTACGATTGTTAATCGTAGCATCAGGGCTTATTAGAGGTCAATGAAGTATGACTTGGTTTCTTTTTTAACCTTAGTAGAAAAAGTTGTTCAAATTTCTATCTGATGTACATTTTATATGTGAGTTTAAGTCCTGAATGTGAGATTGTTTTCTCTCTCTCTCTCCTTTCTTTTTTTTTTACTCAGACAGTTGAACATGGATTCCCAAACCAGCCAAGTGCTTTGGCCTATGATCCCAAACTGCAGCTTATGGCCATTGGAACTAAATCCGGGGCCATCAAAATGTATCCTTTTCTGAGTGCTGAGTAAAAAGGATTTAATGATAAAGGAACCCTTTCTTTATGTTAATGTACACTACCATTAAAAAGTTTGAGGTGAATAAGATTCCATAAAAAAAAAAAAAAAAAAAAACTTTTATTCAGCAAGGATGCATTAAATTAAACAAAAATGGACAGTAAATATTTTCACATTGTTACAAAAAATATTTCAAGAAATTGTTGCATGGAACTTTCTATTCATCAAAGAATCCTGGAAAACAATTGGGCTCATTCACTAAGCATGCGTATGCACAAATTTCATTGTGAAATCTGTGTACATACAATTGCACAAACAAATGATGATTCATTTAACTTTTGTACTAAAATTTATTCTGAATTTAAAAATTGGAACAACTGAAACCATACGCAAAAGCACTTACACTGTGCAGCCTTATGATCGTGTTAAAAAGTTATCATCTTATCGTGAAAATAATTAGCGTATAGTGTTATTTTATTAGGCCTATATTGTATTTTATATATAAAATTATATAATTAATAAATAATACAATTTAATTGAATCTTAAATTTAAACAATTTTATTGAATCCCAGTACTGCATTTCGCCCACAGCGGAGGCACCCAACGCGGCGCGAGATTAAGCAGAAGGGGGGTAAGCGTGAGGGTGTCCGGGCTAGGCTAGCTAGCTATCCCCACAATAAACTGGATTACATTCGATTAGTGATGTTTTGTCTTTGTTTGTGCTGTGTACTCAATGCGCGTCACTGATGCGTTTCATATGATAGCATTATTTTTAGATATTTTCCTATAATCAACACTTACTCGTAACTCGTTCATCTCGACAGCTGTAATGGTACATTACATGTGTTACAAAGTTGGTAGAATAAGGAGGAAGACGGGCTCTGCGTGACTGGGAATCGTGTTTATTCAACACTCTCAGATACAAACAAAATAAACTTGCGCTGATAGCGCTCACAACTCAGTAGTTACAATATATAACTTTGTTAGCAATCGCTCCGTCTCTGGTCCATTAGTGTTGTCCGGTTTGCGAACGAATCGTTCTTTTGAACCGGTTCTTTTTAGTGAACTGGTCGAATTTACTAAAGTTACTAACTTTCTGACATGAGTGACAGTCCCTCTGACTAGAAATAAACTAATATCCTGAAGTATATGCTAGTAACTACAATAGTTCACTGAACTGAGACGTGCTGAGAGAACTGATGAGAAGTGAACTCGGGTCCCATCCGTTTCTCTGGCAGGTTCATGCCTCGTAGACCTCACTAAACCACGCCCCCTCTGCTACAAGATCTGTCAACAGTGGGCGTTTTTACTGAAGTCTCACAGCAGACACGCCCCTTGAAACAGGGCATTCAGCCAGAGGGCTAATATCAGTATAGAAAAAATGCCTCTTATTTCTAAATTGACATTTTATGATGTAAAAATATAAGTACACCTCAGAATACGTTATAAAAAATCCATGCCATGGGACGTTTTAAATATAATTCATCATAGTGAAAGAAACCTGCGTTATACATCAGCTGCAAGGTATCTGAAGAACACAGATTTAAGCGTATGTACAGCTGGCTAATCAGAGGTCGGTTTACAATGTGTTTATTGTGTTTGAACTGGTTTTGAGAATTGACACCCTTGGCATTGCTCGAGGATCTGGTGTGTCTGCAGAGAGCGATGAAAGGTTGTGTGGAAAGCCCTTTAGTACTCCAATACTTCAAATTCACTAACATTAGAACGAGGTTAAGAACAAATTCATGTGCGTACACGTGTTGTGAATTGGGTGGAAATTTTTTGTGAGAAGTTCTCCTGTGCGCACAAATACAAAATAATCCACGGCAAGCAGTTATTAGTGAATGAGACCCGATGTATGTTTCACAAAAATGTTAAGCAGCACAACTTTTTTTCCCCATGGGATGCACCGATATGAAAATTTTGGCCGATATAACTAATAATTCAATAAAGCCAATAAATCTTAATCCACATTTTTTTAATATAATTTTTGAAAGCCTGATTACAAAAACAAAAGTCTCACCATTAAAAGCTATGTCCCAAGCACAATTATAATGTTCTTATTTTAATTTTATGTAGCGTTGTATGTTGCACTCAACCATATTTTCCTTTTTGTGTTTTCAAGCAATTTAAAACCCTCTTGGCGAATGGTGTGTATCTGAAGTATCTCTGCTGCAGGAAATAATCCATTATTTATCAGCTTTAATATATTGAACTAATTTTCTTATCAGGCCGATAACGTAAAAAATGTACATACATTGGCCGATAACGATATGGTGGCCTATTTAAGTGGTTTTTCAAAACTGCTTTAGAGAAGTGTCTCGGGCAGAGTACCAAAATAAACGTATAGCCAATCAGCAGTAAGGGGCGTGTCTACTAATGACGGGGAGAAGAGAGTGCTCAGTGCACGTCATTATTCAAAAGACACGACACAGGATGGACATAAGCCGAGCGATGACAGAAAGAGAGAGATGGCAGATAAAAAAAAAAAGAGATGTGGAAATATCGGATCTGCTTTCCAGCGCTGGAGAGAACTCAAGGAGTGAAGGCCGAGGTTGCGTTTTCTTCTCGATAGGCGAGTAAATTTGTTAAAGTAAAGATTTTGTTTTGTTTCACAAAACTAATATATGCTGGCTTTTGCTTGAATATGCTCATGTGTCATGTTTGCTTTCTTGTCCATTTGCGATCATATTATCGTTCACTTCAGCTATGATAATTACCCATTCATTTCCACACCGTACAAGCCTGGAGCATCTAAACCTCCTCCACTATCTGTTTCAAGCGTCAGCTCCCAAAGTGTGTCCGAAAAGTAAGATAATATACTCCTAATATATGTTTATTTCCTTTGGTTCCTCTTTTCGTGATTGATATAACTCTCTAATATTGTCATATTTGTAATATGTTCATTTGTTGGACTGTTGTGCTCGTGCTATCGAGTTGTTCATGAGAACTGTGTTTGTTTTTGGGATGTAAGTGATTACTTTTAAACTGAACATTCAACCTGGATTACCATAGTAACACGCATTGCTTTCACTTATTGATGACATCACACACCCTCGGCCGGCTAGCACAGCAGATTCCACCATAGTCGTTGCCTGGGTTACGTATGTGTGGGGCGGAGCTATCAAAATAGGAGGATGTTTGTTTTGGTGATTTTGAAATCAACATCGGTTACTAGAAAGCACTTACCCCACCTTTAATGTGCATCCCTAATGTAGACATAAGTTTATGTAGATTACTGGGATTCTCTGTTAACTCCACTGTCCGAGCATCTGAGATTCAGATCATGGAGATATTTGTATTTGTAATGGTATCCAAACTTTTGTGAGAACCATTGACATTTTACATTAACAGGGTTATTGAACACCGTCTTCTTCAATGTTATAGTATTGAACGCTTTGCATCTTTGCTGATACTTGTCTAAACTCTCAGAATCTTTCTCAACATTTTATGAAATGTACTATTTATCTCAATCGATGACACAATGGAGTGAGCGACCGTCCTAGTTTATGGTTCACTGATTGTGATTAATTGCTCTGGATGTATGGCTCTGTTGTGTTGAAGACTTGAGTCATCTGCCTATGTACACAGTGCAACTCAGTACATGTTGTGCTAGCCCTATCAAATTTGGTACTTTAAAAACAAACTTTTCTAAATTGTCATAATTATAGTTGACACTGTCCAGGCCTGAATGTCCAGTGGGTTGCAGGAATGTTTAGGAGGGTATTATCAGAATAAAGTGAGGAGTGTGGAGACTCCTCTGGTAAGCTGTCATTATCTAGTCGTCTTGGACTGGACGAGTCAAACAGCCAAAACATCATAGAAGTAATATATCCAACATTCTTTCACAGTAATGCTTGCTTTTTCTCCTGAGATGGAAGCTGAGATATGGGCAGGATCAGGGATATTGTGATTGTGATGGTACAGTGCAGGTCTTTGAGCATTTGGAGGCTGGTAGTGTCAGGCACAGCCCAGCTGAGAGACGCCCAGTCTGCAGCCTTGTCTCACTCGGTGGGGAGGGTGGTAGCTGTGGAGGGCCTGATCTGACAACCTGTCACTCACCAGATCTGAGCGAATATCTGTCAGCACTTAGAAGCTAAAGCCTCATCCGTCAGACAAGAAGACTCAGGATGGAGAGAAGACAGAGACTGGTTGGGTATAAATAAAGGGTTGAGTAATGAGAGATTTGGCTTTGAAGGCATTTGATTGGCTGTTGAAGGGGGTGTGATGTGAGATCAAAGTTTGGTTGACCCATTCTGAATCCATCCTTATTAAAACCGAATGTCTAAACCAGGTTTTAAAAAAAAAAAGATTATATAGGACCCAGCTAGAGAGCATGATCAATCAAGACCCAGAAATGGTTTCTAGTGAAATATGAGTTGAAAACTGTTTCTTCATAGTTAACTTTTTTTTAAAAGCTTGATTCCCACCCCAACCCCCCTTGTCATTATATTAGGTAGTAGACCTATTTATCAACTTCATTGCATTATTATATTATTTGCATTTATTTTACATAACATTTACTAGATTAGAAATAAATTATATGAAAAAGTCATTTGAATTTGATAAAAATAAATCTGTAAAATAAACATGCTCTTGCTTAATATGGCAACTTCTTGATTCTGTAATGATATAATAATAATATTTTTCACAATTTAAAAAACAGCTGTTAGAAACATGGATGGGGGATGTGTACAATATTGTGAAATGGAGGAAAATCTAATGTGGAAATCTACACGTTTAGATCCTATGTCGGACGTTTTTAGTTCATTAAGCACAGTGTAGATCCAGTGATTCCAAACTCTCATCCTATAGGACTTGGGCTGAATCAATAGCCGTAATCTGTTGGATGAGAAAACTAGTCAGATCTTTATGAACAATTTATTTAGTGAATGCAGAACACAATCCAGCACAGAATTGTATCAGTTCCTGGTGAGTTATTTGATTAAGCTGTCAGTGCTTTCTTCATTAGTTAGGAAAAAACTGGAACGCTGCTGTGGTTTGATAAGCTCCATTTTATCTGGATTGGTTCCAGCTCCAGATGTGTGGTTTGCACATCAAAGGCTAGATATCTGTGATGTGCATAGCTCTACAGCCCCGGTCATCCTGATGTCAGACGCCAGAACGGCCCAGTCTGAAGCGTGTCTGATCAAGGGTGCTGTCATCAGAGTTTGCCCACTTCGTCCTGTGCAAAGCTGTTAACAGAAGCTTTGATATACTCATTTATTATGTGACAAAGCCATTAACCATACCAGTGAAAAAAGCTATTTTAAAGTTCTCAACTTTAAAGTTCTTTTTTTCTCTCTCTCTCTGATGACAGAATTATTCCTCCTATTGCAGTTTAATAGACTGCTGCAGGGATGATGTATTTTTGTTGGCCAAAATCCAAAAACAAATGAGCATTTTAGCAGTAATAAGTAATACCCCACTTGTGATTTTACTAGGCTTTTACTTGACTTGAAAAAGGCAGTTGCTAACAAGTGACTAAATGGGACAGAGGTTGTCAGAGACATTAAACTTCGCCTACTCTTTAGTCCATTTTCACAGCATCTTTGTGTTATAATCTCAATCTTATGAGCTATTCGAGCTCAAACTTTAAGGGAAAATGTTTTTAAATAAAGAAAGAGTTGTCTTAATCTTAGAGATGGTGACGTTGAAGTCATGCGACAGTGATGGAGTGTTTATTCATTTTTGAAGATTGTCATGAGGAATAAAACATATAAAAATCAAACTTTTGTTATTTTGTGCAATCATCCAAAAGCCAATAGAAAATCCTATTGAGTTTTTGTCAAGGGAACAACGGAGGCGCTAACTTCTTGGTTGGCCTACAAAATACGTCATCGTTGCAACACTTCATCCGGACAGATATTAGGAATTCCACTCCCCAAACCTACGAATGGCTTACCGTTCAGCCAAACAATGGTAGACAGGGCAGGGAAATGACTACTAATTATTTGTATGCCATTATTGGTACAGAAATGTCAAACCTTTAAAATAGTGGGGTTTTTTTTATGAGCCAATAATCTTGATTCTCTGAAGGCTTGTTTAAATTAGATGTATACAGTTGCCTTTTGTTTCTTGGCCTCAGTTTACTGAGCATTCAATGTAATTTGAGCTTGTCTGATCATAAATGTGTCTCTGCTACAACCACAAATTGAGGTGCAGGGGTTTGGACTATATTTTAAAGCTAAAGGGGAGGACAGACGAGGGGTAAGAGTCGAAAGTAATGGTACTGCTGGGACAGAGGAGCTGTTGGAAGTGCCGGATTCACTCCTAAAGAATGCATGTGGCTGTGCCCTAAGTTCACCCTCTGCTGTAAGAGGACATTCCTCTGCTCTATTGTTGCTAGTCCTTGTCCTAAAGACATCTTTTGAAATGGTTTCCCGGGCCACTGCTGGAACAGGCTGGTAATCAGGATGTGCTTCAGATTTTTGTAGCGACCGCTTCCATGATTGACAGTGTCTGGCAGGCTGAGCTATGTAACGATCAGAAAGGCTGCTTCTGTTGTTGATTATGACTGCTGAAATGAGGTGCTGTCCCCAAAATGAATTTCGTCATTATTACCATTAGCATCATCACCTTGTTTACTTGGCAAACATTAGAGCTCATAACCTAATCGAACAGGCAGCACTTGTACTCTATCATAGCGTTTCTCAACGGGGGCATTCGAAAGCAATATCTTTGAAACAGGCGTTGAGCTGTTCTCGGGGGGTGCTTGTTTAAGACGCGTATATGCCAGAGATTTACAAGATTAAACTTGATTATACATGTAAAAGAAAATGGTTTGCTACATTCTAACAGTGTTTACACCGTAGGTTATTTGTTCGTGTTTTCCGGTTGTAAAAATTAATATAAATGCTGATTGGCTGCAGTTTGTGATAACCTACGTAATCAAAGTTTCAATGCCAAATTTCTAAAGCGTAAATATAATGTCTATTCACATGCTTTTTTTGCTCATTGGGAAACTGATAATGATATATTAACTATCCAGTCAAATCTAAGGTTTTTATGTGGCATTCAAAGATGTGCTTTTTAAATAATAATAAAAATAAAAATAATAATATATACATAGTCTCTTATGCTGACCACGACTCAAATACAGTATAAGTAATATTGTGAAATATCACTACAATTCAAATAAACCGTTTTAGATTCTTTAGTCTTCAGTGTCACAAGATCCTTCAGAACTCATGCTAATATGCTGATTTGGTGAAATGGAAACATTTTTATTATTATTAGATAAAAATGCGTCTTATAGGAATGTGGAATGTGTGGTGTTATTTTTTTGGATTGAACAGAAAGATTGAAATATAAATCCAAAATGGAAAATATCAATTATTTCACCTATATAAGTCGCGCACAAACTTGATAACATCAAAAAAGCAATATTTGAAATGGACTTGTGACTTAAAGATGTACATGAATGAATATATTCTCTTTAACCTTTGGAGCAACAGGTTTTGTCCGATAGAAATTAAAACACACCTCGACATCACCAAAGTCTATATCAGTGTTTATCATCACCAACAATATGCTTAAACTTTGTAAATCAAATTATTACACTTATTATTACACTTACATTTATTGTTGAATCAATTTAATGGATCCTTGCTGAATGAAAGTATTTATTTATTTAAAAAAATAAGATTTGTACTAAACCAAAACATTAAAATGGTAGTGCATATAATAAAGTATACTATTTATTTATATTGTTAATTTGATGTGGGGCGGTAAGGGTCCTAGTTAATGGGTAGGGCGGCGCTGGGCCAAAATGGTTGTACAGTATACACAATAATCGCAAAGACTATTGCAACTTCTATTTCATGCCGAATTTAAAGTGCAGTTATTCTCCGTTATTAAAGAATTCGAGTATAACACTCAGCACACAACGCGCAACACTTCCACAAAATATTTCTTGCTAGATCTTGAAAATGTCAGTCATCTTTTTTTATTGTTGGTTATCTCAATCAGACGCAGCTTTGCATGAATGGATCTGTATGCATAGAGTCTTATCCTAGTGTGCTAGCTATCCGTTTTCTTCTCCCAGCGGTATTGCTGTAGCTCTCTGATCTGAGCCAGGAAGCTTGCATCTATGCCACTGCAAACACTCAAACATTTGTCTGGTCTGGAGGCATAGACTTATCACAACTTTTAGTTTGGCAGCTTGCCTCATGAACAACTGATACTCTCACGTTTCACATTCCCACAGGGATGTCCTCTCTTCTTATTGAACACAGCTGAGGAAACACACGAACGCCTCCTTCATTGGTTCATTCATAACTTTTCTGTTTTGCTTGAGCTGTTTCTTCCTGATGGTTTTCGATGATGCTGCTGAAGGAAATTTAAATGTCTTTTTGCATATCTTTTCTCATGTGTCTCAGCCTAAATCCATTAGTATTCTGTTGTGGGCCTCATGGACACACACAGGGAGCTCAAAATCAGTCCCCTTCCCCCCTGTAGTGCACTTCTGTGGCCGGTAAGCAATCTATAGACCTTTTAGAAACTCAAATAGTGAAGACTCATTGAAATCTGTTTTATGTTCATTGCTGCCAACCCCTCCACTTAAAGGGCCACAGTTTAATTACGAAATGTGGCAAGTTACTGGACGGGAAAGGGTTTGCTTGTGGCTTCTTTATAATGACCGTAGTCTGATTTGGAAATAAGCAGAACAGACGCAGGAATCTCCTTCCACTTTGTCTAATCGGTGGTGACATGAACTGAAAATGACCATGCACTATGGGTAAAACAATGTTCTCGGTTCATTCTTGGTTACTGAAACAGCAGTTTCTAGAAATGCTTACAAAGCCAAAGTTCAGCTGGAGCTGCTGTATGTCAAAAGTTTCGTCACTTGCCTTTTAATTTTTTTTTTTTTGTAGATGGTTTACAGGAAGGAATCTAAAATTGCATTTATATGCATCTCAAATCAGATGATATTTTTAAGTAATCTACTATGAGTGTCTTTGGAACATTTTGTTTTCCATCTCAAAAATGGTGCATACTTTTGCGTTTTAGCATAAACAGACTGGGTTTAATCCATCATTCAATGACTCATTCAACAGAACTTGCTTGTAATTTGTGTTTTAAAAAAAAGAGAGAAAACCCCCATAATTACTTGGGGGTTTGTCTTTCAATATAGGACAACGTATGTTTACTACATTAGACTTCGGACACAATGTCTGCTGTTTGTCATTATTCAGACCGTGAAATTGCATTATCCTTTGCTAACTTGTTGTTAGCGCTTGAGTGAGTAATTGTGGAGCATTGTTGGGAGTATGTGGAGAGGAGATGGCCGGCATAGGCCCTCAGAGAGAGTTTTTGGCTTATGTTGTGAGAGCAGTCTGGGGCCCAGGAAGGGAGTTCTGATTGTAACATGACTTTGACATGTTAAAACTCTTTTTGTGGTAATGGAGAGGGTGGAGAGCATCTATAGTGTGGCTAAATATTTATACTATTTTTATCTTGATTAATTTATGCTTAAGGCAGTTTTAAAGCTGTAGTTTCCCTTGTGAAAAAACAGTACAAAAAGCAGTACACTTAATTGTGTTGAATGATATATATATATATATATATATATATATATAGCATTCAAGCATCAAAAAAATGTGTAATACATCTTTAAATTATTTTTTTCCCCCTGTATATTAGAATGTGTCCTGTTTCATTTTATATTTTTCTGAGCAAATAATAATGACTATTATACTATTAAAAGACTCTATTTAAGGATCACAGTGCAGGCCTCAAATACTAATTAATTGTAATTATAAATCTTTATACTTTGCCACTATCCTTAAAACAACTAGGTTTTACCCATTTATCAGCAATACGTTTTTGAAAGGAAGTAAAAAATCATTAAAAATATAATAACATTTAGTATGATTGCATATTTTATATATTTGAATAATTACGGGTCAGAATAAGTATATTTGCATTATACTGAATGAAAAAGCATTACTCTGAATGGCGAAACTTCCACTTCAGCTTATATTGCAGACTTATATTGTCGACGATAAACGCGCGCGAAATTTGTCCCGGTGTGAACAGGCCTTTAGGCTACCACACCACGAAAAGGTGGAATTATCAAATATTTAAAAGCAATGAATTCACTTTTCTGCAGCACCACATGGTCTTTAGGGTGCCTTTTGACGATGTCACAGGTCAAATTTTTTATATGATTTCAGAATGGCTTCTTGATCCTGTTACACTGAATGATCTCTTACAAACAGTAGTTTCATGACAAAAGTCCCCTGGTTATTCAAATACTTAAAAAAAAAGAAAAAAAAAGACCTAGTCCTTTTAATATAACACAGCCAACACTTATTTGAAAATGCCAAGAAAAAATATATTTGTTTTAACTTGGTATTTTATATATATTTAAAGATGTAATGGCAAAATCAAAGTCCGGACCATTATGCCGAATTACAATTTTACACTTTTTGAACATTATTTCCCCCATATGTTGACATTTAATTTTTAAATTATTTGAAATTTTAAAGTAGACACTTTACTTGCGTTTAACATGTTTTTTATGTATATAAAATTACGTGCGCACACACGTGTACATATATACACACACACACACATACACACTACCAGTCAAAAGTTTGGAAACTGTACTATTTTGATTGTTTCTGCTCACCAAGGCTGCATTTATGTTATTAAAAATACAAAAATACTGTAATATTGTGAAATATTATTAAAAAGTAAAATAACTGTTTTCTATTTGAATATGTTTTAACATGTAATATTTTTCCTGTGATGCAACGCTAAATAGAGCATCATTACTCCAGTCTTCAGTGTCACATGATCCTTCAGAAATCATTCTGATATGATTTGCTGCGCAAGAAACATTTATGATTATCAATGTTGAAAGCAGTTGTGTTAAATGCAGCTTTGAATCACAGAAATAAATTTCATTTTAATAATAAAAATGATTTTTATGATTAAAAATAATTGATTTAAATATTCAAATATAAAAAGGTTATTTTAAATTGTAAAAACGTCACAAAAGACGTCACAAAATATATATTAGTCATTCAATTGTTTTTTCTAAACCTCATGACTTTTGTTGTAGGCCACAAAATGAGATGTTTTTAAAACTGTTTATGCTTCTTTTTTTCTTTACAATGAAAGTACCCCTCATTTGTCTTAACCAAACCAATGCTCAGGTATATTGGATTAGCAATTTAAAGTAACATTTTCAGATTTCTGTTCACATGGGTTCGGTTTCTGTTTGCATTGTTGAAAACTGTCGTCTTTGGCTTTAATACTGATCATCTTGGTCAAAAATAATTTACATCTAATACTGGCAATACTTTCGTGAATTTCTTGAGGGGAAAAAAAATATTTTTTAAAGTTTTTTTTGCTGATTTGGATGCCTTTCACTCGTTTAAAATTCATGTTCTTTGTGTCTTGGGACTATCAGGTTCTGTTTTGAGTGTCTGCTTGTTACTTCAATAGAAACTTTAGTATTCATGTTCAGAATTTCTGAAAGATGTTATGTCAACATGTGACGGTCTCTCAAAAAAGAGACTAACTCCTAGTTGCCCGAGAGTATGAGAGCAGAAATTCCAGTGTCAAAGATGTCAAATGGTTCATGATTTAAAAAAAAAATAAGAAAAAAAATGGTTCACCACAAAAAGGAAATCCCTTTCTTTCTTCATGTCAACAAACCAAAACCATGCTGTGCCCTGCTCAGAGTGCAGCCATCTCATGAACCATTAGCAATGCACTGAGGTGGATGGATTGGCTCAGAAAGGCTGAAATTGACTGTAGGGGGAGTTGCTGAGGGGAAAAAATGACAGGGCCTCTCTGTTCATGTTAATGACCTGTTGGGTAATCAGGGCTGAGTGTGAGAGAATTTTACAGATGTTGCTGTTCCTCACTCCTCTGTTTAATTCCCACACTCAACACTGGGGCTCTGCACTTACAGCATGCTTCACACGCCTTTGTGCTCTGCGTTTGGAACCTCCTTTGGTCCTGTACTATTCTTTTATTTTCCCTCACTTATTGTATTCAGATCTCCCTTTTAATCATCTCCCTATCTTTCTCAGTCTTTCCTTTTCCTCTGGCTATTGTGCAGGTGCATGATGTTATGCTTAAAAATGGAGTGGTGCTGGTCAAAGGGGCCTGTTTTACTTTACTGTTGTTTTATGGATTGGACTTTTTTTTTGTACATGTAAGCACACTCATTGCATAAAGCTTGCTTTCCCATAGGACTGAAACTTCCAATCTCACTGTAATTCCTATAATTGCATGTATTTGGCATACGCTTTAGTCAGTATGGAGTTTGCCCACCCTTTGCAGCTATAACGGCTTCAACTCTTCTGGGAAGGCTTTCCACATGTTTAGGAGTGTTTTATTTATTTTTTTATTTTTTTACGTTGCCTACCACTTTGTGGCTGAGTTGCTGTTGTTCCCCATTGCTTCCACTTTATTTTTCCAATAACAGTTGACCCTAGAATATTTAATAGTGAGGAAATTTCACAAATGGACAAATGCACAGGTGGCAACCTATCACGGTACCACGCTTGAATTCACTGAACTCCTGAGAGCGACCTATTCTTTCACAAATGTTTATAGAAGTGTCTGCATGCCTAGGTGCTTGATTTACATTTACATTTATGCATTTGACAGACGTTTTTATCCAAAGCGACTTACAGTGCACTTATTACAGTTACAATCCCCCTGGAGCAACGTAGAGTAAAGTGCCTTGCTCAAGGACACACTGGTGGTGACCGCTGGGATAGAACCAGCAACCTTCTGCGTCTCAGTTCAGTGGTTTAACCCACTGGATCACCATCTCCACTTTTATACATCTGTGGCCATGGAAGGGATTGAAACACCTGAATTCAATGATTTGGAGGGGTGTCCCAATACTTTTGGATATGGAGATGTATAACTTTTGACTGGTAGTGTGTATGTACACACACACACCACACCCACACCCACACCCACACCCACACCACACACCACACACACACACAGAGGAAAATAAGTATTTGAACACCCTGCTATTTTGCAAGTTCTCCCACTTGGAAATCATGGAGGGGTCTGAAATTGTCATCGTAGGTGCATGTCCACTGCGAGAGACCTAATCTAAAAAAAAAAATATCCAGAAATCACAATATATGATTTTTTTTTAAACTATTTATTTGTATGATACAGCTGCAAATAAGTATTTGAACACCTGTCTATCAGCTAGAATTCTGACCCTCAAAGACCTGTTAGTCTGCCTTTAAAATATCCGCCTCCACTCCATTTATTATCCTAAATTAGATGCACCTGTTTGAGGTCGTTAGCTGCATAAAGACACCTGTCCACCCCATACAATCAGTAAGAATCCAACTACTAACATGACCAAGACCAAAGAGCTGTCCAAAGACACTAGAGACAAAATTGTACACCTCCACAAGGCTGGAAAGGGCTACGGGGAAATTGCCAAGCAGCTTGGTGAAAAAAGGTCCACTGTTGGAGCAATCATTAGAAAATGGAAGAAGCTAAACATGACTGTCAATCTCCCTCGGACTGGGGCTCCATGCAAGATCTCACCTTGTGGGGTCTCAATGATCATAAGAAAGGTGAGAAATCAGCCCAGAACTACACAGGAGGAGCTGGTCAATGATCTGAAAAGAGCTGGGACCACCGTTTCCAAGGTTACTGTTGGTAATACACTAAGACCTCATGGTTTGAAATCATGCATGGCACGGAAGGTTAGGAGTCATGGGAGAAAGTCATGTGGTCAGATGAGACCAAAATAGAACTTTTTGGTCATAATTCCACTAAACGTGTTTGGAGGAAGAAGAATGATGAGTACCATCCCAAGAACATGAAACTCCTTTAACAGACAAAATTAAAAAGCAAATATATATATTAGACATGTGCCGGTACACGGTAATACGATATATCACAATAATGAACATGCACGATATTGTTACCGTGGGCACTTCAAAATACCGTAAATAATTATTTATTACATATTATTTTGATTTCTTAGAATGCATTTTAAGAATACTTTACCCATCAACCGTTTAAAATGAACACGTCAAAGAGGAACGCGCACTGATGTAAACAAACTCAACGTGCATGAGCACATGGCGGAAGGCGTGAAGGAGGCGCTGAAGTGCACATTCACTCTCTGACAGCAGAGGGCGCTGACGGAAAAGCAGAAATGCAGCCGTTTCCCCGGTAACCCTCGTAAACAACCATTTTCTTTATTTGCTATGGTGCTCATCACAAATACTTTTAAATACTTTTAACAAAGTACTTTAATACTTAAAGACTTAAGGCTATATTTTAATCTGGACTACATGCCCTAGATATTGTTTGAATATGTTTTGTTTATGTTTTTGTTGTTGAGTCACACACTTTACAATAAGGCTCTATAATTTAACATTAGTTCACTCATTAAAAAACTGACAATGAAAAATACTTCTGAAGCATTTATTAATCTTAGTTAAATGTAAATTTCACCATTTAATAACACATTATTAAAATCAAAAGTTGTAACTGTATTATTTAATGGACCTGAGCTAACATTAACTAACAGTTGCTCTTTTTTAACTATACGTTATCAAAGAAGAATAACTTCTGTATAAATGTAGCTATTCGCTTTTGTTAATGTATTAACTAGTGAGACCTTATTGTAAAGTGTTGCCTATTGTTCATTTAGCTATAATTCTTTAGCAATTTAATCGGTTTTATATATGTTTACTTTATACATTTTTGTGTATTTCTTTATTGTATTTAAATGTTCAGTTCTTTTGTTATAAGAAAGTTATTAAACCTGTTATAGTATGACAACACTTTTTTTGCAATGAATTTCAATACCGTGAGAATACCGTGATAAAAGCTTCAGCAATTAATCGCAACATGAAAACTTGATACCGGCACATGCCTAATATATATATAAAAAACTTTTGACTGGTTATATATATATATATATATTATACACTACCAGTCAAAAGTTTTTATATATATATATATTTGCTTTTTAATTTTGTCTGTTAAAGGAGTTTCATGTAGACAAAAATCTACGTTTATGTTGCATAAACCATTTTTATGATGAACAACACAATTACAAGCATTTAAACCTTATCTGGTTAAGTGTAATTGTGCTTGTAAACGCTCTCGTTGTCACGTTTCTCAGATTTTGAACCTTTTCATTGTCTTGCATTTTTAGGGCATATGAGCCTCTTCTGCAAATAACAGTATGCCTGTTTCCGTGTGACATAATAGAGATGCTGCCATGGCAACCAAGGGGACTTCAGAATGGAGCAGTTCGTCTGGGGTGCTGTTTCAAGAGCCTGGTTGTGTAAGACATTATGGGCTTGATTAGGCAGCAGCTGAAGAGGCTCTCAGAGTGCTGTGTGTGAGGTGGCAGGGTGACGTGCGGCAGTGCCACACAGCCTGAGCTTTTGTTCTGGGCTCAGTCGAGCTGACGGTGTGTCCTGTGCTCCCTTCGCACCATGAATGCATCTCTTCTCATTAGTCTGAATCAGATGTGTTCTACCCTGCCTCATAAGCCAGTTTGCTGAGAGAAATGGACTGTGCTCAGAATCATCATGTCCATTCCATCCCATTTGAAAGTGAATAAAAAAAAAACAACAATGACATTTGCGTCCATATAATGAAAATGTATGCCTTAAAATATTGATTTGTTAAATATTAAAATAAGATATTGATTATAAATAAGAAATATTTATAAGAAATTAGTTTGGTTGAGGTCTGAACCCAGTTCTCTAAATTAAAAATCAAATTAAAACACACTAAATTAAAACTTAGGTTGTTAAAGTTTTACAACTTTTTTATTTTTACAAACTACATGCTGTGCAAAAAAACCTAAAACATTTCACATTCAATTCAGTTATGGGAAGAAGTCTTTCTTTTGGCTTTTTGGTATATAATGGCACTCTTTCTTATTCATCAAGCTAGAAATGGATGGTCAGGTTTAGGGCATTGCATTGTGGGATACAGAGTTTGACGCAGTGTTAAGTTGTATACTGCACATTTTACCCCATGTTTTGGTCATCTGGGTGTTCCATGTGTACAGAAAATCAGCATGCTTTGCACAGTATACACACTGCTTCAAAGGTGCGCCATTCCAAACACATTTATGCTCTGTTTAAAATCAAGATTTTACTTTTAAAGAGCTGCTCTCTTTCACTAGGCCTGCTGAATTGAGTTTTTCTGAAGATGTCTCCTCCTCCTCGCAGAGTTTGGATAGTTTTTTCATGGATCAGATTTGACCTAGATATCCACTCTTTTGTTATGAGAGTGGAAGGCTGTGTAGTTTAGTAATGAAAAGGACGCTACAATAGCATCCAGAAATCACTTGAGCAACAGTCTATTCAAGAAAAGCACAATCAGCTTTGTCAACTGCTGTTGATGGAGGAGATTTTCTGAGGTGATTTCTCTTGATTCTGGAAACATTCAGGATCAGAGCTATTTAGTTTTGTTTTTTATTTTGGCTCATTTCTTAGTGTTTTGCTCGGTGGACTGTTTAATGCGCATTTTTTGGCTGAAATTTCTTCTCTCAGAGAATCCTCCGTTTCATGAGTTTAAGTCTTTACACAGTGTTGCTTCTTGACCTTACATTTTCACTACATTCACCACATGTAGTTCCGTTTTGATTGGCTTGATTTCCTTCGAAAAAACAAGATTGAAAGTGATTCATTGGAGCTGAAATTGGACTTAAGTAGTGCTGCAATCGATCAATAAAAGTAAATGAATACGTTTTTGATTTCTCAGATACACAAGCATTACCATTTCATGAAAAACTTTTCATAAAAGAAATCAAGTGATTAACATCTGTCGCCATCTAATTTCAAATACTTCATAGAGCACACACATGCATGTTCATTTAAACAATTTTGTACACTGTGCATACGAATAGCAAGCATTTATCAAGACTTGAAGGTGCAGAAACGCTGTTGAAAGTGGATCAGACCAAGCAGCACAACACACTTGTAGCCAATCAGCAGTAGGGGGCGTGGCCACTCATAATGGGGGAGGAGAGAGAGTGAGCAAGGAGGAGATTTGAAGAAGGACTATAGAAAGAGACGTGCTGCGTTCCACTTCAGTTTTAGACACGCACTTGCGAACTTCCCTAAGCACTTCCCCTCGGGGAATCCCTATTTTGAAGTGCGTTCCACTTCGTGAAGTGGACAAGGGACGTTTATATGGACAGACCCTTGCTCCCTCGATTTTGACAGAGGGAGCGAGTCTACTTCATATGTACACTTCAGGCAGCTTCATATACCACAATGCAACACGATTGTGACGTCACCGCATATCGCGTTTTAATTTGCCCCACCACAAACAACTCTGATATTTGTATTATTTTTTAAAAACATTTAAAACAACCCAAATACACCTATATACATATAGAATGCTGCATTAAACAATTTCGTAAAGGAAAAATTAAATAAATAAATAAATTAATAAATTCCATAGTGGATTCGAAATGATCAAGGGCTTAGGACGTTCCTGTTCAGTCAATTGCAAATGTTCCTCCAGTAGCGGGCACTCATGCGACGTAAGCAATGACGCACATCTGAGTGAACGAGACGGAGGGAAGTTAGCAAGTGAAGGGCATAATAAAAATGAACTGGAACGCAGCACCGGTCAGAGGAATATAACTGGAAAAGAAGGGTTATGATCAGGCAAAAGCTTTAGTTAATATTAGAAAAGCTTTCCAGTGTTGGAGAGGCCTATGTGGATTTTCAAATAAGGGTTTTTTTTCCCCTCTCACTTAATGCACATTTAAGTTTGTGCATTGTTCGAAGAAAGCAGGAATGAAAACTTGATAAATTGAAGAAATAATCAACTCATTGATCAGTTTTCAAAGCCTAGTCTAAAACATTTTCCCTTGAGGTAATCTGTTCCCAAAACAGATGGGAACACTGGAGTATACCACTGCAAAATATTCCTTGACTGCGTGTTAAGATATGGGGCTCCTGGGGTGGAGATGACTGGACTTCATAAAGACACTGCTGCTGTCACTCAGATGCACTTCCTCTGTGGACAGGTAAGATCATGTTTTAATCCTGTTCTCATAAATTGCACGTTTACATCAATCATTGTAGCTTGGGTGTGTTTTATTTAAGTTGTTGGTCTTCCTTTTTTTTTTATTGTCATTTTAACAGTTTATAATCCGTTTGGGATGGGTTTTCTTTCTCTTTCTCTCTTTAAAGGGAAGGATACTTTCTCTGTTGGATGATAATACCATTCACCTATGGGAGATTGTGCAGAGAGAAAACCGCTTATATTTGATAGAGGTTCACAGCTTCAATCTGCCTGGCAGGCCAGGCATTGAGAGCACCAGGTAAAGCCCCCCCCACCACCAAATTTGCTTGGAGATGCCCTTATCATCTTGTCCAAGCTATGACCTTGATGTTGCTTTCTTCTCTTCTGTAGTGCGACACGTGTGACTGTCATGCTGTTGACGCTGGGCTGTGGTCTTCTTGCTCTGGGCACTGAAGGTGGCGGGGTACACTTTCTGGAACTGCCCACCCTCACGTTGCTGAACAAGTCGCTGTTCCAGGACGAGATCATGCTGAGGTGAGAGCTGCCCTTACACTGTCCATATTGACGTGGTCACATCATCATGTTACCCAGGTGTTACCACTTTACTAGTTGTCAGACTAGCTGTTTAGCTGTTTTATTTAGAAATCTGAGTTATACTACCATTCAAACCGTTTGGTTAATTTTATTTATTTATTTATTTTTTTGGGAAAGAAGTCCCTTATGCTCACCATGGCTGCAATTATTTAATCAAAAACCGAGTAAAACATATTGAGATATTGAGACATATTGAAAACTTCATTTTCAAATCCTGTTGTGTCTCAGCTGAATTTTCAGCATCATTACCCCAGTCTTTAGTGTCACATGATCTTGCATTCTAATATGATTTACTGCTCAAGAAACATTTCTTATCAATGTTGAAAACAGTTGTGCTGCTTAAAGTGCTACAATTGAATGTTACCTTTCATGTAATGCTTTCCCCCCAAAAAAACCGTCAGGAGGCACGAATTAATATGTATGCGTATCGTTATTTGATTTGAGTTAAAATAAACAGTAAACACTGTTTGATTCAGTGTTGGTATGGTTTTAATGAAAACTGAAACTAATTAAAAGCATTATTAGCTCAAATAAAATAACATACATAATCAGGTAGTTATGATAACCTATGAATGTTAGATTTTAAAAAATATATATATTTATATAATTGTTAAAAAAAAAACCAACACCGTCGTAACTATTTGTATCACTGTGTATCGAGTATTGAGGAAGCCTCCGGAGCTGAAATTCAGATATGATAATAGGCATTTCGTTTCTGACATGTGCTGTAATCACAACAGACAGGCCCATCTGACCAATCAGAGCAGATCAGGCTCTCAGAAAGGTGGGCTTGAAAGACTGAATCTTCGAACAAACTGTTTTCAGACCATTTGAGAAATGAGGTGATGCTCAATGTATATTATGAGAACATTTAAAGTGATTTTGACCTTGGATGCATGTAAACCTGTTGTAGGAGATCCCAAAACAAAATGATGAGCCTTTAAAATAGGGGCACTTTAATGTTTAATGTCATGAGTATTTTTAAGCCTCTGTGACTCAGGATGTCTACGCTGGACTCTAATAAAGATGGCAGTGCAGACAGAGTTCACACCACTTACCTCATAAAATAAGCATTTGGGGATTCCCCCCATCTGAAACGACTGTGCATGGGTTAATGAAGCTGCAGCAAGACCATTTGTTTTTTTTTCTTTCCCTCCTTTAGCCCCTATACAAGCTGCATTTGTCATACTTCTCTCATACACTTTGAACAGGGAACGGATCAAACTTTGTGATTCACCCAAGGCTGTTTGACCTTTATGCCCCCAGCTGTGGTTGTCTGTTACTCTGTCAATAGGTTATATGCAGCTTGAGCTTTCCTGTCCCACTGCCAAGGCACTGGCTTCACACTGCCACAGTTAGAATTCAGAAGGGCATTGATCCCTGCGATCTGATGAGATATTTAATTCTCTTCTATTCAGTTGTCATTGTAAGAATTTATAAATATTTAATACATCTGTCTTTAAGAAGAAGAACCTGTTTTTCCTAATGGCTATAATTATGTCTGTTACAAGGCAGGAAATCACACTAGCTATTCATCTTACTCTTTAAAGATGTTGTTTAACTCTGAGATAAATTACAGCTTTCCCAGTGTGCCCTGTTGCAGATATAGTCTGGGTGGCTAAATGTGGACCTCATCTGCCTCTGAGAGACCGTGAACTGCTCATTAACTTGGGGGTAATGGGCATCCTATCTGAGTCACTGGTAATAAGTATGTGTCAGCCAGGAAACTACTGAACAAAATGCTTTTGTACCAAGTGCCAAATCTTTTGGGCCCCAGCCGAGGTGGCATTTAAAACAGAGGATATGAGCTTTGCGCACTCATCTTTTGAGAATCAGCAGGATCCAGAATGCCAGAGTATACTTTGTGGCTCGGTAGAAAAACATTGTTTTGTGGTGATTTTAGTTTTTTCTTTAAGGCATGTTGGGACATCTAGATTGACATGTATATGAGTTTTAATGTCTTCAGAATACTTAATTTATTCATGAATAATTGGAAAAATCAATAGATTTATTGATCAAAAGGTGTGGGAACATTTGTTAAAGGGATAGTTTAAAATTATAAAATTGTAATCAGTTCCCTTTCGAATTGGGATCACTTCTGGGAGCCCCTATCAGCTTTGAGCTATATAGAACCGGCCAATGAACAATTGGCGTGCGAGATTTGCATCTCACGCTCCGCCCCGCGCCGCGGGTATAAACAGGAAGCGAGAGCGAATGCACGCTGTCATTCACTTCGGAGCCGAACGGCGTATGAAGAGGACTCTCGAGTTCATCGAGTTGAAAGCTGCTATCAGCAAGAGTTTTGAGAAGACCGGAGATCGGGGAGAACGTGTGTTGGAGAGACGGCACACTTCAGCGGGATCGCGGTGCACATTGCTGCCTCTATACTGAGAAAAACTGCTGTTTTCACAGCAACCTGTTGGTTCGTGAGGGCGTTACAGTTTTGAGTACAGGCACGGGCTGCACTAAACTCTGTGCGCTGTCGCGTTTCCCCCTGAGTGCTTCAGCACAAGAGCGTTTCCTCACCAAAAGAGTACACGGGTGACGCTGCGTCTTTTTCAAGATGTCATTCCACCCGTGCGTTTCTGGATGCGGTCGTTCCCTGGCGCCCGCTGACGGTCACAATCGCTGTCTCGCGTGTTTGGGCAAATAGCACGCTGAGGCGGCGTTTGTGGATAGTTCGTGTTCCCACTGCGGGAACATGATATTCCCGGAACTAAGGTCGAGACTCACCTACCTCCGGGAAGGCGGAGTCCCCTTACCCATCCCACGATCTAGTTCTATTCCTAACCAGAATAGACTTATGATTTCAGCCAGGGTGACCTGAGGATTACGTTTAGGGCACACCCGCCGAGTCAACCTCTGCAGGCTCCTATTCTCTCAGTTCCGCAGCCGGTAGAGCTCCCGGGAGAAGCCGCTGGTCCCTCCCATGGGCGGCCAGCGGTGACTTTTGGAGCTCCGGTGGATGAACAGATTGTCGATCGCTGCATTGGAGGGGGAGTTCCAGTCCTCGGAGGATGAGGGTTCAGCTGGACTACCTCCCTCTGGGAGAGTAGCTTCGGCCGCACCGGACCCTGAGATGGCTACTATGCTTTCCAGGGCCGCCAAAAGGGTCAGGCTTGTGTGGAAGCCACCATGTCCCGAAACCCTCTAGATTGGACGATTGGTTTCTCGGGGAGGGTCGCGCTGGTTCTCAGCGTCCCGCCCCGGTGCCTTTCTTCCTGGAGGTGCATGAGCTCACAAGGTCGTGGACGGCACCTTTTTCTGCCAGAAACCGGCCGAGTGACTCCTCCCCCTTCACTACCCTTGACAGCGGGCCAGCCAAGGGTTACGTGGGGATCCCGCCAGTGGAATGTGCCGTCGCGATGCAACTGTGTCCGGTGACCGCCTCCCACTGGCGCGGTGACCCGCGTCTCCCGTCCCGGGTTCCCGGAACTAGTGCTCCTCGCAACGGCACCTCATTGGCCCATTCCTCTGAGGAAGGACCTCCTGACTCAGAGACGGGGCACCCTATGGCACCCGCGTCCGGACCTCTGGAAACTCCATGTTTGGTCCCTGGACGGGACGCGGAGGTTCTAGGTGACCTACCGCAAGTGGTAGTTGACACCATCGCTTCCGCTAGAGCCCCCTCTACGAGGCGCCTCTATGCGTTGAAGTGGAACCTGTTTGTCGATTGGTGCTCTTCTCGCCAAGAAGACCCCCGAAGATGTTCGATCAGGTCTGTGCTTTCCTTTCTACAAGATGGGTTGGAGCGAAGGCTGTCTCCCTCCACCCTCAAAGTCTATGTTGCCGCTATCGCCGCTAATCATGATCTAGTAGATAGAAAATCTTTAAGCACGATCTGATCGTCAGGTTCCTGAGGGGGGCGAGGAGACTAAATCCGCCTCGCCCTCCCTCTATACCCTCTTGGGACTTGTCTCTGGTGCTAACCGCACTGCAGAGAGCGCCCTTTGAGCCTTGGCAGTCAGCAGAGTTAAAGATCTTGTCGTTAAAGACAATACTCCTGACTGCGTTGGCCTCCATCAAGAGGGTAGGGGACCTGCAGGCATTTTCGGTCAACGAATCGTGCCTGGAATTCGGGCCCGGTAACTCTCATGTGGTCATGAGACCCCGGCCTGGATATGTGCCCAAGGTTCCCACTACTCCCTTCCGGGACCAAGTGGTGAGCCTGCAAGCGCTGCCTTTGGAGGAGGCAGACCCAGCCCTAGCTTTTCTCTGTCCCGTCTGTGCTCTCCGGACTTACGTGGACAGAACGCAAAGCTTCAGGACCTCAGAGCAGCTCTTCATCTGTTACGGAGGACAGCAGAAGGGAAAGGCTGTCTCCAAGCAGAGGATGGCCCACTGGATAGTGGATGCCATCGTCTTGGCGTATGAGTCCCAAGACGTGCCCTGCCCACTCGGGTTAAGAGCCCACTCCACCAGGGGTGTTGCTTCTTCCTAGGCGTTGGCTCGGGGTGCCTCACTGACAGATATTTGTAGAGCTGCGGGCTGGGCGACACCTAGCACGTTCGCTAGATTCTATAGCCTCCGTGTAGAGCCGGTATCTTCCTGTGTGCTCACTTCCCATAGTCAGTGACACCGAAGTGCCCGTTCTTGTGTTGGCTTGCTTTACCTCACGGCCAGCCCATACGTGTATTCTCCACATGTGAACTCCCTCCGGGCATGATGTGGCTTCCGCAGCGGCCTCCACGGGCACGCTTTCCCAGCGTTATCCAATAAAGTCAGCTGAATGGGTCTTGCGGAACAGCAGCTTTTTGACTCTCCCTGTGTGAATTTCCCTGCCCGCTAACAGACGGGGTCTGAGGGGCTCGGCGCTGGAAGTGGTAGTAACTATGGAGTTTTCCAAAGGAAAGTTTTCCAATTCGTCGGTATGTCCGACGTACGTCGAGCGTGACCTAAACTATTTTAAATCGAAGATGTAAAATTGCAAGATCTCCCATTAACTCTGATATATCAATAATGTATATCTGGGAGCAATAATATAATTTCAACGTTGCCATACAAGTGACTATTAACATGTGGTATGTCTTTTCAAGAAGTGCAAATCTGTTTTTCTATTTCTTACATTTTCTTGTAAAAGCCTTCAGTTGTTTGTGTGAATTTTGTTTCAAGCCATGCCATCAAACGATTACTCCAGTCCTACTTTTCCATGCGCTTTCCGCTTTTCCTCTCCCCCTTCATGGCTACATCTCATCCTGATTCTGTGGGTGTACCATGCACATTCCAGCTCTTGAATCCATGCCACAGCCACAGAGGAATCCCAAACTGTGGCTTTTGATTGGTCATCATTTGTCTGGCTGAATTTTAAGCAACTGAATTTAAGCATGTCAGCGTCTGATAATGTTGTGTCAACTTCTGCCTTGTTACTTTTCGCATTTGATCCACTGAGAATTTTTTTTGAGTTGTTTATTGAACTTTGCGTTTTCTTTCCATTCACCCCGCTAGACTTTGCAAACATGAATCAAGAGTAATTGTTACCAAATGTTCAATACATTGTTCTCAAAGCTTGCAGCTCGGTTTATTCTTCGCTCACTGAACCCTAAGACCTGCACATTTTTCCATGCGAATGCTTTTCCACACAAGCCTGCGTTTCAATCTGCTGAGAATAAAAGTGCTGAGTGAAGTTTTGCAGTTTTCTGTAACCTCTGATGTGTACTTCAGTAGCGCTCTGTGTTTGGGGAGTTAAGTAGTGTGTACTCCGATTTGAGTTTTTCACCAAATAGGAGTAGAGTTGAGCGGCACTACAAAGAGAATACATCTTCCAAATGTTCTCTGGTGCAGCATAGCACTTGGTTTTGTCATTTTTATCCCTAGGTTTTTTGCATCTTCGATGTACACTGAATAAAATCTTGTTGTTTGTACCTTTTATTCACATGTCTCCTTACTCCCCTCTTCAGCGTTCCAGAGGAGTACAAGTGTGGAAAATCATTGGGGCCTGTGGAGTCCCTGCAGGAACATCCGAAAGACTCTGATAAAATCCTCATTGGTTACAGCAGAGGTCTGGTTGTACTCTGGGACCTCAACAGTCGTCATGTAGACAACCTTTTCATGGGAAAGCAGGTTTGTTTGATGTCTCAATGTCTTTCAACACTCTAGTCTGCGGTCATGCGCTTGAAACACATTGAATTAAAATAGAAAAACATAGACATCAATGTTTAAAGTTTGTCTGTAAATGTCAAATAATTGCACTCCTGACTTTCAAAAGGGGCAGGTCAAAAGATTCATAACACGGCTTAAATTGCATCTTTAAATCATCCATGCTTGATGTTAAGACGTCCAGATGGTTTAACTCAAACCTTTTGACTTCCTTTCATCGTCTTTGGCCCTTTTTTTTTGACATTGTGTATTGTGTGGGACTCTTGCAGCAGCTGGAGAGTTTGGTCTGGGAACGGTCCGGGAACAGCTTTGTTAGTTCCCATAGTGATGGCGGATACATGGTGTGGGCTGTCAGCAGCAGCAATCCCTGCACCCATGACCCGATCTCATCCACCATACCATATGGTGAGCCATAATACATGCCAATTACACAGCCTTTCACTTTTCCCTCTTGTTTCACACACTCCGATTTTGTTAGCAGTGAGTTTGGTGCACAATTCTATAAGAAATGATTGAGCTGCAAATCGGCATATAAGAGTGATGAGAAACTGAAGACTGGAGTAATGGCTGCTGCTTTCAAAAACATAAATCTTACCGACCCCAAACTTTTAAATGGTACTGTATGACACAATATGAAAGATGAAATGTATTTAAGCCTTTAAATATAGCGTCATGTACATGAGTCAACATCACTGAAGCCAGTTGTTGTATAATGCATGTACATTTTGAACAAATCCAAGCTCTAATCGTTTGATAAAAGCCTGGTACAATTTCAGTCATACTAGAGCAGTGGTTCCCATACTTTTTTACCTCTGATGTACTTAACATCTGCGTACCCCCTCTCTTCCACTTAGACCGCTGTCACACCTTTTATGTGGAGGGACAATATTTTCCCCCTTTAATGGATTTTTAGTTGCATTTTTTTAAATTACCTTTTTATAAAGGCAAACTCTAAATATGTTGCATTTTTTTTTATTTCAATAATTTATTTTAATCATTAATATAATAAAGCAATAAATTAAACTACAGTAAACCAATAATTTCAATCAAATAAAATAAAAAAAGTCATAGACATAGACACAGATTAATCCTGCTCATAGGTGGCATGAATACAATTACAATGGCATAAATAATGTTACGATTTAATGTTTTATATGAAAAAGTTCAACAGAGAAATGATGGGTAAAAACAAAGTGGTACTTTTAAATCTCTTTAATTTCAACAGTTGGTGGCTGTGAGTCATCAGGTTATTCATTTATTCAGTAATGAAGCCATGAATGGGTCATTGAATTATTGACTCTCCCAGTTTGTTCAAACAAAACACTGCTGTGTGTTGCTTGGAGACGCCCAACAGTTCTACTGTGGCTTTTATTTGAACTATTATTTTGTTTCAGAATAGAGCAAACAATTCTGACAATACGATGTTTAAAATGTACATCACGTAATATTACCCTTTTGCTTGTTGAAATGTTGTATAAAACGTCATATTTGCAATCGTGCAATCGATATTCGGGAAATTCAAATTGCATTCTTCATTGTGTAATATACTATCAACATTTAAAAAGTAGTATGGGTAGTCATAACCCCAGTTTGGGAACCACTGTCCTAAAGCATTTACATGAAGTTTTAAAAAGACTAGCTATTGTTTTATTCTAAATTAAATCAAATGTCTAACATGCATAAATGCACAACATGTTTAGTGCTTTTTTGTTTGTTTTTTTGCAGATATACTGTAGTAATTCCAGTAGCCATTAGCTGATAGATGGTCATGTAATGTTTGTTTAACTCGCACAATGTCAGGAAATGTTGTTCCATAGCAAAGCTTAGAGTCTGTTCAATTTTTGTAATAGGCCATTAAAATCCTTTTCCAGACCTATTAAAAGGATCGTAAACCTCAAATACACTCTTCACTATTAGCTGATGGTTTGTTGACACAAACCGCTTGGGGGATTTACGGATATTTTCCAATTTTTAACATCTACTCTGCCAAGATTTCTGTATTTTTGGTGGTTCCTCTCGAACTCAGTTTGTCTTTCTTTTTCCTCTTTTTGTGTGTTATTCATCTCAGGCCCTTTTCCCTGCAAAGCCGTGAACAAGATCCTGTGGAGGACAACAGAATCAGGGTTTGTGCCGTAATGTGTGAGAAATGAAATCCCATAATCTTATGTTTCAGCTCTGCTTGTTTGACTCAGAAGGGTGTCCTCTGTTGTCTCTGTAGAGCTCCTCTAGTGTTGTTCAGTGGCGGTATGCCCAGAGCCAGCTATGGAGACAGACACTGCTTAACCATCCTGCAGGACAGCAGCCACGTCACCCTGGACTTCACCTCGCGTGTCATAGACTTCTTCACCATTCACTGCACAGACAGAGATAAGGGTGAGTGGGTCATGTGGTGTGGCATAATGGTTAAAGAAGGGTTGTTGTTGTTGAATAATACAAACACTCTAATAATAATAATAATAATAATAATCTACCATTATTATTGAATTATACAATTTGAAATGTTATATAATAAATAAATATAATTATAAAGATGTAAACACAAATTCCTTAATGAGATATTGCAGCTCTGTTTGTGCAGCCTTAAGACGCAATCCCAATAATAATAATAATAATTAAAGCTGCAAGCAGCATTTATCGGGGTTCAAGCAGTTTAAGGCTTTTAAGCACATGTGCATAAAAAAATATTGTTTTATTTAGCAAGCATGTAACCACTTCGAAAACCAAAAGTAACTTATAAATGATCATATAAGAGATTCAAAGGGTACAGCCAACAGAACTGGGAGGAAGGAGGAATGGGAGGTCAATTGCAAATTACGAATTTAAGTAATGAAAATTAATAGGAAAAAGAAAATAATGTTTTATGTTGCTTTAAAATAAGTGAACGTTAATATGATCAATAAGTTTGCTAATGGTTCTTAGCAAAGTGTTGGAAACAATATTTGTGAGCAAATGTAAGTCTTTAGTAATTTTCAGCATGCACATTGAGAGGGACCTCAACACGAACAGCATTAACATAGATGATTGCTTTGCACAGATTGAGGAAAATAAATTAGGAGCAGTATTGTTATATTTTATTTCACAATTACTCTTCATACTGTACATTGATTTGAAAGTGATCTGTTTAATAGGGTATTATATTGGAAGTTTTCAGTTGTGAAAGAGTTGCAATGTGGTGTACCTCAAGGAAGTTGACCATTACTATTTTCTATTTTACCAATAAACTTCCTCTTGTTTTAAAGTGTGCACGGACAGTCACGGACAGTGTATTTTTTTTTACTTGTTGGGACCTCAGGGAAAACTAACCACTGCCTAGGTATTGGCTAATGGGGATCCAAAGAAATAAATAAACTTAGATGAAAATACAATAGATGAAAAAAGATAATTTACAGCCAACTTACCAAGGAATACTTTTTTAATGAATACTTTTAAAAGTTTTTTTGGCAGTTATAGCACCACGTCTTGCCCAATCTCCACTACTTTTTAAAGTGTCCTCAGAGTGTGTCCATACATATGCGTGTCAAATTTGTTATAAATATCTCACTTAATTTTGAGGTTTTTAGACCAGGGGTATCCAAAGTCGGTCCTCGAGTGCCACTGTTCTGCAGAGTCTAGCTCCAAGTTGCCTCAACACCCCTGTCTGAAAGTTTCTAGTATGCCTAATAAGACCTGTTGAATTGGAGTTGGAGCTAAACTCTGCAGGACAGTGGCCCTCCAGGAGCAGGATTGGACACCCCGTTATTATAGACACTTGCAGTATATTTATGAGAGTATAAAAATGACCCTTGGGCATCATTGATTGGATTTCACTTCCTATCATAGTTTTGACATTTGGACATTGTTGTTCGAAGATAATAGCAAAAGTTTTGAAAGGCTAAATACACTGTTACACAAACCATAAAGAAAAATCTGTCATGTTTGTTATCGTTGGACTCGGCAAGGATTCAGGAGTCTAAGGAGGTGACTTTTGTGAAAAAACATTGGCTTGAAACTTCTTAGGCTCCTTCAAGGCATTGTGCCGATATGCAAACTGAGTTTTTTGAGATACACCAATGTCATGGCACCCTGGACAAAGATACTGTATGCCAATAATTATCATACTAATGGTTGGGTGTGGTTATAGCCATTTTCATGACAATTTTTCTTCTTACAGCGCCACCAAGTGGCCAATCATCGCATAAAAAAAAAAAAGTAATTGAAGTTTGAGCTCATAGACATGTGACCCGAGTTTAGTGAAAATATCTTGTTCCGTTCAGAAGTTATAGTCATTTTGGTTAAAGTGGCCCCTGACATGTTGAACATTTTGGATCCCCTTAGCGACTATGAATTGAATTTTTTTTTTTTTTTCATAATTATTAATAGTCTCTCTCCAAAGAACATTCCTACAGTGGTTTGGTTCTGATCAGGGAAAAAATGTGGGAGTAGTAGGCAAAAGTAGGTTTTTCCAAAAAACTAAATTTCTCGCAATTGGTGCCTGAAAGGTGAGCCAATCCGAGGCATGCAATCCGGTTCTCCACCTTGAGCCAAGGATTCCAAGGATATAAGACACTTGAGCCCACGCCTAACGGTTTAGGAGTAATGAGCCATTTTGTTCTTTTGCTTGCTGTAGCGCCCCTGTCAGGCCGGTCGGGGCGTGCCTCGGTGACGCTGGTAGCCGTTGTGAGTACTACCAGCCCTGAAAGTTTCATGTCTCTACGACTTACGGTTTGGTCTGCCCGATCAGTTTTAGATGGAGAATGATGCATCATGGGAAAATTAACTATTACAATAGGGTTTCAGCCTTTCAGGCTTGAACCCCTAATAAATTATTCAATAATTATTATTATAATAATTATTCAGTAATAATAATGCAAATAATTGTATTGTTATTGCTAATGATGATGTTGCTGCTGTTTTTGTTAATATTAATTCCTCTCATTTGGTACATTACTATAATATTAGAGGTTAAAATTAACAACAGAGCCTAAACTATTATATTCAACTGCTCATCTCGTGTTTTTTATTTTATTTATTTGGTATGGCGCACTAACAAACTGTGAACGTCAGATAACTTTCCTGTGGTAAAAGCAACATTAAGTGACATTGTTTACAAGCTTTTTTACTGACGTCTTTCCGTAGTTGAAACACTGAATAAGTGATTACATGAGATGTTATACATTTCGGTAAGTTGTACTGTATCTTTCAACATACCTTTTCATGTTCATGTTTTTTCGTGCTATAACTTGGATTAGAGTAGAGCAAGCTTTAACGTCACTTTTTTTTTTTTTTTTACTGTTAATGCGTTATTGTGTGCTTTAATTTAAACAGCCCTAAATTGAACACGACATTTTCGTCACACACAGTATTTCAGTATTTCACAGTAGTACCACACAGCAGCGTGACACGTTTTTCACCCCCCTTTTGATAGGATATAATCAGCCCTGATCATTGGCTGTTTTTAAACAAATTGCTTTTATCGGCTGATACAAATTATTGGCTGATACATTGGCGCATCCCTAGTAAAATTGCTGTCATAAACAATACAGCAGAATCTTGTATGCACAGCCATAATTATATGTTCAAACTCATACATGGGGCAAACTGTCACCATTGCACACTTGATCAGGGCATTTGGACCTGGGTAGTAATGACCCGTTCCTGTAATAAGTGTCCTATAAATCACTGATACATGCGTCTGCTATAAATGATTATTTTTACTTCCTGTGCATGGACTTCAGTTATTTTTGTGCCTCACAGAATATGATGACCCATCAGCCCTTGTGGTTCTTTTGGAAGAGGAGCTGGTGGTGATTGATCTTCAGATGGCTGGCTGGCCCACTGTCCCTTCTCCCTATCTGGCTCCTCTGCACTCCTCAGCCATCACCTGTTCATGTCACATCTCAAATGTGCCTCCCAAGTTGTGGGAGAGAGTGATCAGTGCTGGCCAACAGCAGTGTCCTCTGCAGAACTACGAGGTGGGAGAATTAAGGACTCCACACAGAGACCCAAAACTTATTTCGTTCATTGTTTGTTTAAAAGGAAATTTGGTGGAATGGGTTTAAAATGTTGGAGCTGAGATTATTCCTGTTGATAGCTGAAAGTATTATTGAGTTATATACAAAAATAACTGTTGTGTTTAAACATTTGTTTCAAATTCTTCCAAAATACTGTATAATGAGGAAAGGCCAAAAAATCAACTTGCAAATTCTGGATAATGTGATCATGTGAATGTTGCAAATGATATGTATGCCGTTTAAATAACTGACATATAGTTGGCTTTCCTCCGTTTATGTCTTTTTTATTTTTCCCGCTTTAGCAGAAAACTAAATATTTGCATTTCATATAACATCTGTTATGTGTATAACGTTAACAGCATAAAACAAACACCTCTCTTCGTTGTTACTGTTATATAAATGAATTAATTTAATACAGCACGCTCATACTGTATTTTTAGATTTTATTGCTTAGGAGCAAGTGATTTTGACTTTCTGAAATGGATTTTATTTAACAACCTCCAGTAAAACATAAACCAGCATCAAAGTTCTTATTTTATGTTATTTCATTACAGAATTTAAAGTTTGCCAGATGTTTTCTCGTTGAAGTAGCTGTCCTAAGTGTTTTTTCCCTCTGTATTTTGACAGAATTGGCCAATATGTGGAGGGAAAAACTTAGCACCTGATCCAAAGCAGAAAGAACTGATGTTAACTGGGTGAGTTTTTTTTTTAAATTACGATTTATAATGATGATTATTATTATTATTATTCATTTTATGCTCTGTTTCCATTACAAAGTTATTTGAACAGCTGCTTAATTGTTTTTATTTTTTGATGACATCCCACCTCTAATGAAACGCATTACTGTTTATTTGGATCAGTTGTCAGGATGATGTGTGACTGTTTTGGTGTTGTTTTTTAGTCATGAGGATGGTACAGTGCGCTTCTGGGATGCATCGGGAGTGTCGCTCAAACCACTGTACAAACTGGGCACAGCGAATATCTTTCAGACAGACTGCGAGCACAATGACAGTTTGACGCAGGCTGGGGAGGAGGAATGGCCTCCTTTCAGAAAGGTCAGGGATTATTTGGGAGTTCTGATGATTTTTTTTTTTTTCGCTTTTAAAACAAAGCTATCACATCATATGAACATTTGGGATTTATGTTATTTTATTTTACTTTACTCACTGTTTTCTTTCACAACAAGGGTAGCTTCAGCTCGGCAAGTGTCTTGACCTCTCACTTTTTTTTGTTTTCCTAATCCACCTTTTCCTCTTCTTCAGCTTCTCCATAATATGCCGACTGCAGTCTGGCATGTGGCCCACTTTAGCATGTGGGATTCACACTGGAGTTGATTCCGCTGGCTCCTTAATTAAAAGCAGACTGTCTGTCTGACGTTTGAAATGCTTTGCCAGCGTCTGCTGTAAATGAAGCTCATTGCTGCTCTGGATGGCACTGCTGCATTGCTTTTGTTTTATTGTTTTGTTTTTTTCCCTCCTCATAACATGCACATTCCTCTTTTCTTTGTTCTTGTCTTTGTCGGCATCTGTTTGGCCGGGAGCAGACGTGGTTGAGGGTCAAAGTGTCTAGAGGGGAAGGAAATACAGTCTTATATTGTTACCGATAGCATTATGTATTGCTCATAAGATGTTGTATGTCAACCTATATGTCTGATGCTTTTTCTTTTAAGGCTGTATGGATGGGATGTGATTTATTTAATTTTTTTATTCCTTTTGGCTTAACTGTCACAAAGACAAACAAGAAATCTTACACATGCTAAAGTATATTTCTTTTTTTACGCTTTGAAAGGATACTCCACTTGGTAACGTAGACGGTCGACATGCACGCTTTTAGAAAGTTTAATCTTTGTCCTGTGTCTGCGCTATTTTTCTCCAGAAGTTATGACCAATAAAAATGTATTTTGTATTCTTTTAAACTAAAGTTGTCTATTTTATAACTCCCTCACACAAGCACTTGTCAATGCGGGCGTCTGTTGTTGTTGCAGTCTCCGGTAGTATGTTGTTCTTCTGTTTTAGTTCTCTTTCTCGTTCTGTGAAACAATGGCCTGGCCCACTGATTAGTGCAAAACAAATTCAATTCGCATGTGCGACTTGCGCCTACAAATGTTGCGTTCAAGTGCTCCTGGGAAGTTCGTATTTTGTTTACAATGTCATGTGTGTTCAAGTCGCTTTCGTTGGAACAAGATGGCGGTGTACCTTCTCTTGATTAACACAAAAACAAAATAAAAAAATTCTGTATTTATTTATTTATTTTTTACTCGTAAATGCGTTTTCTACATGACTTTGAACGCACCAAAAGTACATGCGGTTACACACATTGGGCGGTGGGTGTACTATTCTAGCGATTAAATTTGTCACACATACTGTACGCAGACCCTCGGGTATGCGTAAAAACCGAAGTATACTTTGCGCTTTACAAGGGATTGGCTCAGGTGTGTTTTTACACTATACATTCCTCATAAATGGGATATTGCAGCACTGTTTGCGCAGCTTTAGGATCCAGTGAAGAATAACAATCTGTGTTTGCTTTTCATTTATTTCCAGGTGGGCTGTTTTGACCCATACAGTGATGATCCTAGACTAGGAATCCAGAAGATCAGCGTTTGTAAATACAGCGGAAAACTAGTGGTGGCTGGAACTGCTGGACAAGTAGGTTCACTAGTTTTTAATGATAAATGCAAATATACTTTTTAGTTCAGTAGCTTTGTTTCAAAGCCTAGTAAGCGACCTCACTGCCTACTGTCTATATAGGCAGCATTCTAACCATAATGAAACATCTTGACTCTGTTCGTCAAAAACCGTCCGTGAAACATTGACTATAACAATAATGATAAAGATTTAGTAAAAAAAACAACAACATTCTAAATATAAAAGTATATCATAGTTCACATCACAACTATAACGATAAGAGCAGAGAGAAACTACATTGTTGGAATCACTTTCAGAAAGATTTTGTTTCCCAGCTGATGAACGAAAAAACATTGACAGCCAATCAGCATCCACCCTGGTTTAAAGAGCTCAAGCATTTAAAGCAGTAAATGATGGTTACCTTTATAGTTATCGTTCTTGGTGTGAACTTGCCTTAATAATATTGCCTAGATGTGAAGCTCACTAGGTTTTCAAATGGCTATGGTCTGCACAAAGATAAATTAATGCTATAACCTGAGCTCTGTTCACAGGTTATAGTTATGGTTCTTAGTGATGAGAAGTCAGATCACATGCTTGATGTGGCCACGGTGGACCTGCTCCAGGACCGAGAGGGTTTTACGTGGAAGGGTCATGACCGACTGCCTCCTAAGATCGGCCCGGTAGTGTTTGCTCCAGGATTCCAGCCGGTTGTCCTGGTGCAGTGCATGCCTCCTGCAGCCGTTACTGCGGTAACCCTGCACGCAGAGTGGAACCTCATTGCCTTTGGCACCAGTCATGGCTTTGGCCTCTTTGACTACCATCGGCGGAGTCCAGTGCTGACGAGGTAACTCATGGGGCCATCCAAGACTGCTGAATTACTTGGCCAAATTCTTGTTCATGAGCACTTCTAATCAGTGCTTCAAACTGAAAGCGATTGATGTAATTTGCTATGAAGATATTGAAGTTTTATGAATTGGGGATGGCTCAGTAGCAGAATTTGAGTTTGTAGGATACTGGCCCTAGTCATCAAATATGAAATGACATAAAATTAATAAACACATGATAATCTTGATGAGCAATCAGAAACTGCATTTCCAAACCAATTCTACAAATAATAATAAATACTCAATAATATATATGATTGAATTTAAAAAAAAACTGGATTCACATATGATGCATTTAATACAATATGAAATCATACAATATTCTCACATATTCAGCGTTGTAAATAATGCGGTAGTAACAGTAAATAATTAAGTGATGATGATAATAATAATAATTATTATTATTATATTTTTTTAAACGCTGTTATAGTAACAGTAATTGATTATCTATTGACTTACCTAATTAATGCATTGCATTGTTATGGGTATGCAATTAAACCCAAATCTAAATAGGCATTTCCTTCAGCAGTTACAGCAGAATAACCTCGTAGGATATTAATAAAGATCTGACTTTTGTATGAATGGAGTTTGCTTCAAAGGAAGGTTCTTTCCATAGGTGCACCCTACACCCCAATGACTCTCTGGCTATGGAGGGCCCGCTTTCTCGAGTCAAGTCTCTGAAGAAATCCCTGCGCCAGTCCTTCAGAAGAATCCGGAAGAGCAGAGTCTCAGGAAAGAAACGCGTCGTTGTCAATAGTCCCATCAGTAAAGTGAGTGTCTGGAAATCACCCATACGTGCATCACCATCTCACAGGTTTTTGTGATACAGGGAATGAGGCCATTGTTTGAGTCTGCTGACCTGTTCTTTAAGATGCTCTTCTTGTTTTCGTCAGGTGCAGGAGGCTAACGCCCAATTGGCAGAGCACGATGCTGAGGTGACGCCAGTGCAAAGACGGATTGAGCCCCGTTCTGCAGACGACTCGCTGTCTGGAGTGGTGCGCTGCCTCTGCTTTGCTGACACATTCCTCAGAGATGGTGAGAATTGTGAGCAAAAGGGTGACATGACTTTAATGGGCTTTTTTTTGGTTCACACTTTATATTCCCATTAATAACCATTTGATACAATTGACTTATGTACATACATGTTGATGCTTTGTAATTACATTTAAAGTACTTGCATTTAACCAACATTTGTAGTTACACTGTACTAATACTCCTATAATCATAACACCTAACCATACCTCAAACTCATTAGCTGTAAATGTACACACTTTTCAGAACAACACGTAGCTAAGTGCACCTAAATAGTTATGGCACCTAATGTAAAGTATGACTTTTTTTTGTGTGTTTGTGTGTAACCGAATTCGACATGAAGATTCCATACTACACTACATTGCCAAAAGTATTGGGACACTCCTCCAAAATCATTGAATTCAGCTGTTCCAATCACTTCCATGGCCACAGACGTATAAAATCAAGCACCTAGGCATGCAGACGCTTCTACAAACATTTGTGAAAGAATTGGTCGCTCTCTGGAGCTCAGTGAATTCAAATGTGGTACTGTGATAGTGAGGAAATTTCACAAATGGATTTATTGCACAGACGGCAACCTACTAAATATTCCACGGTCAACTGTTAGTGGTATTATAACAAAGTGGAAGCAATTCAACTGCAACTCAGCCGCGAAGTGGTTGACCATGTAAAATCACAGAGTAGGGTCAGTGCATGCTGAGGCGCACAGTACGCAGAAGTCGCCAACTTTCTGCAGAGTCAATAGCTACAGACCTCCAAACTTAATTTGGCCTTCAGATTAGCTCAAGAACAGTGCGTAGAGAGCTTCATGGAATGGGTTTCCATGGCCGAGCAGCTGCATCCAAGCCTTACATCACCAAGTGCAATAAAGCGTTGGATGCAGTGATGTTAAGCCACTGGACTCTAGAGCAGTGGACACGTGTTCTCTGGAGCGATGAATCGCACTTCTCTGTCTGGCAATCTGATGGATGAGTCTGGGTTTGGCGGTTGCCAGGAGAACGGGACTTGCCTGACTGCATTGTGCCAAGTGTAAAGTTTGGTGGAGGGGGGATTATGGTGTGGGGGTTGTTTTTCAGGGGTTGGGCTTGGCCCCATAGTTCCAGTGAAAAGAACTCTTAATTCTTCAGCATACCAAGACATTTTGGACAATTTCATGCTCCCATCTTTGTGGGAACAGTTTGGGGATGGCCCATTCCTGTTCCAACATCAGCACCAGTGCACAAAGCAAGGTCCATAAAGACATTGAGCGAGTTTGGTGTGGAGGAACTTGACTGGCCTTCACAGAGGCCTCTTGACCTGCATCAGTGCCTGACCTCACGAATAATGGTCAAATTCCCATAAACACACTCCTAAATCTTGTGGAAAGCTTTCCCAGAAGAGTTGAAGCTGTTACAGCTGCAAAATGTTCTATTCATTCTATAAATTGAATCCAAATGGGATTTTAAAATATTGCAAAAGTACTGAACATATTAAGATTGAGATTATTTGATTTATTGTTATTGAATTATTGAATCTAGTCACAGCCCTAGTTTGACTTGATCAGTTGTACATGCCTGATTGATCCGTCTGTTATGTTACCATTTTAAGACAAAATATCAGACCAGAATAAGCTATTTTTCTGACGAGTATAGAGAGAAGGAATGTCATTTTACTTTTACTTATTTACTTGGTTATTTATTTATTTAAAAAAAAAATTGTCTGTCCTGTGTGAAGTAAGTAGACTGACGTGTACATTATTGTCTAACCTGATCAAGGCTGTTACACACTCGCCCACGTTTGTGTGGTGTTGAAGTAATTTATGCTTTCACTCCATATTATGACATCTGGGTCATAAGCATGAGGCAGCCTCATTTCTCTCGTCTACAAAATATATGACCTCTTAACTCAGAACAGTCTCTTGCACAATAGTGATCAGATCATGTTTTTGGAGAGCTTAATTTTCCATGAGGGAGTTCCGAACTAAGTATTATTGTTTATTAGTGCAATATATTAAAATGTTTTACAATAATGGAGGGAATAACTTTGTGTTTGTACTGTGCAGTTATGGGTGTGAGTGGTTTATATTGTTGGAACATTATAATAGGTCAAATCAGGTTACTATTGTCTGAAACAGCTGTGCTGACTGAATAGGGAAAACTAAAAAATGTGTTCACACAACTCATTGAATTGAAATGCTGCTTTAGGCCACCAAATCAGGTCATGGAGCCAATTTATGTGTGCAAATGATTCTTCATGCTCCCTCCCAACCAGTCTTTCACAATTTGAACCTGATGCATCTTGACATTGTCATCCTGGAATATGGCCATTATGTGTCTTCCTACATGGTTGTTTATATATATATATATATATATATATATATATATATATATATATATATATATATATATATATATATATATATATATATATATATATATATATATATATATATATATATATATATATATATATATATATATATATATATATATATATATATATATATATATATATATATATATATATATATATATATATATACAACCATGTAGGAAGACACATAATGGCCATATTACAGGATATATATACACATAACATATAACATATAACACATAACACATAACATAACATAACATAACATAACATAACATAACATAACATAACATAACATAACATAACATAACATAACATAACATAACATAACATAACATAACATAACATAACATAACATAACATAACATAACATAACATAACATAACATAACATAACATAACATAACATAACATAACATAACATAACATAACATAACAAATATATATATGATATATGTTATGTGTATATATATCCTGGAATATGGCCATTATGTGTCTTCCTACATGGTTATATATATATATATATATATTTATTGTAAATGAGATTCCAGGCTCTTAAGACATGGAAAAGAATCTGTTCAATTTATCATGCTATAGACCACCAGGTTGACAGCATCATTTGTCCTCTGTTTCTCAGGAACGCATCATGGTCCTACAATGTGGGCCGGCACAAACTCTGGCTCCGTGTACGCATACGCTCTGGACGTGCCCTCGCAGGAGAAGTTCTCTGAGCAGAGTGTGGAGGCCCTGCTGGGAAAGGAGATCCAGCTCATGCACAGAGCTCCAGTGGTATCCATCGCTGTGCTGGATGGCCGAGGGACCCCTCTGCCAGAGCCGTATGAAGTCTCCAGAGATCTGGCCAAAGCTCCAGACATGCAGGGCAGCCACTCAGTTCTCATTGCTTCTGAGGAGCAGTTTAAGGTTGGGATATTTACAACTAAATCTACCATTAACTGGGTCGGAAAAAGCTAAACTGGAAGTGAATAATCTATCTTCTGCTTTGTGTAGGTTTTCACGCTGCCTAAAGTAAGCGCAAAAACCAAGTTCAAGTTGACCGCCCACGAGGGCTGTCGAGTACGGAAGGTGGCGCTGTCGAACTTCACCAGCGTGAGCTCTGAAGAGTACTCTGAGAACGCTCTAGTGTGCCTTACCAATCTGGGTGACATGCACGTGTTCAGTGTGCCATCACTGAGACCGCAAGTACGCTACGACTGCATTCGCAAAGAAGACATCAGTGGCATTGCTTCCTGCGTGTTCACAAAGACTGGACAAGGTTAGCAGTTCATTCTCAAACAGCCTGTGAATCATTTCTAACTCTGAGCCTTTCCACTTGGTAACTAAATTGCTTTCAATGTTATTAGGATTCTACCTGATTTCGCCCTCCGAGTACGAGCGATTCTCGCTGTCAGCTCGTGTGATCACCGAGCCGCTGTGCCGAGTGGATGTGGAGCGACCTCACGATCTCTCTGCACACAGGTGAGTAACACCGATTTCTCTAATGACAGTGTCCCAACCAGGAGCAAGACATCTGCCTGTTAACTCTGAATGCCAAACTCCTGGGCGTCAGTCACAGCCAATTAGAAGATTCTTGTTCCAGATGCAATTGTTATTTTGGATCGGTGAGATTTTTATCAAACGTCCTGTTGGGTGAAATGTATTACAGTTGTATTTAATAGAATGATTTCTGAAGGATCATGCAATACTGATGGTGAAAAATTCAGCTTTGACATCACAGAAACAAATTACATTTTATAATAGATTCAAATTATTTTAAATTGTAATGATATATTTGAGTTTTAACTTTTTTCTGTGTTTTTGGAAAAGACTTATTTAAAAAAAATAAAAACTCTAACTGACCCCAAACCTTTGAACAGTAGTGTTGCGTTATTTTTGGTGGATGATCTTGCTGAAGAAATCAGTCATGTCTCCGACATTAAGAGAATATGTCTGGATTTTCAGCACATTTAAAAAACTTTTTTTTTCCTTTTTTTTTTTTTTTAGCAGTTCCAGCACAACGCTCCCACCACAGGCTAATGGAACACACAAGACACAAGAGAGCAAGACAGTTGAAACCGAAGGTAACGATTCTGTACTCAAGTCTTGACAAGATGGAAAATAAATGTCATTCTTCACCCAACTAGTTGAAATTACCAGCATTTGTGCGGTTTTGTTTTACTGGAAATTAGAATTTTTATGACTGAGGTCTAATTTATGTACTTGATGTTGAATGTCTTGTACAGCAGTTAATTTTTCTCAAACTATGATCTCATCCGCTTTACGATACAAATCACGCTTTCAAGAACATGTTGTATTTCATGAAATAAAATTATTTCATTGCTTAGGCTGAAAAAACATAAAATAAGATGTGTGGTCTTTCTCTCAGGTCTTTTGGAGGAAATGAGGAGCGCTTTGTCCTCGCCCGTCCTGGATTCTCCCAACAGCAGTGCTGACATCACTCTGGACACCACTGGCGATCTCACCGTTGAGGACGTCAAAGACTTCTTAATGTGAGTGCCCTTTATTTGTCTGTTCTGGTATATTAGAGTTGAGTGTATTTTGGGTTCCCCTCAATGCTTTGCTTCTTTAGGACTGTGGATGAAGCTGAGAATAACTTCAGGAACATCACAGAAGAGGATGGGAGGCCTCCTGGAATTCTCATCAACTGAGGCGAGCCGACAGACAGCTGGAGGTGAGGAACATTTACAGCTTAAGCAGGCTTGTGGGCGGTACGCTGTGGTCTGTGAAGAGTAGACAGGAGCTTTGTTATTGGGTGCAGAAGGGAGGTGTGTCTGACTGAGGACATGGGGCCCAGCTGAGCCTAGCAGTTATTTAATGTGCAGATCTGTGCTAGACATTTTTCTCAAGACATCTTTTTTTTCAAGAACACTTACAAGAAAATACCCCCCCAAAAAATGGCATTGAAAAAAGAAAAAACAACAAAATCTGTGAGTTACAGTAAACAACATTAACATAAACTACTACGATAACATGTCAAGGGAAAACACAACACAAATAGGTATTCATACAAAAACATGCAGACACAAATCCCAGTAAATAAGTGCTTTCCTTATGTATCTGTTCTAAACATTTATTCATAATATTTAAGAAATATTAAGGTTTTTAGTAGCATAGCATAAAATGTGTGCATCTTCCTTTTTTTCCTTTTGCTAAGAGGCAACCTTTACAGTATGAATCAGTTTTATTAAAACATTTGTTTAAATGGTTCTTATGAACAGTCTCAAATTAATCAGTAAATTGACCAATTCGTTCAGTTCCTGCATTTTTCCTTTTTTTCCTTTCCAGTTCCAACATTTTTACTTTTTTTTTTCTCACACTGAAGACTGGAGTAATGATATTTTAAAGTATAGTAAAATAGGAAAACCATTATTTTAAATTGTATTTTTGATCAAATAAATGTACGCTTGATGAGTGTAAGAGACTTCTTTCAAAAACTTAAAAAATAGTAATGATTCCAAACTTTTGACTGGTGCTGTATACTATGAAAGTAGAAGATAAAGACACAAAATGCCTGGAATCACCAAGGTTTTGTCTATTTTATTGTCAGATCACCACCTCGTCCCAATCTTTGTGACATGCTAGATGCTACAATAGTTTGCTAATGACCTCAGTCATTTTATGCTTTACCTTTAAATCCCTCTCCTTGTTTAGTAAGTACATTTGTATGCAGAGCTTCACTAAATGCACTTTGCGATTCCTGCAAGCTGGCACTCAGTAGGGATTCTGCCTCTCTCTTCCTCCTTAGTTAAGCCTAATGCATTATTATATGAACTGTTAATGTACAGAAAATTAAGAACAGACTACGTTTTCCAGCGCTTTCATTTAGCAACAATAGCCATTTTACATTTGTTTATTGTACCTCTTTGCCTCCTTGTGGACATGTTTGGTAGTGTAGAATGGTTTGAGTGAACATAAGATCAATCGGTGTGTTTGTCTGAGTGCCTGTGACTATAACGGCATTCATATTTAAAGCCTTAATGAAGATGTTCCTTTTCAGGAGCAGTTATGGGTGAAAACTCATCAGCTGAACTCATTACTTCTAATTGGATCTTGACAGAGCGGTTTGTGACTCCGGAAGTTGCATCATTGTTCATCAAGTTTTTACAATGGGAATGTTGCACTTTTTCCCCCCTGTGCCAAAAGACTGAATGATTCGTTCTATTATCTTCTTCTCCTTCACCTTTCCTCCAGTTTTTCTTTTTTTTCTCTCCCCACAACCAGTGGTTCCTTTGAGGGGGCATAAAATGGTACATTTGAGAGGTGACTTTTAAAGGGATCAGGCAATAAAACAGCCAAGATGTATTGCACAATGCCGGTAGGGGGGCTGCTTGCACTAACCCCAGTAGTTTTTCTTCTTCGTTTGTCTTTCAACATTCCTCTTTTCTTACGTCACCTCTCTTCTCACGGTGTGCCATTAATTAGCTTATGCTTAATCGAAATCGTTTCTATTTTGCCTCATCAGTTGATTTCCTAGAATACATGGCTGCTACAGTAAATCTCACGAATCTTAACGGTATTTTAGGGCAAACAACTGCTCCACGTAGGATATATGTTTATCGTGGCACAACAGAAAATAACCATTAAAGCATGACAAGGGCAAAACCCATTTAGAAGCTGAAAACTATTAAGTGCCCTGCTCATTTACAAAGGAGAAAGGTATAAACTGTTTACTTTTTTTTTCTTCTTCTCCTGACCGCCTTTTTAACTATATCTATGATACTGTGATGGTTTCTGACCACAAATCTATTGAAAAGTTCAAGTTATGGACCCTGTGGGTTTGATAGAGATATTTGTCATTTCACTCAGTCGTCTTTATTTTTTTTAAATAATGTCCCTAAACCACTTGCCATTGTAAGTAATTCAGGCAGTTAACTGTGAAGTGTGTAATTTGAAGGAACATGGTGTGTATGTAACCTTTCAGTATTCTCCTCAGTAATTCTAACTAGTTAGTTTTTTGCAACAGTATTAACACAATATGAAGGAGCTAATGACTTCTTTTTCTATTTACACAGTATTCTTTAGAATAATTTTATATGGCTTATAAGGGTTGGTATTTTGTATTTTCTAGATATTTCACTGGCATTTAGGTAACTAGGCATTTCTAACACTGCATTTTGTGGGGCATTTATAGACAGCTGTGTAGTAGAAATTACTACTATAGGTGTTAGTGTAGCTAATAGAGGGAAAGAAAGTGTTGCACAGACACATTTAGATGCTCCGACCAGATAATGCAGATGTTAGTCGGTGCGCTTTTAGAAGTATGACCTTTTAAAGTGAAAGGCTCTAGTTACATTTGTAAAACTGCACATAAACAAGTTGCTTGGTATCGTCACATTTCTCCATGCATATTCCCAGGTTTTTGTTTTGTTCTGTTACATGTCCAAGGGCCCTCACTAATTGTAGTTGTTTAATTTTTGTTTGTATATTTTTGCCTTCCATAACCTTTACTTTCCATCCAGCACCCTATCCTGTGAACATGTATTTAATTTTTATTATTCTTGTGTAGAATTTTAATTTGAGATATTGCAATGCTAATGAAATCTTGAATGTTAATAAAGTATTTACTCCATATTTCATGGCATTGTCAGTGTGGTTTGTACTCAAATTGTAATAAAAACCAAATGCCATATTTCATAGATGAGGGCCCTGCAATGAGAAGTGGTACTTTACAGCCTTTGAGGTTAATGCATTTAAATGCCTAAAATATACTTTAATGTATCTTAAGATATGGAGCCTCATTTATAAAATGTTGCATAGAAAGTCCTATATTTGATTTGATATAATTTCTCAAATGTGCGTAGGCCTATGTGTGATTCAGAGGTGGGGAAATGTACACAAAAAAAAAGTGCATACACCTTTATAAAGTGCAAAATGAAATGATCTTGAGCAGCTGAATGGTTTGACCTCCGCTTTGTAAATTAATGTAATTAACATAAAAGAGCACCAAATGCTTTACTTGAGAATGCCTAAGGTTTCCAAATACCTGCAGTTCTCCGACTCTCTACCACAAGGATTTTTTTAATGTAACAATTCTTCGAATGTGCCCAACGAAACCTTGAAAAATAGTACTCTTTTATTAAAGACAATAAGTGCTTATCACATTTAACCAACAAACAAAAATATCAAACAAGAGAAATTCTGAACATGAAGGGCTATTGCATCTCCTCCTCCTCCTCTTCTTCCTCCTCCTCCTCATCATCATCAAAATAGCGCTCCTCTGCATCACGGTTTAGGATATCCAGGTTATCATAATCTGGATTTTCATCCACTTCACTGCATTGAAAATATAAATGTTATTGAAGACATAAGAGCTAAAATATGAGCGATTAACTACATTAAATGGCATTTATTAACAACTAATTTGGAAGAGAAAGACACTGTTATGCTCCGTTTAATATTGAATTGGACATAGTTGATAGTAAAACTGGAGAATGAGTAATATGATTTAACCTGTAGTTGAAGTCATCTTTGCCATCCAAGAAGCGCTGATGCATTTGACTCAGGAACTCCTCCCTCAGCATGGATTTCTCTTCTGCAGTAGGCTCCCACTCTGCCTGTCTGGGTTCCTCACATTCTAACACACACACACACACACTCATTCATCCATCCATCAAACCGATTAAATGGAATCGTAGTTATGATGACCAAGTGAGATCTCATACCTTCCTCATCAGACTCCTCCACTGCACACTGCTCTCTCTCTTGCTCCTCCTCAAGGCGGTTCTGGATGAGTTTCTCCTGGTAGGAGTTCATAAGCAGGTCAGTGAGTCCTCCTGGGCCGTTCCTCATGGCCTCCTCTGAGCGCTGCAGGATCTCCTCTTCATTGAGATACTGTCCAATGTACTGCTCGTACAGCAGTGGATCTCGCACACGCATCTGCTCCTCGCTGAAGTACTGGCCCTCTGCCGAGACAACGTTTTCAACAAAGGATGCTAATTCTTGTCAAAAGCATATTTTCATTAAGTTCACAAAGTGTTAGAGGGGTTATTTTATAGATTTGTTTTGCTGTTTTACATTAAAAAACTTTTTTTTTTTTGAAGGGAAATTATGCATTCAATTGATCAAGTGACAGTAAAGACATTTATGTTTAAGATTTCAATTTCAAATAAATGCTGTTCTTTTGAACTTCTACTCATCAAACAATCCTGAATCCGCAACTGCAACATGCTGAACAGTTCATTCATGTGTTCATGACCTCAAGGCTGGATTATTGTAATGGTCTACTGGGTGGTGTCCCTGCTCGCTTAATAAATAAACGCCAGCTGGTCCAAAACGCAGCACCTCGAGTTCTTACTAGAACCAGGAAGTATGACCATATTAGCCCGGCTCTGTCAACCCTGCATTGGCTCCCTATTAAACATTGCATACATTTTAAAATCTTGCTAATTACTTAAAAAGCACTAAATGGTTTAGCTCCCCAGTACTTAAACAAGCTCAACGCATTATACTACATCACGTCTATGACGGTCTCAAAACTCTAGCCAGTTGAAGAAACCTAGAATATCAAAATCAATGTATCAAACCAAACATTATCAATGTCTATTATTCAAATCACTTATCAGATCCAGGCCCTATCCAGATCAGATGGTGGACCTGCGCCTAGACACGACCACAATGCAACCCTGAAGTATCAGCAGACTGTCTAGACTCTCCCTTTTGAAGGCCTCCTTCACTTCACTTTCCCTCTGTACAGATGAAACCGTTATCAAAATGATCAGAAACGACTAAAAAAACTGTTTAATGCATGAAAACAGAAAAACAACACGCCTGCAAACATGTACGCAAACGTGCTTGCCTATAGACTAAACACGTAATGCTTACATTTGTAAAAAAAAGTTTACACAAAGCAGGTACCGTTTCAAAACCTGTTTCAAAGTTTGTGTTCTCTAGCCACCGGGCACTGTTACCGTACGGATGAGCTCCCGGAACTCGCATTGAGAGTTTTCCATTTTGGTTAAAAATGTGGTGTAAGTGGCCCCAAAGTAAATAACTTGTGATTTCTTACAACGGGAATGAATCAATCAAAAAACGTACTTTAGCTGGACAACTTTTTTCTAGAGCTGCTGTACAGCCAAAACAATCTATCTTCCATTAATTTACTATTATCACTGTAAAGCTTTATTATCACAAAACAATCTATATTGTAAAAAGCACTATATAAATGAAGGTGACTTGTCAAAAATATTCAGCAGCAAATGAGCATATTATGATTTCTGAAGAATCATGTGATACATTTTAAAATGCATTCAAATAGAAAAGATTAATGAAATATTCAACATTTCTCTTGCATCATTCACCATCTTTTACTTGTTGCAATGCATTATGGGATTGCCTTCTCCGTGAAGGATTCAAGTGATGCTACTTTGGCCGATATAAGTAATCTTAATGGCAGTATCCCTAATGCAACCTTTTAGGGCTGCGGCAATAAATCGATGCATTGCGATTTGTGAGTCATTTTCTGAAATTTTCCGAATGCAACGCGATTCTCTCACATCGATTCTGAGCTTCGTTTTTAACAGCAGATAGCGCTCTAGGCTAGTTTTTAAATGCTCACAGCTGAGTCTGAGAATTGACTTGTCTCAGATTGCTTTTATGATTCGATATTAATGTAAACAGCCCACTTCAACCTGTTTGAATTTTATGACTGATTATTTTACAGAAGGTTTAAGTGGTGTGTGTAAGAAATTGGAAGCAAGCAAAGCCAATACGGCTGTTTCTAAAGCACACAGTGCCATCTGCTGTTAAAAACTAAGCTCAGAATCGATTCGAGAGAGAATCGCGATGCAATTTCAGATTCGATCCAGAATCATTTCTCGATTCGTGATGCATTGATTTATTGTCCCAGCCCTACAGCCTTCAGGAACGCAATTCAAACAACCTGGTCTTACCCTTCTGAAGAACACGAAGAGCTGCGTATCGATGGTTACGGATCCTTGTCCGGTCTGCTGTGCCAGATGCCCGTCTCTGAATCTCCTTGTAGTAATACTGCGCCCTGCAGTCACTGCTCAGGTGTGAGAAAGCGTCCATGTGCTCTGGCTTCAGATGTGCCTGATAGCGCTCTAGAAAGACTAAGGGCTTGGATTTGTACTGATCCATTAAAACCCTCTTCTTCTCCTCCAGAGTTAAGTCTGGCTCCCCCAGCTGCTGGCTTTTCACTGGACTCCCACTGGCTGCTATAGCCTCGATCATTACGCTGAGACAGCCGGATGGCTCATCCTGAGAAAAACAAGCAACAGTCACATCATGTCTAGAATCATGTCTAGAATTATATTAGTTCATGTGCTGAACCAGGTGACATCTCACCTGTAGATTTGGAGAGTAGCTTTGGGGAGTAGTAGTGTTTTGGGCCTCCTTAACATCTGTCTCAGGAGGACATCTTTCTTGAGGAGCAGGTTCATGGCACTTGCCAGATGTATTAGGTTTAGTACATGGCTCAATTTCTCCCCACAATACTGTCTTCTGCTTTAAAGAGCAGCGTCCACAGATATTCAAGAGGTTAGAATCATTTTGGGTCATCACAAAATGGCAAGATATCATACAATAATAGCATATAAGCACATCTTGATGAAAATATTTGAGCGAGAAAAGTTAGCATTTTGTCTTCATTGTCACTTTTCTCTATTTTCGTGATAGAGAATCGTGATGTAATGGAACTACAGAAGTAGCAACAGATGTTCTCTTCCATATGACAGAAAAAAGGATGAAAAAAAAGGAGGATGGGCACTGCATCCGAAATCGCATACTCTCTTGAGCAGGTACTTATTTTGTAAGTATTTACTTTGCGACTGCTAAAATGTTCTATATAGTATGAGCGTGTGTAATATGAATGTAATCTGGACATACTACATTCGCCATGTTGTATGTGAACTTACAGTTTTTTGTAAGAAAGGGGCGGAGTTTAAGCAGACTAAATGATTGGAGAAGCCATATTACATTTTGATTAAACATTACGAGGTCAACCAAATAAAAGAAAGAAAAAGAAACATGCACGGATAAATTATTCACAATAAGATAAAAAATAAGCATTTAGAAAGATGAATTTCCTTTAAATAATTATCTATTTGTGTTCCTAAGTTATGTGTCAAGACTATTATCCAAACCCATCACATTTTCTTTATTTTTAAATAATGAACCATCTTATTTTTTTAAATCTTGTCAAAATGGAGTGAATTCTTCAAGTGCAAGCAAATGTTTTCCCTTTTACCACACTATCTTCTGTTTTGTCAGTAATGTATTATCTTGAAATATGCACTCTTATTAACTATGGTGAAACAGTAAAATATATGAATGTAGCTTGAGGTTGCACAATTAAACATTACTTGTATGATAGCATGTCAAACCTTACTTTAGAATCAAAAAGCATCTTTTCACAGAAAGAGCCTTGTGCAGATGCCCATGAGCTGAGCCTGAGCACATGAATGTGATGACATCTCTCACCTGCCGATCTGGAGAGGCTGTCCATCTCTGGTCTGTCCCGCAGCTCTTCATGTTTTCACCCTCCTTGGGTTTGACACATGGCTCGATTTCTCCCCACATTTCTCCCCTTCCGTTACCGAAGACAGTTTTAGTGCTAACCGCGTTTGATATAGCACCGAGAAATGTTATTCTGCCAAATAAATATAATGTAAAATGTAAACAATATCGGCATTATTTGTAGTAGTATGATATGTTACAGACACCCGTACCTCTTAATGTACTCATTTTACATCCTTTAAGTCCTTATATGTTTGTATTTAAGAGAACAACAACAGCAGCAGCAGCGTACGTACGCCCATTAGTGTAGCCACACTAGATGTTCCGTGTGGAACATCGTAATTGCAGATTGGTAGTTCCGTTTATTTTAACCTCTGTAAATACGCCACTGTGCAGTAGAGGGCGACATACGCCAACACTCCTCTGCTCCTACTGCTTCTGCATTTGACTGGTCAGAAACCTACAAGCCAGATTTATTACAGCGACACAGCTTTCTGAATCATCTTTGACCAGAATCGTTTTTAAATTAGGCATGTTATTACTGAGAAGTTGTTTAATAACCAGCTAGGTAATTTTTGAATAACCAATACAAAAATGATCACATTAGCTGCCGTGTAGCCTACTAATAAATCTGTGGTAACTTGGTTATATACTCAGCAAAACAAAAACAAAGAAAATAAAATAGAAAGGCCCTCCCAAGTACTGCTTTTTATGGTACATATTTGTTAGCCTGGCTCAGCCCTCCTACGTACTTCCGCTCAATTTTCATTTTCCTTCAGTACTACGTCTGGGACTGTTGTGTATGCTTAGGTTTTCTCCCGAATAATTTTTTATCAGTCCAATCAGCGAACAGAGGGAGTGGCTGAGAGCGATGACGTTGATGTCGTGCGCTAGTTTGAGTTGTAGTTCAGTAATGTCGGCGGTGAAAAATGCGAGCGTGTGGCACTGGCACCGCTGACGAATGTCCAGAAGTTAAAGCCGGAGTGTGCCGAGGTGGACAAGCGAGCGAGCGAGAGTTGTGTTTTGTTTACGTTTTGTTATGTATGCTCTTTTACTTTCATTTTGTGTTAATTATTTGATTAAAAGTTGTTAAACGTTCGCCGGTTTCCGCCTCCTTATTCCCTGAACAAATGAACTCCGTTACACGGAGCAAGAACAATCACTGCTGAGTTTTGTTGGTGGCCATGATGTTGTGGTCCGGGAAAAGTATTTTTCAGCTCGCTCCGTTAGTGGTGAAGGAGTTGGCTGAAGCCGCCCGTCTCCCACCACCCGCAAAAAAAAACCCAGGCTGAATTACCGACTGCTTTTGACAGACACCAAGGTTGTGTGGTAATGGTAAATGTACTGTATTTATATAGGGCTTTTAACAGACCAATGGCCATCCAAAGCGCTTTACACATTGCCTCACATTCACCCAATCACATACCAACGGCGGTGTCAACCATGCAAGGCGCCATCCAGCTCATCGGGAGCAGCTGGGGTTAGGTGTCTTGCTCATGGACACCTCGACACTTGGTCAGGTGGAACCGGGGATCGAACCACCAACCTTCCAGTTTGTAGCCAACCTACATGAACCACTGAGCCACTGTCAACCATGTGGGCATAATTGTAATTGCTCTCCGAATCCACATCTCTGAGTTTTCAAGAATATATCACTTCAAAATTCACTGTTTATATCCTTTTTAGACCCCTGCTGAGCACCGTGCGGTTTCATGCGCTATAATTTGGATGCATTTCTAGACTTGTATTTCTTTAAATGCTGGCAAGTGTTTACAAGAGCAAAATATTTAATCACCGCTCAAAAAATAAAAGAAGAAAAGCACGTAAACATTTGAATTGGGCTGTTATTTAAGGCAGCATTTATTCTTATCATACCAAGCATATGACATTTTATTTACAGCATATACAATTCATGTTATGATAGCACGGGATATGCGCCACGAGAGCAGCGCGTTCCGATCACAAAACTCTCCTCTCCACCGTGAATAAATCACAATCCGAATGCACGAGGTTTTATCACTGACACTGAGGTGGTGTGCTAGCCTAGTGGTGTGCACAGTTAATGTGAGAGAATCAAAGGCGAACGACGCGTGACATACGTCACGACCAAACGTTAGCGATTGGTTAGGCAGATCGCTCTTGGCAGATCCAATAGTTTTAAACTTCAACAGAGTACCCGCCTTCAAGGAAGTAAACGCTTGTCAATGGAGAGTGGCCAGACTCTTTGTACAAATGAAATGTACGGGAGTCTGGTAAGACCAGGCTACATATTTGTAGGAACATAAAAAGATTCAGCAACTGAGATTTTTCACAAACATTTGATGAATCAGAATCAGAAAGGGCTTTATTGCCAAGTGTGCTTGCACACACAAGGAATTTTTCTTGGTGCTGAAGTTAAGTGCACATTGGAGAACAGAAATGGAACCGGCAATTGTAAAACAGCTTTGTCATCACCTGACCCCATGCAGCCGCTCTGAAGAAGCTGCACTTACTGCACCAGATGGCTGCTCTCAATTTGCTCTTGCAGTGCTTTGATGGCATTCATCACATTGACATGGAGTCGGTGCCAAAACATCCATAGGCACTCAAGTCGAACACTCTTTATGGAAGGCAGTAGACAAGGCATATTCGTTTCAACTAGGCACAGGTAAAACATCATGAAATCGTCTCAGGTTACTGACATAACCTCAAAATGAACTATGCGGAAACACCTTTCTCCACAAAATAATGAAGCCTAATTGAAATGATATTGCACTGCGATGTCCAATGGTGTTCAAGGACGCAAGTTAGGGGCGGGAACTCTCCATATATAACGTGGCACTGAGAGACGTTCAGAATCTTTCGAATGAATAAGCAATTCACGAATAAGTGACATGGCATGATCACAACGTCGTGTTCCATAATTTCAGGGAACCAAAGTTACATCCCGTTTCAATATTGGTCTCTCAACGTTGCGTCATCTATGGGAACATAATCCAATCGCGTAGTGTTACTGCGAAGGGTACAAACAGAGCTAATTGCCCTAAGTACAAGATACAACTATCACAACAGGTTGCATTGTAAAACATGTCTTACGGTGCTAACACACAGCAGAGAAGACTACCGGACCTAGTTGAACACCAGCGTTTCAGAGTAATGGGTTGGCTAAGCAGCAGCAACAAACGCATTGGCGGACCTGGTTGGAACTCTGCACCTGAGAGAAGGGGGCGGCATTTACCTATAGCAACTGTAGTGTGCGAGTAAATACAAGAGATAGAAGCTGCAAATCTCAGCACTTTGCTCAAATCAGCAAACATCCAGATTGTAAAACCTGGTGAAAAAGCTTGAGGAATCCATCCTGCTGCCGAGCAAATGTGTTCAATGGACATACCATGGCCATGAGGAAGCCATAGGGCACACCTATAGGGAACACCTATAGGCCACTTCACATTTTGTGAACTATAAGCCAGAGCTATCGCATCCACAATCAAAGGTGATAGCCTCTGTTCTGATACCGGCAGACCTTTAGTGCGGCCTCCAAAAAAAAAAAGAGCTGCTCAGAAAGCCTAAATGGTCTAGTGCTCTCGATATGAACATGCAGCGTATGGGGCAAAGCAACTGCAAAGGAGAAGTGGTTCACTCAGAGCAAAGGCTGATAGAGCAATAACCTGGGTTCTGAACGGGGTTGACAGCGCCTTAGGAACATATCCTTCTCTTGGTCTGAGGACAACTCTACAGTCATCAGGGCCAAAATCCACCTGTCTTGTAAACCATCTTGTTTATGTTTATGCATTTGGCAGACACTTTTATCCAAAGCGACTTACAGTGCCCTTATTACAGGGACAATCTCCCTGGAGCAACATGCCTTGCTCAAGGACACACTGGTGGTAACCTGGTGGGATCGAACCAGCAACCTTCTGCATATCAGTTCCAAGGTTTAACCCACTGGACCACCATCTCACCATCTTGCACCTCATAAAAACTTGACTGCCATGTCATTGTGGCAATATACACTGTGTAGAAGGTGTGCTGCCGCCTTGGCACTCTTGCAAGAAGGCCAGGATGATGTAATTGAGCGATTCACTGGGTCCTCCTGCATTGAGCTGCACTAGCTCTCAAAAACTCTCAGTTTATGAGCATAAAAGCATCTTGTAGAAGGGCCCTCAGTTCAGTAATTGTATTCAGCACGCGCTGAGGCAGAGTAACTAATGTTGACAGGCTCTGCTGAGCAGCCGTGTGGATTCCACAATTCTGGATTGGGATGCCAGATTAAACCCTTTGCTCGAGAGAGGAGGCCTGCTAAATGTGTCTTACTCTCATGTTATTTACTTTTACTTCCACAAGCTTCTTCTGAATTAAAAAGAAAAAATGTTTTTAGCATCTCATGATATTAAAAATACTGGGCCTATGGCTGGGAACATACAGGTAAAATCTGGGAGTTTGTCTGCAATCCCTGAGTTGCTGTGATCATATTCCTGCTCATGCCACTACCTTTGTAGGTTCAAACCAAGCCAGTAGCACTCCTCTCAGAAATTGAAGCCTCCGCGCCTCGATCGCCCCCAGGTGGTTGGTCCCAGTATAGGTCATAACACCCGCCCCTCCTTTCTAATGGATGCGAGACAAACTAAACAAACAAATTACACTATACAAATATTTTTTTCCCAAAGTTGGTTTCTCTCATTGTAGGCAGTTTTTATCACAATGATTACATTTCAAGTGTTCGTTATTTAAATAAGTTTAGTTTTAGTTAGTTATTTGATGCTATAAAAACACTATTGGGGGTGACAGACAGCTTCTCTTAATGAAGTTGTCACTGAGGCACTAACAGACTTTTTTTCGGGATTTTTGGGAGGAGATTTAATCTCTATTTTTCCATAAGAGAATGAAGTAATTGATCGTCCATATTTTTTTACGGTCTATGGTTCAAACAGTTAACTATTTTAAGGCTGCTAGGTCTGAACTGGCTCTGCTTCTCTCTGTCTATGTGTGTTTGTCCCTTGTGATGGACAAAAGACATTTGTCTGAAAACAATTTTTGTGTATGCTTTAATATATTACAATTATAATTATAATTAAAATAATATAGAACTGTCTATATAAATTTAAAAAACAAAATACACATCTTCCTTTTGCTATAAAATATTTATGTGTAGATACAGGGAATATCCCTCAGATTAGTTGTGGTCATTACACAATACAAGGTAATACAATGTAGAAATACAATTCTATAGCTTTTCAAACACTCTTTCAAACACATTCTTTGCTTTATCAACCAAGCCATATCAAATCCAAAAAAATAAATCAAACTTATTGCAGACAGTTTATGTAAATAAACAAGTCCCATTGCAATAACAGAAGAGAAAAAGAAAAAAAAACAGAGGAATTACTGTCATCATGAAAGCTTGAGGAAAATGCTTTGATTATTTATTGAAGGGTTAAGGACATTTGGCTGCTTGATGGCAAAAGCTCAAGTAAAAAAAAAAAAAACAGCTGATAATGTCCACATGCCCAAAGTGATTAAAACACTTTAAGCAATTAAATACTACTCCATCCATACAGATCTATCATTTATTCAATAGCAATTAAAAAACTCTTGCAAAAAAATGTGGATCTAGTACCGCAAGATGCAAGAAACACTGCACACTTAGTCTCAAAGCCCAATATTAAACTGATGTCAGAGTACATACTTTTATCAATTGTAATCATCAATGATTTTCGCTTACAACTAAACCTCTTGCACCCATCTCATCATAAAATATTGCATTAGACAACAAATGGGTTTACTCAGTTCTACAAAGAGGAATACCTTGTAATTACATCTCAGTGCAATTAGATAAGTCTACAAATGAAAAGTATCTGAAAATCGAAATATCAAAACCTTCAAAAAAAAACACACCCAGATGTTTATATTTCTAAACCTCTCCGTAACATGCAACTGATTTTCCTCCTTCATCTTTTGAGGAGAATCAGAAATGAAGGAAAATAGTAAATTAGCACAGCACAAAAGCTGCATCGACTACTTTAAATCTCAGGTGACACGTTGATGGACATATCATTTAAAGAGCAGGATCTGCAGGCGTCATTTACCTGCGAATTTCCAAAAACATCATGGCTTAGTTTAACTATACAAAAATCACATTAACCCTTTTAAAAAAAAAATCTAAACATACCTCTGATGTACACTCCCTTAGTCTTCTGCTTTGATAGTTATAAAGTTTGAACATCAGGAGAAACAAAACGAGCTTACATTTACATTTGAATTACTGTGTCCTTCACATGCAACTTGTGCCACCGCCAAGGGCAACAAAATGTTAAGATAGGATGTTGTGGTTAAATTAGGATATAATGTAGAGTGTAGCAGAAATTGTAATATACATTTAGAGATGAACCTGAGTATGGTAAAGGGTTGTTATGTGAGATGCACGTTACTGGCTATGTTTGTGTAAAAGGTGAGTAACCTAACTGGGTAAAGTTACAGAAACATGTATAGTGTATTGCACTCAGGCTACAGATCATTTGTAGTTTGGTTCTCATTGGATCTATGTAACACCACGACACACCCTTCAATAGAAAAATAAAAATCATCTCAATATCAGTAGGCCTAAACAGACTAGAATTGATCCCACAGCTATTCGATTTAAAAAAAAAAAAGAAACAAAAAGAAAACCTTGTACATTCACAAGAAGACAACAGAGGACAATTCAAATTGATATGTGCAAAAACACTATAGATCTCTATAAAAAATATGTGCATATGAATAGAGCTTGTTTCTCCACTAATACAATATGTTCTCTATTTACACGAGTCAATAAAGTACATAACTTGTACAGTTCTTATTAGTCTTTTAATCTGTATACTCTGTCTTTACAGAAAACATTAGCAATGCTCATGACAAAGAGAGGAAAGACTGACAAATATGATACAAATGATACATAACACTACACATCCTGAACTCAAATCAATGTGATTGAGCACTGGGACTAAAATAAGAACCAGAGTTCCATTTGGAAACCTGAAATTGCATATCCCATGTTCAACACCCTTCCTGATTACAGTCAGATCAAACGTTGTTCTCACTCTAGGATCGGCTGCCATTTCTGGCTGGCTTTCATGATGATATTACATTTGAAAAAGAAAACTTTGGCTACAGAAAGAGGTCAACATCCCCCATTCAACTTGTTGCTGCACCCTCATGTGCGAACGGTACAATTTGGCTAAAGCCTGTGTCCCTCATTGGGCTGTCCTGTTTACAGAGCTGAAGTCTGTGGATTCTTCAAATCTGCTATCAAAGGGGGGTGGCTGTGTGCTTTCACACAGAATGCCTGCCAGACTGCCCATCGGGGCAGGGTGCGGCAGGGACAGATACTCGGCACAGTGAGAGGGGTGCCGCTCTACTTTGATGAGCGGCTGGGTTGACAGCTGGTTCTCCGGCAAATCCAGCGAGTCCCGCTGCAGAGCCAGGTCATAGGATGGCGTCCTCCTCCGCAGTAACGTGCTGCTCTCTGACAGCTTTTTCATGGATGCAAGCGAGGCAGGGGCCTTCATTTCGAATGGAGGCTCGATGGAGATACAGGGAGGGCTCATCTTTTTCTTCCGGGGAATGTGCAATGACTGTCCACGCATCGGAACGTGCCTCTTTTCGCTGAGTTCTTGACCAAACAGCCCATTATCTCCTGAAGAGCAAATCTCAATTGAGTGCCTGCGATGGTCATCGGTACCGTAGGGTTTTTCCAGAAAACCCTCAGTGTCCACACTGAAGCACTTCTTCGGATCTTTGACACTTAACTCGCCCAAGTTGGCAGCACTGCTGCAGTTCTTCACAAGGATGGGAAGCAACGTCCCTGAGGTGGCGTAAGGAGACAGGGAGTGACTCCGTGCTTCTGCCTGGACCCCTGCCCACAGCCGTGCTGTACTGTTGATGTGGCGGACCTCCTCGTCGGTCGGATCAGCGGAGTCAAACATGGAGCCACTGGGGCTGGTGCTTCTGCTGCTGCTGGCCAGGCTAGGAGATCGAGAAGGGATGTTGTGCTGGCTAAGGGGCTGCTGGAAGGTGCGGACACTGGATGCATGTCCATGTGGGGGCAGCAAGGGTGATCCCTGAGGGATGCTGGGGCCGGTGATTCGAGGAACATGTAGCTTGAAACTGCCTGTAGTTATCCCTGCCTGTCTTTCAAGATTGTCGAAAGTTTGCACATCGATGGAGTCATTTTTAATAGCCACCTGAAAGAATAAAAACATAGGACAGAGTGAACATGTAGCCTGCAATCTCTGCACAACAGTAAAGTACTTAAAAGTGGGGTAAGCGATATTTGAAAATGCCGTTGATATGGGTTTGAGACCGACTCGGAGCAGGGTGGATAGGATTGGAGGGTGAGCAATGAAGAGAGGGGTGTGTTTGTTTGGGTTGATTTCAAATATCAACAATGTTCAGCAACGACTTTGAGAAATATCGCTTACCCCACCTTTGACCGATGGGACATGCAAGAGTGTACCTGTCTGCGTAAAGTCCTGCCTATGCTGTGGGTTGGAGAGGAAATGGGAGGGGGAATCTTGGGGAGGCAGCTGAATTGAGAATGGGGAGGAACACCAGGGACCTGGAGCAGGGAACGGCTTTCGCATGGCTGGGAGTGGACTGAGGTAATGGAGCCTATGGAAAAGGTTAATGAATACTTTTCTTAAGTTTTTGTTCTTTTGTCTTTAGTCAATATTTATTAATGCACAAGGTCATGTATTCTGGGTCTTTATACCTAATTCAAGATACCCTTGACTGGTCTCCACTTCTTCCAGTGGATATGGAGCACTGGCTGGCCTCACAGGGCGAAACATGTAGCTGTCATTGGGCAAAGAGTGCATCCTTGACACAGACATTTTCCGTGGAGAGAGCAAATTCTCCTGTGTCCTTTGCATCCCCTCATCCTGCGGAAGAGAAATGTATTACTCTGCTTTTGCCCTCACATAAACTCACAAACATCTAGAGCCAAGCTTGCCAGGTTCATTCACCAGCTCACTGCAGTTGACAAAGCAAATATACTCCTTGCCAGAGCAGCCCATGAGGGGTAACAAATGGTTCATAGCCTCCCCGTAGAGCCTCACTTCTCACTGTCCACATCGCCTCAGCATATTTTCTTTGTATTGTGACAACTCAGCACCCAATAAAACACAAATGCAATTCTGTTGCCTGCAGCTAACTCAGGCTGTTTCTTATAGAGTTAATGGTGCACAGTAAGTGCGAAACTAAACAAACTAAAACAAATGGGACAAGTTTTGTATACTATTATACTACCAGTTCATTATACAAGGGGTTTTCAAACTTTTTGATGCCAAAATATGACGAACCCCAAATAACCAAAAATATAAAAGGAAGCTATATATTTTCATGTATAAACAAACATATTAAGTGTGATGTTATAAAGACAATGTGTTTCCAAAGTTAACTAGTTTTGATATTGTCACTGCACCAAAGAAAATTCTTACAATATTATCTCAAATATCAAATTATTTACATTATATTAAGATAGGGTATCTTTTTTCTACCCACTATTTAGAGTATGTAGATGTAGAAGTCTGAAGAAAAATATTTGTATTAGGCTTAAATAATATTGTGATGGCTAAGGTCATTTCTTAAAATAATAAATAATTTAAATGTTTACAGGTTTTCTTTTTTTTTAATTGGTTTCTTTTGGTTTTTAAATTAGTATTAATTTATATTGTTTTCTTGATGTTTGATAGTCTAATAATTCTAATAAGTGCATGCTAGTGACTGAATAAAAGACAGAGGTATGGGTTCTTAATCTTTATTCAATGTTTGTTTTTGTGCTATTGTGTTTCTCACTTGTGGTTCTGTCAGATCCATGACTGCAGCATTCATATTTCTTGTCGGAAATTATGGGTTTTGGGATTGGATTTGTGTAAAAGGGTTGTTTGTTCATTTGAATGTCTGTTACAGTATATAATTTTTTTTAAGATGAGTCATTTTCATTATTGCTTTATGGAAAATGTGAGGAAATATATATATATATATTGGGCTGGGTATCGATTCAGATGTTCCAATTCGATTCGATTTCGATTTACAAGCTCTCAAATCGATTGGATTTTGATTCTCGATTCAATTTATTTTATACAATTTTGTTTTTATGGATATTTTGATATATTTATTATAAAACATAAAAAGGATATCGGATGATTTTCAGCAATTTTCAGTACACAACAAGCTTTTCTTGCGATTTTGCCGACCGTCATGTGTGCAGTTACTTTTCATACACGAGAAGCATGTTCATACCTGGACACAAGTAGTTGCCGTGGTGCTGACTTATGTGGAGGAAATCTGTTTATAATATAAGCTATTAGGTTTGAATTATTGGTCCTACGCTGTCTATTGACTCAGTTGATTTGAATATGTCTATAACGTACGTTCTTATAAGTGAACCGCTCAAGTTTGATACAATGATCACAATGCAAGGCAAGTATTCACATGTATGTGATCTATTTTTAGTGGTTGTGTGCTCAGCTGTGGGGATGTTGCAACGTCTGGGTGATGTCTCATTAAATGGTTAAGCAGATTTGTAGTATTACTACACCATTTCACCTCAGCATTACAAATGTCGCCAACACGCCGGAAGCCGCCATTTAAGCACTGAATGAATGAATTAATGACAGGTGCGCCTCTTGCTCCTTTGTAACATTGCGCAAGGCAAATAAGAAGGTGACATCTAGTGGAGAAGACTAGTAATTTGATTTACGTTAATCTTATGTTCAATGTTTGCGAAAATAAATATGAAAAAAAAAATCGATTCGTGGCCTTTGAGAATCGTTTTTGAATCGACCACATTTTAAAAAACGATTAATCGAAAAAAAGAAAAAAAACTCTGTTTAGTTAAAATGACTGGATTTTTGCTGCTGAGTTAGTTCTGGTGACGGATCCCTGGAGAAAAAACTGGTAAAGAAATGCTACATACTTTATAGTGATGTTATCGTGGCATAATAATCTGTGTGGTTGTAAAATGTATTAGCTGTATGAATTGAAATTGAATGAAGCTATACCTGTGGAATCGTTCACAGACAGCATAACACAATTCAACTAATAAAGATTTTCATCGCTGACAAACAATAGGATGTATTTGCAGATTCCACTGCCACTTTATCTAATGCTCCAAGTGAGAAACAGCTTCAGACGATTCAGTACGTGCAGGGAACTGAACAAATAATTCAAATTGATTTGTGAACCAATTTAGAAAGTTTTGCCAGTTTGTGAATGGGGCATTGCTCATGCACCCGAAAAAAGAGACAGCATGCTTGGAATAAATTATGCATTTCTTAACATGTATTGCATTAAAATAAAGTAACGAGAAGAATGTCGCTCAGGGTAACGAAATTAAATTCGGGTTTTTTTTCCGTAAAAAAATACTTGAGTAAAAGTACCCACATTTAAATCTACTCTTAAAAGTAAAAATTTTCAACAAAAAATAATTACTCAAGTAAATGTAATGAAGTAAACATACTTCATTACTACCCACCTCTGCACAAGTTTCCCTGCCTTCAGGCCCTGAAGAACTCCCTGCTGAGACGTTGCTGAGACGGCGAGCCATTTTCATTTTCATCTCCATCTCAATCTCAGCATCCATTTCCGCATCTTCTTTAGCCTCCTTATTGCTCTCCTCCAGGTGTTTCATCAATACGGCCACCACCACGTTAACCAGCACAAACTGAGCCATTAGCACAAAGGTGACAAAGTAGATGGGGGAGACCAGAGGCAGATAGGTGAAGCATTCGTCCGGATGAAGGCAATCTCGCAGAGTGTCCTGCACATATGCAACATGTTAATGACCTGCACCTGTGAAACCCTCTCAATACAGTTACAAAAGAAAAACTCTTCTGCAGCGTAGTACCTTCATTATGCCACTCCAGTTATCCCCTGTCGACACTCTGAATAATGTTAAAAAGGCCATCCCAAAGTTCTCAAATGTGGCGTGTCGACTAAGTCCTTCACATGGATTGCTGTCAGTGCATTCTAGATAAAAATATTGGTAGACATTAGTATAACAAGAATCAAATACTTTTAAACATCTTATACATAAAAAGCATTATCACTGAATGCGTTCCTAAAAGTGAAGATAACCTGACAGGGACACAATAATTAGCATTGATTTTAAAGTTGAAGGCTAATGAAAGTAATTAGAGTCCTTTAAGAGAAAGCATAATCCTGTCAGTTGTGTTCCAGAGGCCTCTCGCAGGGATATAAGTAGCATAGAAATGTTTCTTTGAGTCTAGAGGCTATCTCACAAAAATGCTACCATTGCAGAAGCAAGCTCTAAAGATCAACAGAGCTAATTTAGCTTCTTCTTCCATTATGACAGTACTGTAGTCTAAGGAGAGCTCTAACACGGAGAGAAACATTCCCATGGGGGCCAGATTGAAGCATTTCTGACCTAAAAATGAGAGTGGCAGCTAAGGTAGAGCAAAGCCGCTAAAACTGTGAAATGCAGAGCTCAGTATGAACAGTGGGCAGGATTGCAGCACTGACCTAGTTTCCCAAAAAGCTCCACGCCAAGTGCCGCATAAATGAAGAAGAGGAGCATAAACAGCAAGCCCAGATTTCCCACCTAAAGAGAGGAAGTGCATTATCACAGTATGTTATTAAACAATCAATCATGGGGAGTAGAATTGTGTTATAGATACTTTATCTCCAACTTTTACTCTGTCTATGTCTTACATATCCACACTGTACAGTACATTTACTGTATATATATATATATATATATATATATATATATATATATATATATATATACACACACAGTGGCAAGAAGAAGTATGTCAACCACTTGCAGAATCTGTGAAAATGTGAATAATTTTAACTAAATAAAAGAGATCATATAAAATGCATGTTATTTTTTATTTAGTACTGTCCTGAATAAGATCCATCCATCCATCCATCTTCTTCCGCTTTATCCGGGGCCGGGTCGCGGGGGCAGCAGTCTAAGCAGAGATGCCCAGACTTCCCTCTCCCTAGACACTTCCTCTAGCTCTTCCGGGGGGACACCGAGGCGTTCCAAGGCCAGCCGGGAGACAGAGTCCCTCCAGCGTGTCCTTGGTCTTCCCCGGGGCCTCCTCCCGGTTGGACATGCCCGAAACACCTTCCCGGGAAGGCGTTCAGGAGGCATCCGGAACAGATGCCCGAGCCACCTCAGCTGTCCCCTCTCGATGTGGAGGAGCAGCGGCTCTACTCCGAGTTCCTCCCGAGTGACTGAGCTTCTCACCCTATCTCTAAGGGAGCGCCCAGCCACCCTGCGGAGAAAGCTCATTTCGGCCGCCTGTATCCGGGATCTTGTCCTTTCGGTCATGACCCAAAGCTCATGACCATAGGTGAGAGTAGGAACGTAGATTGACCGGTAAATCGAGAGCTTCGCCTTACGGCTTAGCTCTTTCTTCACCACGACAGACCGGTACATCGACCGCATTACTGCAGAAGCTGCACCGATCCGTCTGTCAATCTCCCGTTCCATCCTCCCCTCACTCGTGAACAAGACCCCTAGATACTTGAACTCCTCCACTTGGGGCAGGAACTCTCCACCAACCTGAAGTGGGCAAGCCACCCTTTTCCGACTGAGGACCATGGCCTCGGATTTGGAGGTGCTGATTCCCATCCCAGCCGCTTCACACTCGGCTGCAAACCGTCCCAGTGCATGCTGGAGGTCCTGGTTAGAAGGGGCCAACACGACAACGTCATCCGCAAAGAGCAGAGACGAAACCGTGTGGTCCCCAAACCTGACACCCTCCGGCCCTTGGCTGCGCCTAGAAATTCTGTCCATAAAAATTATGAACAGAACCGGCGACAAAGGGCAGCCCTGCCGGAGTCCAACATGCACCGGGAACAAGTCTGACTTACTGCCGGCAATGCGGACCAAACTCCTGCTTCGGTCATACAGGGACCGGACAGCCCTCAGCAAAGGACCCCGGACCCCATATTCCCCCAGCACCCTCCACAGGACGCCGCGAGGGACACGGTCGAATGCCTTCTCCAAATCCACAAAACAAATGTGGACTGGTTGGGCAAACTCCCATGAACCCTCCAGCACCCTGTAGAGGGTATAGAGCTGGTCCAGTGTTCCACGACCAGGACGAAAACCACACTGTTCCTCCTGAATCCGAGGTTCCACTATCGGCCGAATTCTCCTCTCCAGTACCCTGGCATAGACTTTCCCGGGGAGGCTGAGAAGTGTGATCCCCCTATAGTTGGAACACACCCTCCGGTCCCCCTTCTTAAAAAGAGGGACCACCACCCCGGTCTGCCATCCCAGAGGCACTGTCCCCGACCGCCACGCGATGCTGCAGAGGCGTGTCAGCCAAGACAGCCCCACAACATCCAGAGACTTGAGGTACTCAGGGCGGATCTCATCCACCCCCGGTGCCTTGCCACCGAGGAGTTTCTTGACCACCTCGGTGACTTCAGCTTGGGTGATGGACGAGTCCTCCTCTGAGCCCCCAACCTCTGCTTCCTCAATGGAAGACGTGACGGCGGGATTGAGGAGATCCTCGAAGTATTCCTTCCACCGTCCGACAACATCCCCAGTTGAGGTCAACAGCCGCCCATCGCCACTGTAAACAGCGTTGGTAGGGCACTGCTTCCCCCTCCTGAGGCGCCGGACGGTTTGCCAGAATCTCTTCGAGGCCAGCCGATAGTCCTTTTCCATGGCCTCACCGAACTCCTCCCAGGCCCGAGTTTTTGCCTCCACAACCACCCGGGCTGCAGTCCGTTTAGCCTGCCGGTACCTGTCAGCTGCCTCAGGAGTCCCACAAGCCAACCAGGCCCGATAGGACTCCTTCTTCAGCTTGACGGCATCCCTTACTTCCGGTGTCCACCACCGGGTTCGGGGATTGCCGCCTCGACAGGCACCGGAGACCTTGCGTCCACAGCTCCGAGCAGCCGCTTTGACAATGGAGGTGGAGAACATGGTCCACTCGGACTCAATATCTCCAGCCTCCCTCGGGATCCGGTCGAAGCTCTGCCGGAGGCAGGAGTTGAAGATCTCTCTGACAGGAGACTCGGCCAAACGTTCCCAGCAGACCCTCACAGTACGTTTGGGTCTACCGAGTCTATCCAGCTTCCTCCCCCGCCATCGGATCCAACTCACCACCAGGTGGTGATCAGTTGACAGCTCCGCCCCTCTCTTCACCCGAGTGTCCAAGACATACGGCCGCAGGTCAGATGAAACGACCACAAAGTCGATCATTGACCTACGACCTAGGGTGTCCTGGTGCCATGTGCACTGATGGACACCCTTATGCTTGAACATGGTGTTCGTTATGGACAAACTGTAACTAGCACAGAAGTCCAATAACTGAACACCACTCGGGTTCAGATCAGGGGGGCCGTTCCTCCCAATCACGCCCCTCCAGGTTTCACTGTCATTGCCCACGTGGGCGTTGAAGTCCCCCAGTAGAACGACGGAGTCCCCAGTCGGAGCACTCTCCAGCACCCCTCCCAGGGACACCAAGAAGGTTGGGTACTCTGCACTGCTGTTTGGCCCGTAGGCACACACAACAGTGAGAGACCTATCCCCGAGCCGAAGCCGGGGGCCTAGACGACCCGATCCCTGGACACGGAAACTGGCTCTTGGGACATGGAATGTCACCTCGCTGGCGGGGAAAGAGCCTGAGATTGTGCGTGAGGTTGAGAGGTTCCGACTAGAGATAGTCGGAATCACCTCCACGCACGGCTTGGGCTCTGGAACCACACTCCTCGAGAGGGGATGGACTCTTCACCACTCTGGAGTTGCCCATGGTGAGAGGCGGCGGGCTGGTGTGGGTTTGCTTATAGCCCCCCAGCTCTGCCGCCATGTGTTGGAGTTTACCCCAGTGAACGAGAGGGTTGTTTCCCTGAATAAGATATTTTACTTTTTTTTTTTTTTTTACATATAGTCCACAAGACAAAAAAATTGTTGAATTTATTAAAATAACCCCCGTTCAAAAGTTTATGAACCATTAATTCCTTAATACTGTGTGTCGTTCCCTGGATGATCCGTGGCTGTTTTTTTGTTTTGTGATGGTTGTTCATGAGTCCCTTGTTTGTCCTGAGCAGTTAAACTGCCCAATGTTCTTCAGAAAAATCCTCCAGGTCCTGCACCTTCTTCAGTTTTCCAGCATCTTTTGCATATTTTAACCCTCTCCAGCAGGGACTGTATGATTTTGAGATCCATCTTTTCACACTGAGGATTGAGGGACTCAAACACAACTACTAAAAAAGGGTCAAACATTCACTGATGCTCCAGAAGGAAACACAAACACAAACTTTTGAACAGGATGAAGATGTCCACATTTTTCTTATTTTGTTTAAATATATATATATATATTTAATTTAGTACTGCCCTTCAGAAGCAACAGAAGATACTTGCTTGTTTCCCAGAAGACAAATTGAGTACAATTTACCTTGATCTTCAAATTCAATAAGTTTTCAATAAGGCTCTTAATGCATCGTGTTTCCTTCTGGAGCATCAGTGAATGTTTCAACCTTTTTTAGTAGTTGTGTTTGAGTCCCTCAATCGTCCTCAGAGTGGTTCAAATATGCAAAAAATGCTGGAAAACTGAAGAATGTGCAGGATCTGGAGGATTTTTCTGAAGAACATTGGGCAGTTTAACTGCTCAAGACAAACAAGGGACTCAGGAACAACCATCACAAAAAAACCATCACAGCCGTGGATCATCCAGTGAACGACACACAGTATTGAGAATGAATGGTTTAATTTTTTTTGAATGGGTCATTTTAACGAATTCAGCGTTTTTTTTGTTGTCTTGTGGACTATATGTAAACATTTCTTATATAAAATATCTTATTCAGGACAGTACTAAATAAAAAATAACATGCATTTTGTATGATCTCTTTTATTTAGTTAAAATTATTCACATTTTCACAGATTCTGCAAGTGGTTCACATACTTTTTCTTGCCACTGTATATATATCTCATTTACATATAATATAATACAAATAATAATATAATATAAATAAAAGTATTTACATATAAATAAATTTAATATAAATGTATAATAAATATTTTTGATAAAAATACACATTTATATTAATTAATTATTGAATTAATTAAAAGATGAAAAAACAAATGAATGAATGAATATAAAAACCCACAAAATTAGGTACCTGTGGTAAAGCTTGCATTACTGTGTCCAGCAGGGCTCTCATGCCTGTAGCCATCTTCAAAAGCTTCAGTACTGTTGGGCAAAAGCACAGAAAAACACATCCATTTGTAATAGACTACACAAATACATTTTGTATGGTCTGTGAAAAAAATAAGAAGCTAAAAGACTGCAGTACCTCTAGCTATCCTTAGCACCCTCATAATGCGGATGATGGTGGGGTTGATTGGCAGCGCTGCATTCATCTTGATCTCCTCCAGTGTGATGCCCATGATAGAGAGCAGGACTATGGCTAGATCCAGCTGGTTCCATCTGCCAACACATTAAAACATCATACAGTTAAAATACGACATCCAGCACTGAATGCCATTTAGCTAATCGGTGTCTGAACATTAAGCAAGCTGAGCAAACAAACCGTACACAGATTTATAAGCATATTGCAAATACAACAACATACGGATGATTGCACCTGTACATGTGCTAATGTGAGATTAATGACAAACAACAGGGATCACGACTCCTTTTAATTTAGCATGTTTCATTTAACTGAAACAAATGATTCATCCCATTCCCTATGCATGACATCAGACGCCACATATTAAAACATGACTTAATCACACTGTCACGCTTAATTACAGAGGTGTTTTACAATGTGTTAGAGAGGTTAGTGAAGTTGTCTTGTGATAATACTGTATACATATTTCATTTTAGGATTTAAATACTTGATTAGGTGTTATTACAGTTACATTTATAATATTGCCAAAAAACTGCAGATATGGATATGGTTAATTTACGGTGCTTTCGCACAAGCACTATTGGTGCGCACCCAGGTTCATGGACGTCAGAGTTCGATTTGTTTGGATGATATGAACACTGTTTTCCGAACTGGGGTGTGCGCCCACACCGCCCGAGTCCGCATAAAAAGGGTGGTCTGGGGTACGGTTCATGTAAACTCCGGTACGATTACCTGCTCATATGAAATCATAGAAGTGTACCACTATTAATGTGATTTGTTAAAACCGTGTTTGTGTGTGTTCTCACTCACTTTCCTGACAAGCGTGACTGACTCACTGAAAGCAGAGAATGTGTATTTTTTTGCTAGACTCCTGCGCTCTTTGGCAGTACATTCACGGCAGATAGATGCAAGTGCTGTTATGTGCTGATGCTTTAAAAACAAAGCCAAAACTTCAAAAACCACAACATAAAAGTGAGGTGAGTACCGTTATGCATTTTGCTGCAGGAGGGGGTAAACAGTATCGCGGTTCAGACCCAAATAATATAGTTAGAACACAATCCAGTGGGGGCAGGGGGCGCTATCAAATTCAGGTTCGGAACAGGTAATCGAACCAAGTGTGAAAGCACCCTTAGATTTAATTAATCCACATTTTATATGATGAACAGATCTCGAGCTTGCTAAAGTCTGGTGGATTCTGATTGGGTGTCAATGCTTTTATCATTCATCAGCTGGAAAAAAAATCGCTTTGAAAGTGATTCCAACGATATCGTTTTAGCTGTGGTGTGGACTCTGCTATTCTTTTATATTTAGAATGATTTTTAGAACTATATCTTTATCGTTATCGTTCTTGGTGTGAACGGGCTTTAATACACAAGAATGAATCTCATTGGTTCTGGCACGTCAAACGAACATGCTTAAGCTTCTGTTTACCACAACTGATGTGTAAGTCACATCATTTGTGGAATTAAAAGCCTAAATTCAATCTGTTCATCATATAAAGTGATCGAGACAAGTTATTTTACAATCTTTGTATAAACTTTTTGATGTGACAAAGTCATAGTTGCATGGACTGTCAACAGAGGGGCAGAAATCTCTCAGGTTTCATCTTCATTTGTATTTTGAACATGAATGAAAGTCTTAGGGGTTGGGAATGACATGAGGGTCAGTAAATGATGACATATTTGTCAATTTTGGGTGAACTAACCTTTAAAGTACACATATTTTTGATAGACATTTTCTGTCTGTTCTGAGTAACAGTCAGTCATGCACACCATGAATGAATATAAACATATATTTAGCTGTACACAAAGCTGATGGAGTCTTTAATTAAAGGAATAGTTCACCCAAAAATAAAAATTCTGTCATCATTTACTCACCCTCAAGTTGTTCCAAACCTGTATGAGTTTCCTTGTTCTGCTGAACACAAAAGAAGATATTTTAAATAATGTCGGTAACCAAACCGTTGACTTCCATCGTATTTTTTCCCCCTATTAGTCAGCGGGGTCCATCAACTGTTTAGTTCCCCATATTCTTCAAAATATCTTCTTGTGTCCAGACAAAAAAAGAAATTCATATCAGAATCAGAAAGAGCTTTATTGCCAAGTGTGCTTGCACACACAAGGAATTTTTCTTGGTGCTGAAGCTTCCAGTGCACATATACAATACAAACACAACAAGAACAGTAATACAAATTCTAATTATATAAAAAATATAAGATCACAGTTACGCTTAGTCAGAATAAACATTTACAGATTATGAACATATTTACAGTATTTGAGTAGTATGAATATATAAACATAAATGTTGTCTGGTGTGTGTTTCCTAATGTCCAGTAGTTCGTCTTTGGTGAAACTGATCAGAAAAGAATTACTAAACGCAGAACAAACGAACAAAAACAACACAATAGCTGAAGAGCTCCATACCGAGGCTGCCATCCGCAGCGCCATCTTGTAAAGATATAAGTTTGGGACACCTTGAGGGTGAGTAAATGATGACAGAATTGCCTTTTTTTGGTGAACTATACCTTTAACTTTTTTTGGGTTAAGCACTTGCAAATTACAGCATGACTACAGTTTTCTAAGAAAACAAGTTCATCCACTGCACAAAGAGAGTCTATGATAAGGGACGGAGGGTTTGGGGACTGACAAGACTCCCCATATACCTCCTTAAATTTACTTTAGTATCAGGATTAGAATTAGAATAAGATGGCTTAGTAAAAAATAAAATGTTAATGAGAATGTAATGTATATACCGACCCTAATAAGCACTCGTGAATACTGATTTTACATCTAGAAACGTCTTCAGTATCATATAGATTTGCATACATGCATCCATTGTTCAAATTATTTACAGGGTATTCACATTAGAGCCATATAGGCATACCTGTCTTTGAAGAATCTCCGAAAACCAAATGCCACAAGTTTGAGCAAAGCCTCAATTACGAAGACGATGGTGAAGGCATAGTTGCAGTATTTCAATGCCTCTTCAAGGTACTGTGGGAGAACGGAGCAATGATTTCATCAGTTTTAGTGTAGTACAATTTGTAAGAAAGTAACATATTGAGACTTAAACCACATTTAATAATGCACAAATGCCTTTGAATATATATACATTTGCATTACATAAAAATAATAAACCAGGTGTCATTTATTTTAAAGAAGAGAACAAACACTTTCCAAGCAGAATAGGTTTCAAATGATTAACTGCAACTTAGTGCAACGGTAGCTCACTAGATCAAACAAATCAAGATGCGTTTGAAGTGTTCCCAGACTCACCTGAGGCTGATTGAAATGCTCAACAGACATAGTGACCACATTGATGCCGATGATGCAGGTGATGAAGAGATCCAGGTAGTGGTTGGTACACAGTGTGTGGATGTAGAGCCGGGCTGGAGAGTAATCTGCATAGTACGGTCTCTGCTGTGCCTCTGTTGATACAGTCACACAGACAGACAGACAGCACAGAACAGTCAGTGCAGGGTAAATACAGATAAACCAAATCACTGATGCAGAGGCAAAAGGCACTGGGTGTGAGGGGACGACTGCTGCAGAGAGGACCAGAACTTTATCTTGCCATCACTGTGCTCTCCGTTTAGTTCTCTCATGCAGCACTTGTGCCTTCATGGGTTTCAAGCATGCTGCTTGGGTGAACATGCCGTTGTAAACATGACAGTGTGTGGGAGAACATATGAAAGGACTTCTGTGAGTAGCACCGGTGACTGGGACATATTGAGTGTTTACCAAGGAGAGCTCAGAGGTGACTGTTTATCGATTAGTTGTACTGTGTGTGATACATTGGACATGACAACCATAAAATTGATTTGAGTTTGAATCCATCTTTCTGAGTCTGCCATAAAAGCATGTTTACAGTTAAATACCATATGCCAAGAGAGAAGCCTTTTGAGCTACTGAATATTTGAGTTAAACATGCAGGTAGAGCATAACAATTACATGGAACATCTCCCCCTAGCAGATACGACACTCATGGCCACCTTGAAAGTCTTTTACAGTTACACACAGAAACAGCTCATCTTTGAATATGATTGGATTATGGCAGGCCCATATGGAATCTGTGAATATTTCCCACATTTTCTGCTCTGAATTTTGAGAAAATCTGCTGCATTTTGCAGAATATTAAATGGGTTCATCTGAACTTACTGTATTCTTAATGATAGTTAAACGCTTTATTAGCAAATTAGCCAAAATATTTAATAAATGAGCTCATAAATATACCAAGAGTGGTATATTCTAAATGTGAGGCTTTCTGTGGGAGCAGATTCCATGCGAGGCTGGATGATGGACAGATCTACAGATGTTATTTGGATATGTTGTATATAGGGATGTTCCTTCAACTTATGTCCCAAATGTGACCATTTTAACAAATTATACTGAGTGTATAATTGAGCAAAACTTTTAGCTACATCTCACTTATGAGCATAATATTTTCCAGTTAAAATGGTCAAATTGTGCAAAAGTGTGAAACTATTATTTAATTGTATTTAGGATGCATTAAATGCTAGCCATATAATTAGCCTAAACAAAGTCAAATGAATATGCCATTTTAATTCAAATATTTCATTTACATTACTGAATACATAATTTGAGATCTGGTTAGAATTTAAAAAAATGAATAGGATAATATGACAAATGTGTTCTACAAGACCATATACAATATACAAGACCACAAGTCCACATGGCCAAAGTTGAAGAAACACCATGCATTCAAATATTTGCCTTCTTTTCTTTCCTACCCTGCCCACTCTGTGTTGTGAGGACTGTTTTGTGAGACGTCCTTCAATCTATCCCAGATGAATGCATTGAGGGGCTCTTTGAATAGATCCAGGGAAATAAAACTCAACTGCTATGGACTCAGCTATGAGTACTATAAGTCAAACTCACATACACGATTAATCCCCTGACTGCAGTAAAGGCTAGAGGAGCCAAGTGTGACAAACGTGGATAAAAATGCCAGCTTTTATGCTAAAGATCATTTATCAGGAAGCTTTACCCTGGCAGGCATGGTGCTTAAACAAAGAAAGCACTTCTTCACATTTATTCGTTTTGTCACGTAAAATCATGGCCTGCATTCTCCTTAATGCTCACAGAAGTGAACCAGACAACACTAATAGTGCCCTCAGTGTGCCAAACTGATTAAGACAGCCAGACCATAGCCAACTAACCATTTCTAATCTCGCGACTGGATAATTAGATGTAACTTGATGGCCTTTTACATATGTTTGAGTTCAGCGCACACATCCCCCACCCCATTTCAATTATCGCCACGCAGCAACTGCCTCCTCTCACGTCATAGTTCAATGTCCTCCCTTTGAGTTTTTCAGTACCCTTTGGATGCATTACTACTAGGTGTATTATATTTAATTTTAAATAATTTGCAGATTATTTCAATTCAATTAATTTAGCAATATTTGCTTAGAAAAGCCACCAAATGAAGACAGATCAAAGGCATGACATGACTGTGGCAGAGGAGTACATTTTAAAAATTGCTTTAGAAGTCAATACATTGTGAATTTTATTTCAGTGTCACTGATCATAAGTCTGTGATCACTGGCCTATGGTCCAGTTTGTCAATCTGTCCGATATACACTACCATTTAAAAGTTTGGGGTCATTACTAAAAAATACTTTTATTCAGCAAGGATGCATTGAATTGAATAAAAGTGACAGTTCAAAGGAATTTGAAATAAAACATATTTTGTAACATTATAAATGTTTTGCTTTCTATTAACTCAAAGAATTATTAAGCAGCACAACTGTTTTCAACATTGATAATAATCAGAAATGTTTCTTTAGAATGATTTCTGAAGGATTGTGTGACAATGAAGACTGGAGTAATGGCTGCTGAAAATTCAGCTTTTAAAATCACAGGAATATAGCTATGACAATTTCAAACAGAAAACAGCTATTTCAGAGTGTAATAATATTTCACTGTGTTACCGTTTCTAATCAAATACAGTAAATGTAGCCTTGGTGAGCATAATAGACTTATTTCAAAAACATAAAAAAATCTTACCGACCCCAAACAGTTTTGAACAGTGTAGACTTGGTGGCCATTCACACAGGATGTGCTCTTGTTCTAAATACAGACTGACATATTTGGCCATTGCGCTACATATTGTGCCATGATTCTATTGTATTAAAAGCAACTTTCCAAGTTTCAAAGTCGCAAACTTTGAAAACTGCTTTTGAAAACTGCTTTTGCTTTTGAAAACATGCACGAATGTGCGAATGGCTTCTTGCTCACTTTGTGCTGCCTGTTCTCGGTAAGTTTGGTTTACTGAGGTGTGTTGACTCTATACACTCAAGGTTGGTATTACAATCTTGAATTGCTCTGATGGTAGGAAAATGAACACAAAATGAACACGTTAAACGAACAGTCCTAATTAGTGCTAGTTCAATCTTCTATTTAAAATAAAACTGTCTTCTATTAACCGACCACACTATATTTTCAAAGCAGGCCGCTCTGCTGCTTTGGTCTTGATGCTGACCCCATATGCACTGTGCTAACTTCCTCTGTTGGCTTGTCATGCAGGCGTTGCAGGAAATCTCATGCAGGAACATGCTGCAGTCCATCACAATCCAAGGCTGACATTAGATTGGTGCCAAAATGTGCACGTTTTTTTATTTTATTTACTCAGCCTTATGACTGCTTCTGCCTTTTTAAAAAAAAAATGATCTCGCTTTCTCTCTCAGGCTCTGGAAGCAGGCAGTGCTCAGAAAAATAGACTACCGACCAGACCCGCAATTCTCCTTACTCCTGCGCTTTTTCTCCAGCAGTTTCTGCCTCTTCTCCTCACGCAGACGCGCCTCCTCTTCCTCCTGGTCCTGACGACACTTGTGGAAGTTCTCCACCACCACTCCCACAAACATGTTCAATACAAAAAAGCTGACGATCAGCAGGAAAGAGATGAAGTAGAGGAGCATCCAGGGGTTGTGATTTCGCTTAGGCTGCAGGCGTGAAGGACAGGAAGATAGAGGACACATCCATCAAACGACAAATTAGAAAAGTCATGTGAATTTATAAAAACTGAAACAGCACTGGCTAGAATGAGCAAAGCAGATACAAACCTGCTGGCCCACCCCAACAGCGTCCAACCCATCATACATTATATTGACCCATCCGTCCTTACAGGAGAGCACAAACAGTGACATGAGAGCCTGTGGAAGAGAGACATTAACCATCAGAAAAATCATCATTCCTTCATTGTGACAGTCTGGTAATATCAAATTACATCAGAAAAATTCTGGAGGTCCTATAAAATGAAAAGGCAACATGATCTCACTTTTTCACTCATCCAGTTGCTTTCCCTGTAGAAAAAAACATCATATGCTGGTTAGGTATGTTTTGAAGCATGGCAGCTGGTTTGAGCTGGTCTTTAGTTGGTCCTAAGCTGGTTTAAGCTGGTCCTGAGCTGGAGCTAGTTTCTTAGAACCATCTTAGGACCAGCACTTGACCAGCTTAAACCATCTCAAACCAGCTGCCATGCTTCAAAACATACCTAACCAGCATATGCTGTTTTTTTTTCAACAGGGTTATTACGCTTCAATGTGTCCAAACCAATCAATAATGTCTAGTGATGTTACCTGTCCCAAGTTATCAAAGTTGTACTTTCTTCGAATCCATTTGTATGGTTCAGTACATTCAGTCTCTTTGGTGATGTTTCTGGTGTCGCCACCTTCACAACGGTAAAACTTTCCTTTGAAGAGCTGTGATGGATAATATCAATGCTATGTTATTAAAAAAAAACAACTTATATTTCTGTTGAAAAGCATGTAGTGTGTTGAAGCAATTACCTGAACCCCAAGAATGCCAAAGACAATAAAGAAGGCACAGCAGATCAGCACAATGTTCCCAATGGGCCTCAGCGACGTTATTAGCGTTTCCACCACCAGCTTCAGTCCAGGAGCGCGACTAATCACTCTATTTAGGTGAAGCAAAGATACAACCTATTTCAACATGTTTGAATTGCATTAACATTTATGTAATGGTACAATAGACTGGGTGACCTTTAACCCCTAGAGGTCGAAGATCACGCTAGCCACCTCAATTATTTTTCTATCAGTGCCAAAGAAACTCAAATAACTGTCGATTTGTATCATTCAGGCAAGTTATACATCATTATAATCTGTTAAGTATCTACTTTTATTTGTGTATACTCACAATAAAAACAAAATGTTGTGCTTCTTGCAAAATAAAGAAAACAAACATGATGTGCGATCTGCACCATCTCTTTTGTGTACAATAGGCTACTTGTTGTAGCCATTAAAACATATTTTGTTTTATATTTATGTGAAAAAATTATAGCCTAATGTTATTTTTTCATTTGTTTTGTAGAAAGCATTTCTTTAAAGTGAATTTTGTTTGTATAAATTGTATCATAATTTTAATCAATGTTTCATCAGCCAATTGCCTGGATTTAATAAATAAGAAGAAAATATAGCAGACAATAGCCTATAATAGGCGCCGACGCGTGTCATAAATGAACCGAAACTCGAAATGATATTTGAGAATTGTGTGTATCGGATAGTTTACAAAATCAAATGATTCAGAACATTTTTGCCATTGAAAATGACCCTAAACCCTGAATTCACCCTATACTCTATGAAACCATAATTGCATTGTTTTAAATTGCACTGTTTACTTATAACATTCATCATGACCAATTATTCAGTTATTTGTATTTACTGAATACTGAATTGTGTTCAATGTTATTACTGTAAAGATATTACTGTTTTTTTAGCATGAGACTTCTTTCAAAAGCAATAAAAATATTAATGTAAAATATTTTGATAATTTTAAATATAATAGGCCTTTGTAATGTGCCTTTGGCTCTCACTTTATATTGTTAACTATATTCTAAATAAACTACAATCAAAATTTTCCTTAGCTCCCTCTCACATACCTGAATCAAAGGCTTATTCATTATGTGGCTCATTATATGGTTCTTTGTCCTCTCAGGTGTAAATCAAAGCATTATTTATGATCCTTCACACCCCTTCGCACACAGGCTTTGTAAAGAAAAAGTGTTGAATCAATATATTATTTTATGTGAATGAGTAGGCACAATGATTCTTACATCCGTTTGAAGAAACACGCATTAGTCAAAAGTCTTGTGGACACATATATATTGGCCTTAATTCAGTGACTTACATTTTTGTTTTTTCAAAAACCATGCATAAACGTTATTCTCTCAAAATACAAGCATGTACAAACTTGTTGCTAACATATTATGGTAGCCCAGTTTGTGCTGAATACAGTGCAATGATGTTTTTGCCATTGAGATTTGTGTTTTTTTTTAGTTGCTTATAAACATATTAGAGCATGTCTAAACTTCTAAAGGGCCTCAAAACTGTGCAGTCCTCTAGAGGTTAAGATTGATAAATCACTGTTTGGTCTTACCTCTAAAATAAATGGCAAGGATAATAGACTTAATTTTGTCAAGCTTTAGTTGGATCGGTAAGTGAGAAGGGGCTTTTAGGGTGTAGACTCGGGACATAATGCAACCACATAACTAACCTTCAGTTTATTTCCTAACTGGAGCAATGACTATGTAGCAGATTTCATTGATTGATTGTGCCTCAGGCAGGCACGTCGTGACCTTTCACTGACTCACCTCAGTGGCCGCAGAGATCTCAGCAGGCGAAGAACCCTCAGGATGCCAAAGATTCGGTGTCCACCATAAGCCAGAGAGACCAGAATGTCAATGAGAGAGACAAAGACCAGTATCCCATCCAGAACATTCCAGGTGCTCTGCAGATAACTGTCCTTCCCGGAGTAGAAGCCAAGGGCCACCACCTTTAACACAAGACATATCACATCTGTGCAATCGTTTTGTGGAATGAACACTCTTTATATATATGAAAATCAAAAATGATACCTTCACAGTCATTTCAGCAACAAAGATCACAGTGAAAACATAATTGGAGATACTGAGAAACATACGCTCCTGAAATGAAAAAAAAAAAAAAAACCCAAAATGATATACTGTATCATACATCCAGTAAGCATGACAATGTCAAATATTAGATGCAAATGGACTATTAAGGATAAGCAAACTTACAGATGGCTGGATAGTGGGTCTTTCCAGAGCAATAGTGATGCAGTTTAAGAAGATGAATACCAATACTATATGATCAAACATCTTGTAAGAAATTAACCTTTGACACATCATCCGAAACCTAGGACAGAATTATAAAAGTTACAGGTCTAAACGTGAAACTTTAAAGAACAAACTTTAAAGAACAGCAGATGCTAGGAGATGGCAAATACTTACTTGTTCTGAGGAGAGAACAGATAAAGGGACCAGTCCTCATGATCTTTACACCACTTAGGTTTATATGCTTCCAATGTCCTCTTGAGACGGAGGCAGAAACTCTGTAACACACAAGAGAGAGGTGTCAGCAAATTGAACAAGAACTACAGTTAATTACTACAGCTCTAAATTGTCAGGAGTTTTAAGTGTTTGAGGTAGATAAGAACCTCCATTACAAGCATTAGGATAATGGTCTTGATTCAATATATCAATAAATAGGGATTCAAATGCATGCTTGTTTAAATGATGAATTACCATTTAACTAACTAACTGTTTATTTTGCAAATGTGCTTTTTGCTAAATAGATTTTACGTAATTAAAATCCACTTTGTCTCAACGTCTAATTGATTTGCCAGGTACTTGGCTAGAAAGACTTGAACTTGAAGAAATGACACCATGATGCAGCTGTAATTATGCAGCTTGTAATACAATTGTGGGAAATGATTATAGAATATTTCCAGCACTGACACATTTATGCAGTTTTTATGGACATTTTATGCACTCCATTATGCAGTTTCAGTTCAACACCATGCAGCACCTTTCATAAAACAATTTAAAGTGTTTTTTCCCCCCAACAACTCAGCAATGACTCCTTGATGCATAATTCAAATTTCCTTCACAAGAAATAATAGAAACATGAAGACAAATGTAAACAATTGTAAAAATGCAATTGTGAGAGGCACAAGACAATCATGAGAGGAGTTTGCCTAATGTGTTCTATAAACCTACACATCTAACATAGAAATACAGAACTAGTCAAAGTTTGGGCACAATTGTTTCTCATCGTCTTAAACTAAAGTCAAGTGTATAAAAATGAATGGTTAAGCTGGACCAGATGTTGGGGAACATTATCTAAATATATAGTAATGCAATATTTTACTTTTAAAAGTAAAATAGATAGGGGTGTAATAATAGGGGTAAATATGTGGGAACCATTTGGCTGTTCACACATATTACCCCTATTATTACACCCCTACTACCTATTTCTATTTTTATTATTATCATCATTATCATATGTGGCGAGGTAGACGAGCGAGAGACATGGGAGGATCGAGCGAGATCGGTGTGCGTGATTGAGAATGAATGTCAACTGTGAGGCACACCGGTCTCGAGTCCTCTCATGAGTGAGCACGGAGGCATGAAGGACGAGAGAGGACCAGGCCTGGATTTTAAGTTGTGTTTTATTTACGTTTTGTTATGTGTGTGCGCAGCAGTCGTCCGTGAGGGGCTGCTGCTTTTACTTTCATTCTCAATCACGCACACCGATCTCGCTCGCTCCTCCCATGTCTCTCACTCGTCCACCTCGCCACATCATTATTATCATCATATCTTATATTCTATTTCACAGGAAAGGGTTTTAAATTGTAAGTTATTTTAAAAAAGATCATCTAATGCAACTCAACATTGTCATTTAGTACTGCTTTAAAGTAGATAGATGAGTAAATGAACAGAATGTGCAAAACTAGAAACTAGACAAACTGTGGTAAATTAATCTAAAATATATTCCATGGTTTTGTGGTATTGTGAATATTATTACAAATAAAGGGATAGTTCACCCTAAAATGATAATGAATTTATCACTTGACCTTGACTGCTGGTCTTCTGTGATCGACCGCGCATTCGTTAATAACTCGTCATAACTTGTGTGTTTTCTGGTGAGTCAGTACTAAGAGTCTCACAAATGAGCAGTCATTAAATGCATTACATTTCTGGTTGTTTTTCACCAAACCCTATCGTATACCCCCATGGAATCATTCTGTAATACTTTTGCATTAAAAAAAAAAAAAAGCTTGTTGCTGGTCACTGTTCACTGACATTTTATGGATGAGCACGAGCAGTACTTCTAAAGTTTTAAATTCTCCTTTTGTGGTCTGAAAAAGCAAGTAGGGCTACGACATTAGAACAACACCAGGGTGAGTAAATAATTACTTTTAAAGGGGTCATGAATTGAGAAATCAACTTTTCATTCAGCCTTTGATATATAAAAGTTCATCGTGATATAAGAATATCCTGTAAGTTTTGGAGCTGAAAACTTCCTTGTTAGTCAAAGAAAAGCTTTTATAGACACCGGGCCCAACAAAAGCTCGCTCTTAGAATGTGCCAGGCTCTGACGTCTGAGTGTGGTGAAACGCCGCCTCTGCAGAAGATCAATGCCTACTTCATCACTGCCTGTTTAGCCCCGCCCACCAATTCATGCATGTAACATAGGCCAAGTGTTAAACCAGATTGAGCTACCAAGCAATAAACATGACGATTGCACTGTTAGTGAAGATGAAAGCATTCGTTAGTGTAAAGAAACTGAGTTGCAATGACGTGATCGCTGCTTTCATGCGCTCAGCATGTGTGTGATCGGCTACAATGATCCTCACTGCAACCTTTCATGCCACGATCGAAAATGATGTAGGCATTAGTGGAATTGCTTTGTCATGGTTTAAATCATACCTATGTGACCGTTATCAGTTTGTAGCAGTAAATTAAGAGATGTCACACCGATAACAAGTTCAGTATGGAGTACCGCAAGGCTCAGTGCTAGGACCGCTGCTCTTCACCCTGTACATGCTACCACTGGGAGATATCATTAGGAAGCATGGCGTTAGCTTTCATTGTTATGCTGACGATACTCAGCTCTATATTTCTTCGCGCCCTGACGAAACTTACCAATTCACAAGATTAACGGAATGCATAGCTGAAATAAAACATTGGATGACCAGTAATTTCCTGCAACTCAATTCAGAAAAAAAATAATTTTTAATTATTGGACAAAAAAGCTCCACAAGTAGTAACCTAGAACACTTGATGGCTGCTCTGTCAAGTCCTCGTTGTCAGTGAGGAACCTGGGTGTGCTCTTTGATACCAATCTTTCGTTTGAAAGCCACATTTCTAGCATCTGTAAAATTGCATTCTACCATCTTAAAAATATATCTAAATTACGGCACATGCTCTCAATGCAAAATGCTGAACAGTTAGTTAATGCGTTCATGACCTCAAGGCTAGATTATTGTAATGCTCTACTGGGTGGTGGCCCTGCTCGCTTAATAAATAAACTCCAGCTGGTCCAAAACGCAGAAGCTCGAGTTCTTACTAGAACCAGGAAGTATGACCATATTAGCCCAGTTCTGTCAACACTGCATTGGCTGCCTATTAAACATCGCATACATTTTAAAATCTTGCTTATTACTTACAAAGCACTAAATGATTTAGCTCCCCAATACTTGAGCGAGCTCTTAACATATTATACTCCATCACGTCTACTACGTCTACTAAATTCTGGCCAGTTGATAATACAGAGAATATCCAAATTAACTGCAGGCGGTCGATCCTTTTCCTATTTAGCATCTAAACTCTGGAACAGTCTTCCTAACATTGTACGGGAAGCAGACACACTCTGTCAGTTTAAATCGAGACTAAAAACACATCTCTTTTCTGTGGCATACACATAAAACACTTTTTCAATTAATTGATTGTTAGGCTGCATTAACTAGGTCAGCCGGAACCGGGAACACTTCCCATAACACCTGATGTACTCGTTACATCATCAGAAGAATGGCATCTACGCTAATGATAGTCTCTCTGTTTTATCCCGAGGTTTACTGCAGTCAGCCGGATCCGGGCCGTATCCAGATCAGATGGTGGACCTGCGCCCAGAAAATACCAACGCAGGACCCTGAAGTGTCTGCAGAGACCGTGTCAATTAGACTCCCCCTAAAACTGCCTCATCGACACGGCATCCTCAATAAACCTGTCTCCGGCATGATGACTCCGATCTTTCGAATATTCCGATCTATTATGACCTCTTACCTGATAAGTTGCCAGAATAATAATCATACGCCGTTTGTTAATTGGCCAGAGGAGAACTGGCACCCCGACTGAGCCTGGTTTCTCCCAAGGTTTATTTTTCTCCATTAGGTCACCTGATGGGGTTTTGGTTTCCTTGCCACTGTTGCCTTTGGCTTGGCGTGCTCAGTTGGGGACACTACATTTTTCACACTAAATATCCAAATAAATCTAATTATTAAACTAAATTCACCATATAAACTAAATTACTGATCTAAAGCCCACACTGTCACTGTATGATAATTGAAACTGATGACATCACCGTTTTCTCCAGAATGGCTATACGGCTGAATAAAATTATGTTGCATTATTTTCCTGTTTAACACTGTAAAGCTGCTTTGAAACAATCTGCATTGTTAAAAGCGCAATATAAATAAGGTTGACTTGACTTGACTGACGATCTTAATATAATGCCATAGATCTAAATGTAATGCAACACTTTTCACAATTAGTTAACCATGAGAGCTGTAATAGTAAAAACACGCTAAAAGAGAGAGTAATACTATTTCAAATGGAAAGACGTTAGCCAATCACAGCAGTGGGTGTTTACACTGAACTCTCACAGCGGACACGTCCCTTAAAACAGAGCGTTCAGAACAAAGTGCTAAAATCAGGGTAGGAAAAATGCCTTTTATTTATAAATTATGGCAATTTTTGATGTAAAAAGCATTCTAACATAAGTGCACCCCAGGAAACATCATAAAACAACACAGTTCATGACCCCTTTAATTTTCATTTTAGGGTGAACTATTCCTTTAAAATAACAGTTTTCTATTTTAATATATTTGAAAATGTAATTTATTTCTGTTTTGGCAAATCAGATATTTCAGCATCATTACTCCAGTCTATGGTGTCACATGATTCTTCAGAAATCATTCTAATATGATGCTCAAGAAACATTCCTTAATATTATAAATGTTGAAAACAATTGTGCAGCTTAACATTTTTTGTGGTAACATTATACATTTTTGTTTGATTTGAAAAAATATATTATTATAATATATATAAATAAATCCTACTGACCCCAAACTTTTGAACAGTAGTGTATGAATTGTTTTAAACTTTACTTTTATTCTGAAATGTCTAAATTATAATAAATAATGTTGGTAACACTTTATAATAAGGTCTCATTTGTTAACATTAGTTAATGTATGAACTAACAATGAGCAAGACATTTGTTACAGTATTTAGTAATATTTGTTAATGTTAGTTAATAAATAAAATCCAGTTTCTTCCATCGTTTCTTCATGTTAGTTCAAAGTGCTTTAACTAATGTTAACAAATAGAACATTTGATTTCCATAATGTATTAGTAAATGTTGAAATTAACCTGAACTAAGAATGAACAATACGTTTATGAAGCATTTATTAATCTTAGTTAATGTTAACTAAAGTAGTTAACTAATGAAACCTTATTGTAAAGTATTACCAGAATGTTTAGGGGCATTCAGACGTTTGACTGGTTGTGTATGTTGTTTGTATGTATGTGGGGCTTTATTGTAGCTCTATTGTTTCTGTTAATTTCACAGCACTTGAAACTTAATTTCAAGACAAGGCCTCTTGAGTGAGCAGATAGCATCACACTGACACTAATAAAGGTCACTTTCCACAGACAAAGAAAAATGATTACTGTCTTCAAACTACCGTGCTGAATCAATTACAGCATGACAATTAGTCTCCTCACAAGACAACCTCATAGAAAGATATCTTTGAAACACAAGTCATAAGCACTGCCTGACTGTAACAGCACAGCACAGGTGCGATTCTCCAGTGTTAAGCCATGACTTACATCATCCATGTCCTCCTCTGTGATGGAGTCTTCTTTGCTCAGGTTGGTGGACAGGTCAGTGGGTAAGTGCAGGCTTCTTCCATTGCAGTCGAGGTATTCTCCCAAAGAGCTGAAGCTGGTGGTCTGGGGCAGCTCAGGGATATCTAGAGAGCTGGGATGCTGCAGCAAGCCCCCACTGATATTGGCTAGTTTCTCACCCTCCAAGTCCTCGTCCTCAAAACTACCCCTGCCCTCCCCAGACAGCAGAGATTCCCTCTCTCCAGATGTGTCCTTCCTTTTCAAACTCGGCGCCCGTCCTAAACTGTTCCAGCTGGATCTACGGCTGCCCCAATTACTGCCTGAGCCACGGGGGTGGCACGGAGATCTTCTTGGGCTAGTCTGAGATAGTAAAAGAATATGTTGTCCTTGTAAGATGTTACATTACAGTGCCCATGTTACACATATTGCTTGTAAAATACACTCTAAAAAAAAAAGGTTCTATATAGCACCAAAAATGGTTTTTGGCTTGTAATCATAGGGGAACCTTTTTTATTGCTATATAGCACCAATTTTGGTGCTTCAGTGGTTCTTCAGCGGTTCTTCAGAGGTTCTTCACCGGTTCTTTGACTCAGGTGCTATATAGCACCTCTGAAGAACTGCTGAAGCACCAAAATTGGTGCTATATAACACTAAAAAAGGTTCCCCTATGATTACGAGCCAAGAACCATTTTTGGTGCCATATAGAACCTTTTTTTTCTTTTAGAGTGTATGATAAATTATTATTAATAAATATTACGTTTTTGGGGAGTCACATGGCTATGACGTCATGACGTCACAATTGAAACTAACCTTGCTATGTCTTAAAAAAAGGTCAATTTTGACATCACTTCACCTTGTGACATTAACTTTTTATGTTCTTTTCAAAACTACTGTACACTTAAGCAATCTATCTGTGATCTTTAGAGGACATAAGGTTGACACTTAAATTTTTTTCTTACCAGGGATTTCTGATCAAAAGTATTTGGATCTATTGAGATTCCACTGCCCCGTCTGGACTCGTTCAAACCAAACACTGACTCCGGGCCAAGAGAGCTCTTCGGAGTGGGCATGGGTGTGGCAGCAGTGTGCATGATTATTGGAGGGGGCAAAGTGCCACGAGGATCCACATGTCCATTCGCTGACGTCATCGGACTGAACATATTCAAAACTATTGGTGAAAATGAAAGAGGTTGTTCAATGAAATTAAAATGGATTATCCAGGAATAAATTAAAGTTGTATATGGCAGAAAGAGCATAAAAAGGGAAATTTTCCTCAGTAGATTCATTTATGTGAAATGGGTATTGACTTTAAAGGAATAGTTCACCCAAAAATGAAAATTAGCCCATGATTTACTAACCCTCAAGTCATCCTAGGTGTATATGACATTCTTTTTTCAGACGAACACAATCAGAGTTATATTACAAAATGTGCTTTGTGTAAGAAAAATATCTGTACATCATACGCTGGAAAGCCAGTCTCTCGTCAGAAACAGCCATTCACTGCTATTATAAAGCTTGGAAGAGCCAGGACATTTTTTAATATAACTCCGATTATATTCGTCTGAAAGAAGAATGTCATATACACCTAGGATGACTTGAGGGTGAGTAAATCATGAATTTTCATTTTTGGGTGAACTATCCCTTTAATGTGGTTCTGGAGGACCACTGCCGACTTTAATCGGTCCTAACAGACTTAACTATGTCTGAATGATCTATGTAGTGTAAAAAGTGTGCATTAAAGTAATTTGACGTTACCCGACAATGACATTTTAAGTGAAAAAGTAAGTAACCTGTATCCCCCATCTTCTCCTCCTCTTCAAGGTTTTCCGATCGCTTCTCTTCATCCGCATCTGACCTGTTAGCATCTCCCTGTAAAGCACAAGAGTTTTTTTGTAGACAGCTCAGAGTGTTTCAGTAACCGCTCAGCCCACTAAAGTGTTATTCATGGTGCAGTAAGCCAAACAGGAGTCACTCTTTTGGAGGACACCGGCCTCTGGCATCAACAACAAACTACCCTTCACTCAGTCGCAGCCTGCTGTGCATATAGACAGCTGCTGTGCCCGTATTATCTCATTTTGAGTGTCCTCCGGAATATAACCATTATAAAATTGACCGTTATTCCTAGTGAAGTGTAAATTGTTGTAATTTTTTAATGACTTTGTAATGTAGTGGTCAGTTTACTGAAATAAAGCAGCCTCAATGACGTATTCGACTGACTATTTGGCAAAAGGAAGGATCAAGGATGACATCCTTTTTTCTGTTTTCTCTAATCAGGTCCGATTAGAGAGTCCGATTTCTTTTGAATTTTTTTCACCTTTCTACTGCATAGGCAGCCACGCTTTATTAAAAGTCAATTTTGCCAGAGGTGAGGTACCCCTTTAATGCTTGTCAAGCTAAATCTGAAGTAATGCATATAAATACTTTTGACTATAAATCAAAGCGTCATACAAGCTACGTATTTAGCTGGTGATTTAGATGTGGAGTTGATATATTGGTTTAAGATGTACATTTAGATTTTTTGGAACCATGAATGTATAGAATGAAAACTATTGTTATTTGCAGCACATATTACATGAATTACTTTTTTTATATACATGTAATGCATTATTTATTTATAATTAAGTTGAAAAAATACTTATGTTGACTGCAGTATTGAAGTTTAACTCCCCAGACTATCTGCATTAAGAAATATAAACAAAACACTGTAACAGAGCCAGCTGTGATATACGTTTTTTTTTATATACCTCTGCCTGAAACCCCTCCACTAAGATGGCCACAAGCAGGTTAAAGAGAACATAATTCCCAAACGTCATCAGAGCCACAAAGTAAAGAGCCGCCCATGGTGAGGTGGAAGCCATTCCATTATAGAGGACCACGTTCCAGTCTTCCTGGGTCAGAATCTGAAATACACACGCAAACAGTTTGTCTGAGAAACAATAGAGAACGGCTGAGTAAAGGAAAAAAAACTTTGACATATTAATTAAATGTGCAATAGAGTAATGTTTTCCTATATATTTTCTTGTATCTGAATTACAGTGGGGAAATTAATACAGAATTTGATGCTGTAGCCCCAATTTGAATAGTGTTTTGTGATGATACTGTGCAAACTATTCAGAGTTCAGCTCCTTACTGAAGTGAAAGTAATTGGATTTCCCAGTCTAGCAATTAAGTATTTTTTAACCACAAAATGCTGTTGCGATAATCTAGTGAGAATAGCTGTAAATGTGCATGGTAGGACAATACAGTGCAGGTTCAGCAATTCAGAAAATTGTGCTGATGCAAAAACTTTCAATTGTAGTGAGCTGCACAGTAGCTACTATTTTAGCTCAAGATATAGATATGGAGTTAATAAATTGGTTTATGGGATATACAAATATTTATAAAATCATAAATATCCCTAACCTGACAAAAATAAGTCATTATTTACAACACACTTTACTTCCGATATATCAATATTTCATATTTGAGTATGAAAAAATGTCTACTCTGTTCATTGTAAGTAAGGACAGATGTATGTACAGCTAGCATTGTTTCTGTTCTGACCTGAAACACAGTGACAATGGCCCAGAGCAGGGAATCAAAGTTTTTCCTGTCAGGAATGGTGTCTCCATTCTCCATCTTCAGGCTGAATTTGCATCCAAACAGATGCATTCCAAGAATGCTGTATTGACAGTCAAATAAAAATGAAATGTATTAACATTTAAGTGCATAACTGCAGAATTACGTTCAATAAAAATACAAATGAATGTAGCATAGCCTTTTCTAAATTAAACTGTCATGATTAGCTACAGTGTTGGGGCACTGTGCAACAAGCCTGGTTCTAACTGGCTGAATGAGGGTGTGGGTGTGGTCTGCACCTGAACGTGAAGATGAAAAGCATGAGCAGCATGCAGAATGTTGCCACATTGTCCATGGTCTTCATTAGCACCACCAGCTGTCTGCGCAGTGCAGGGAGGAAGCGCACCAGTTTGAGAACACGCAGGAGACGAAATGTCCTCAGCACTGAAAGACCACCATCCGCCTGCCCTATGATCTCCCACACACTGCCATCGAAACACATGGTTATATATTTAATAGTTCAGATGAAAAAACCACAACCTCAACATTGCTTATGTATACTTACAAGCACTTAAAAGACTGTTCAATATGTATTTTAACAAGCAGCCCTGCTAAAATGCCTATTATCTTTCACAATAGCATCTGGGTCATGTCCATGAATTTCTTTAATGAGAAAAACTTTAGGTAATTTTAATGTAATTTATTTTTATTGTTTCATTTCATCATCACAAAATCTTCAATAATAATTGTATAGTTGTATTAAAATATTTCATTATCCACTATCGTTCAAAAGTTTTGGGGTCAATACAATTTTTGTTATTGTTGTAAGAAACATACTAATAGCAATACTATTATTCAGCAAGGATGCATTTAACTGATAAAGAATGACAATAAAGACTTGTATAATGTTACAAAAAACATTTGAACTTTCTATTCATCAAAGAATCCTAAAAAAATATGAAATATAAAGCAGCACAACTGTTTTTGATATTGATAAGAAATTAGAAAATAATAAATGTTTCTTGAGCATCAAATCATCATATTATAATGATTTCTGAAGGATCATGTGACACTGAAGACTGGAGTAACGATGCTGACAATCAAAGTAATTAAAATAAAATATATTAAAATAGAAAACAGTGAATTGTTATAATATTTCACAATATTACAGCTTTTACTGTATTATTGATCAATAAATGCATAAGATATTTTTTTCAAAATCATTGAAAAACATTTGTAGTGAAAAAAGTATTTGATCAATTTTCAATTTATTGAATGTTACAATATAATACATTTAAAACATAATATAATTCCCTGCTGAAACAGCCAGCATTGCCAGTCACCAGCAAAAGGTATGTTTTGCATGCTGGGACTTGCATGGGATGCTAGTTGCTGGTCACCAACATAGAAAACGTTAGGACCTACAGCATGGCTAGCTAGACCAGCACTATACCAGCTCTGACCAGCCTGGACCAGCATGGAATTCATGCTGGTTTATGCTGGATTTTTCAGCAGGGGTATAGATATAGATATATAACAGATCTTACCTTATGACTACAATAATCCCATCAAAGATGTTGTAGGGGTTCTTGATATAGCCGAAGGTACCAAAGGCCAGCAGTTTGAAAAGCATTTCGAGGACAAACATGCTAGTGAAGACGATGTTGCTGATCTCCAGAATAGTTGTCAGCACATCGGGCTGTGAGAGGAAACAGAGCCACACCTCATTACCTTCTGCAAACCAAAGTAATGCCAAGATACTGCTGGGAATACAACATGTGAGTGACCTTAATCACTGACCCTCATAATGGCACCTTCACACACCTTTACTCTCACATCATCACGTGAAACGCCTGAGGGTGCGAGTCAGAGTGCTGTATATAAATACAGAGAACTGCAAAACTACGGAGCACAGTCAAATGATAAATGGAGCGTTTATGTAACACAGTACCTCTGGGCCAAATGAGAAAGATATTACAATTGTTCAGTTTTACACAAACAGCTCCAGCGCTGAGCTTAGATAAGCAAAATCAAACCCAAAGCATTATAAGCTCTTTTATTGAGAGAGCAAAGCAACACAGATCAATCAGACGGACGATACCTCTAAAATCTGTCCATCATAAGCAGTTTCAGGGCCAGAGAATTAGTCTCCTTGCATTTGCTGATGCAGACTGTACCAACTCTTGTGACTGAAGTATTACCACTGCACTCTTCAGTTCTTTAGCACAGTGCAAATCAATAAATACATTCTAAAGGAAGCATAAATGATATGAAGCTCTTAGTTCCGCTGCCCATTATAAGAGCAGCCACCCTCGCCGTTCACCTGGATACTGTCACATTAACACACTGTTCTAAAATCAATACGTCAAACTGTTAGACAATCCCCCTTGCTACGGGCAAACTGAAAGTCATCACGTTAAACACTTCCATTTAGAAAGATAAAACAGTGTACATTAGGGCTTCACTGCTACTGATATCTCTCTCTCTCTCTCCTTATTGGTGCTTTTACAGAAACATAAAACTGCATTAAAGCATATAATGAAATAACAAATTATAGAGTATTTACTAATCTACACTCTTAGAAGAAGAGGTATATAGAACCTTAAAGTGTTTTTCAGGCGCTTCATACACCATTTAGAAGTTCCCATCATTATTTTATGGATTTAGTTTTAATTAATTTTTATTTTAATTAAATCTTAATCATTAAACTACTCATATCACTAGAAACAAAATAAAACAACTTGAAAGTTATACAATCATTTAAGACATTACTCCTTATATAGAACTTTTTTTTTTTTGGCGTAATGGCTTCTTTAAAAGTCAAGAACTCGTCTATATTAAACCCCATTGATCGTTTTTTTAAAGGGTGTATGTACTCTACATATACTAACACATTTTTAATATTTAAAGTTGTATACATTAGCATTAGTTAATGTATTATGAACAAACATGAATCAACAAAGAACAATACATTTACACTTAACATTATCTAGATTAATAAATGCTGTAAATTGTTTATTTTTTGTTAATTTTAGTGAATGCTGATTAAAACCATGTTGTAAATTGTTACCAATGAAATAAGTTTATATTACAAAATATAGGTTATCTACGCCTGTCTCATAATTGAATAAGTTAGCAAGAATAAACCCATAAAAAAGTTCACCACTAGGGGGCTCCACAGCCTCTTGTGCCTGCATTGATCTACATACATTAATCAATGTACTTCATGAATATTTATAAGCAACTTCCCCAGACTGCTTGTTACCCAGGAACAACAGATTAGTAACTGATTAGTAAAATAAAAATGAAAACCTTTCATTATACCAATATATAGTTCTACACAATTTTAGCATCACAAATTCCGTAGGCTACATTAGTATTGAAGGTAACAAGAATAAGCAACAACAACAACAACAAAAAACAAACAGACTATTTGCTCATACAAGCTAGCAGTGTCAACATAAAACAGATGGTAGTCACATTTTCAGTAGGAAAATTATCATTTAAAGCTTACAATTTATGCATATGTACATGTACATAAACAGATGTGCTTGTGTTGTGTTGAACAGGTTGCTTTGTGAATCGTTATTCCAGCAGCGGACACCACCTCAGGTGCCAAGATTGTTGAAGTGTGTTAACTCTAATTTGGCTTGAAATAAAAATATAATGCTAATTTGCCAGAACAACTCTGAAGCAACAGATTCAAAAACACGCCATGGGGCAAAAACATTGTTTAGTGTAATTTTCCTCATAAAGTGAGACACGTGCCATTATGCAGTGCCATAGCCTGAGCTCAGTCGTGATTCATTCTAAACACAATCTTCCAGCCTGTGCATAATTTTTCCAACAAAATGCTGTGTTTTTTTTTTCAAGTGACAGAGAGGATCAGTGCATTTTTAGTTTTAAAATATTAAACAATTGTATTGTTGTTGATCCCTTCTCCCCAGATCCTCTTGCTCATCTCGCCACAACAAAACAAGGGATGGTTCACAAACTCACAAACAAATGACAACTGTCAAACGTTCACTTTTTTTTTTTTTATTAATCGAACACTAAATGTGAACAATATCCTGACTACACTTTAATATAATAAAAGTGAATGAGGACTGGGGCTGCCAAGCTCCATAATGACAAAAAAAGAACTACAGGTATGAAAGTATCACAACCAAAATATAATTTACTGACAATCTTGTCATCCAACTGAGATTTCCTTGGAGCATGATGTGAGTTTATGAGAGAAGTAGCGCTGTTTGATTTGTGAACAAATCATTCTTTTAAGTCAGATCAATGAACGATTCAATCCACTATACAAAAGTGGTCTGAAGGATTTGTTTACAAATCCGACTTTGGTTCTCGAGTCTCGACCTCCTCAATGATCGCAGCAATTATTGTAACACCCAAATGGGAATATTATCAGTAAATAATTATGTAAATGTCTTTTTCTCACACAAATCTATTGTATCAGTTCAGTTCTGAAATATAGCGTATGGACTGTTTTTAGGTGTTTTTGAAGACCCTTATTTTCGACTGAAACATTTACACTACACAAATCGAATATCCATCCCAGCTTTCCTGAAAATGGTCTGAGTGCAAAGCTACAAATTCCCACTGCTGCTGCATCAGGCACATTTGCTGGACAGAGCAATGGAAAAGCAATGACAGTGAAAATGCATGTCAGGACACTGGGCTTTCAGTGGCGGCAACATGGCAGACTAAAGGAGAGTGATGTTAGCAGAGGATGGCTGCACTTCTCCAAAGGGAGTCGGCTACTGCAACCTTTTATTGCCCTCTTCCTCCATCATATCCCATGATGCATATAGCACACATTCCCCACTTCTTTATGCACCTCTTGAGTGCAGAAAAACTCAGAAAAGGCAAAAGGAATGAAAAACAACAACACTGTCTGTAACTTTCACGGCTATTTGAGAATGCTCAACATTTTACAGCTCTAAACCAACCAGTGACCAGAATAATTTCAAGATAAACACGGCATAATGAGACAGATAGATGTGTGATGATGATGATGATACATTTCTGGGTAAAGCTAAGTAGATTATGCATAATGTGTCTATGTTAGGGGTTTACTGGAAAAAAAGTGTCTGTCCTTGAATTAATTAAATTATAACTTAAAGTTTATTGAAGATATTGCTGTAAACTATACAGGGAGTGCAGAATTATTAGGCAAGTTGTATTTTTGAGGATTAATTTTACAACATTAATAATTAAACAACAACCATGTTGTCAATGAACACAAAAAACTCATTAATATCAAAGCTGAATATTTTTGGAAGTGGTTTTTAGTTTTAGCTATTTTAGGGGGATATCTGTGTGTGCAGGTGACTATTACTGTGCATAATTATTAGGCAACTTAACAAAAAACAAATTTATACCCATTTCAATTATTTATTTTTACCAGTGAAACCAATATAACATCTCAACATTCACAAATATACATTTCTGACATTCAAAAACCAAACAAAAACAAATCAGTGACCAATATAGCCACCTTTCTTTGCAAGGACACTCAAAAGCCTGCCATCCATGGATTCTGTCAGTGTTTTGATCTGTTCACCATCAACATTGCGTGCAGCAGCAACCACAGCCTCCCAGACACTGTTCAGAGAGGTGTACTGTTTTCCCTCCTTGTAAATCGCACATTTGATGATGGACCACAGGTTCTCAATGGGGTTCAGATCAGGTGAACAAGGAGGCCATATCATTAGATTTTCTTCTTTTATACCCTTTCTTGCCAGCCATGCTGTGGAGTACTTGGACGCGTGTGATGGAGCATTGTCCTGCATGAAAATCATGTTTTTCTTGAAGGATGCAGACTTCTTCCTGTACCACTGCTTGAAGAAGGTGTCTTCCAGAAACTGGCAGTAGGACTGGGAGTTGAGCTTGACTCCATCCTCAACCCGAAAAGGCCCCACAAGCTCATCTTTGATGATACCAGCCCAAACCAGTACTCCACCTCCACCTTGCTGGCGTCTGAGTCGGACTGGAGCTCTCTGCCCTTTACCAATCCAGCCACGGGCCCATCCATCTGGCCCATCAAGACTCACTCTCATTTCATCAGTCCATAAAACCTTAGAAAAATCAGTCTTGAGATATTTCTTGGCCCAGTCTTGACGTTTCAGCTTGTGTGTCTTGTTCAGTGGTGGTCGACTTTCTGCCTTTCTTACCTTGGCCATGTCTCTGAGTATTGCACACCTTGTGCTTTTGGGCACTCCAGTGATGTTGCAGCTCTGAAATATGGCCAAACTGGTGGCAAGTGGCATCTTGGCAGCTGCACGCTTGACTTTTCTCAGTTCACGGGCAGTTATTTTGTGCCTTGGTTTTTCCACACGCTTCTTGCGACCCTGTTGACTATTCTGAATGAAACGCTTGATTGTTCGATGATCACGCTTCAGAAGCTTGGCTATTTTAAGACTGCTGCATCCCTCTGCAATATATCTCACTATTTTTGACTTTTCTGAGCCTGTCAAGTCCTTCTTTTGACCCATTTTGCCAAAGGAAAGGAAGTTGCCTAATAATTATGCACACCTGATATAGGGTGTTGATGTCATTAGACCACACCCCTTCTCATTACAGAGATGCACATCACCTAATATGCTTAATTGGTAGTAGGCTTTCCAGCCTATACAGCTTGGAGTAAGACAACATGCATAACGAGGATGATGTGGTCAAAATACTCATTTGCCTAATAATTCTGCACTCCCTGTATAGGGAGCCCTTACTTGCACATTAATATTATAGGTTAACAACAGAGCCCAAACTATATGCCTAAATTCAGTTGCTATTTATTTAAGGTATAAAAAAATCAACACTCAAATAACACATTTTATGCATATTAACATATTAACTTCACATTAGGCAGATTTTGCATTAACTACTAAATCTAATTATAAAATAGTTTCTTCTCCAATTTGTTGTTGAAATATAATCATTTATACACAGTGTCTGTCATTTTCATGACATATTTATTTAAACATACATGAAAGATTGCACTCGGAAACCATTTGGTACACGCGTGCACCAAACCGAAAGCCCTGTACCCGGTTCGGTACGAATACGCGTACCGTTACACCCCTAGTCTATGTACATATTTTTGTATGAATTTGTATGCAACGCAACAGCTAGAACTTATCCAAAGTGTACGTGACAAAGCGTCTGATGCAAATCCATTTGTCCTTTGTATCAGAAGTAGCGCAAGAGCTTGTAGTACATCAGATATAGAACCGAGCAACCGTTTACAGTTTACTAGCCTGCCTCCACCCTCCTACATACTTCTGCTCAATTTTCATTTTCCTTCAGTACTCCGTCTGGGATTGCAGTATATTCTTTGATTTTCTCCGGTCAAAATTGAACTGGTCCAATTAGCGAACAGAGGGAGTGGCTGAGAATGATGACGTTGATGGCGTGCGCTAGTTTGAGATGACATACGTCATGACCAAACGTTAGCCATTGGTTATGGCAGATCCATAGTGGCTCTGGGCAGATCCAATAGTTTTAAACTTCAACAGAGTACCCGTCTTCAAGGAAGTTACCGCTTGTCAATGGAGAGTGGCCAGACTCTCTGTACAAATGAAATGTACGAGAGTCTGGTAGGACCAGGCTAAATCGCTGCACCACATCCAGTGTAGACAGCATCACTGATTAGAATGAGTTCAATAGGCTTTTATCGCATCTGGTTCAATTCTTCAATTAAAAAATATTTCCAATACAGAAGATATTATTCAGCTCAATTCAGTAGACATAATAACATTGTTTAACCAACTAATGGAAGATGGGGAGAGTGTTTGAAACTTGTTTGAAAACAGTAATTACACTCTAAAAAAAAAGGTTCTATATGGCACCAAAAATGGTTCTTGGCTCGTAATCATAGGGGAACCTTTTTTAGTGCTATATAGCACCAATTTTGGTGCTTCAGTGGTTCTTCAGCGGTTCTTCAGAGGTTCTTCACCGGTTCTTTGACTAAGGTGCTATATAGCACCGCTAACTAAGGTGCTATATAGCACCACTACCATATACAGAACATGTTAAGATATGGTGCTATATAGCACCAAAAGTGGTTCCTCTATGATTACGACGAAGAACCATTTTTGGTGCCATATAGAACCTTTTTTTTTTAGAGTGTATCTTTGCATAATTAAAACAGTATGTGATACTCACATTTGCACTGTGATAAATGAATTTGTAAACATACAAAACATTCTGTATAGTCTTTTAATTAATATGATGCTATAAAAGCTGAATAATAATTAAAAATCATTATATGCAAATCAAATCTGAAATACCAAACACTGCCATTGGTCACAGAAACAGATAGCCCCACCCCAAACTCATGCCATGGGTTGAGCCACTGCTGTTACGTTGTGCTAGTCAGGATGTTCAAACCAACAAATGGCTTTAAAATAAAAAATAAAACTTTTAGAAGGAGAATAGCACATCACACTGCAGGATATGTCAACTTCCCATGCATACTTCAGTGATGGGGTGAACAGTGGTGTAGGCTCAGTGGAGTGACTTTGACTGATGCAGTAATGATGAAGACTGTCAGTGGCCCCAAGTAAATCCGATTAGGTGGCTGATTGACTTGAGAGTGTGGAGACTCTGCTGAGTTGCTGATCTTTCTCCCCACTATGCCAAGAGCATTCAGTACATAGATCAATGCAGCCAGCCTTATCTCATTACTGTAATCCTCCCTCAATTACTACTATAGTGACAATTTATTCCAATAGCTGACAGAACAGAACAAGCACCTATATGGATAAGCAAACAATTGATTTCAAATAAACAGCAGTTGCTCAGTAAACAACCTGTCTATCACATCATACACAGTATAACTACAGGCAACTGCTTTCCTTAAGCAATTAAATGTTTTTCCTTTAATTTAATGCATGTGTGGACAATAAAGGCTTGTTACCACTTCAGATGAAAAAAATATATATTTGTGAGAAACAAAGTTGCAATCACAATACAAAGTCAAAATTACAATTAATAAAGATTCAGTTGTGATATAACCTCGTAATAACCTTTTTTGTACTCTGAAATGGAAACAGCTTGTGACATGCCAACAATAATTTCAAACTGGAAAGATATTTATACATTAAGTACACATATAATGGAAGACTAGCCAGCAAGCAGGCAGCGCTATAAATAGATGCTTAAAATGTGCTACTATCAGACATACTCAAAAGAATAACTCAAAAATTTGCGGCAGGATGCAGCGTTTAAAGGGATAGTTCACCCAAAAATGAAAATTCTGTCATCATTTTCTCAACCTCAAGTTGTTCCAAACCTGTATGAGTTTCTTTGTTCTGCTGAACACAAAATAATATTTTTTGAAGAATGTTTGTAACAAAGCAGATAGAGCAACCATTGACTACCATAGTATTTTTTCCCCTACTATGGTAGTCAATGGTTGCTCTATCTGCTTGGTTCCCAACATTCTTCAAAATATCTTCTTTTGTGTTCGGAGGAACAACGAAACTCATACAGGTTTGGAACAACTTGAGGGTGAGTAAATGATGACTGAATTTTCATTTTTGGGTGAACTATCCCTTTAACTGACTGTAAAGCACTGACATTGGTGACACAATCACAAGTTCTTCCACCTAAAAAGTAGTCCCTTCTTAAAAGACACAACTAACAAGCATTTTACTGAAGAATTCAAGTTAATTCTTTAAAATGGATCTAAGAATCTCTGTCCAAGGAAGTCTCCAAACCCCAGAGTCACAAATATCTGCTAACAATTTTTTAAATCTTCTGAAATAAGGATTAAAAGAGCCCTATTTTATGTCTTGGGTTAATTAGACAACATGAACTGTTCTTTAAAGTACCATAACGATTTAAGATTTTCACTTCAGAAGCAGACGCGCTATCTGGGCGCCGCATTGGTATTCAACAAGCCACGCTTTAGTCAAAGAGCAACCAATCAATCATATATAATCGCACATAATTACATGTAAGATAAAAGGGCTTGTTCAAATCTATTATTAGAGTACTTACCTCCTATTGTGAATATTGCTCTTTCAATGATGTAAAGTTAAGGTGCATTGGTGCAGCTGAACCCTTATTTCTACCAGAGCAGCGAAACATTATTTCAACACCAATCACTCTACAAACTACCTTTAAGGAGAGTAACAATATTTATCACAAGCCCTTTATGCAATAGGCTCTATGGCGAACGTCACATTAACAAACAGGAAAACAGGTCTCATTGGCTGTACAAACTGACAGCGATCTCTATGGACTTTTAAGGTAATCAGCAGACCTAGCTAAGTAATTTTATTGTTGCCATTTTATTTGATTTAAATATATACATTTTAGTTAGAAGAAGAATTAAAAAAAAACTTTTAGATATCAATCTGCATATGCGAGGGTCATCGGTTATGCTCACCTTTGTTTGCTCCTTTGAAGGTACATTTTTATCTATTTAATTTTTAAGTATTTAAAGCTGCAGTCCGTAACTTTTGGCGCTCTAGCAATAGACCCTTTTCACAGACTGTGATGATGCGTTTTAACGGTCATCAATATCGTAAATCCTTTTTGTAATTTCATTTATATATATATATATATATATATATATATATATATATATATATATATATATATATATATATATATATATATACACACATTTATAACACTAATACTTTGTATTTTATTACTTTTGCATCAAATTATAAAAACAAGTTACCGCTGCTGCTTCTAATACAGCGTCTATGGGAGTGAAGGTAAAAATTAATATATTTCTCTCTTTCGACTGCCGTTATCAATCTCACACAAGTTGTGAAAACACTATTGTTGCGTTTTTCTTTTGCTATTTGAGCAAATCGGCCCACAAAAAAAATATTTTATGTATTCTCTCATTCACAGCTATAATATTTAACCCAACTATGACGACTTCCGCTCTGCGAAACCCAGAAATGTGAAAAGTGTCTATTAATAAACAGAACTGCATGCGTCTTGCGGAAGAACGTTGCAGCCGGAGCTACTTCTTTCTGTTTATGTCTATGGCGAGTCACGCAGGGACTGTGCTCCTCCACAGCGGTTCCTACCAGACCGGTCTGAAATAGTCCCAATATAAACACTTATTATAAGTGTACCATAATGATTCAGGGTAAAACACAGTTTGGAAAATGGATTCATGTTGTACATTCTCATTATATAATTTTTGTAAATCTTTAAAAAAAAAAAAAAAGTTACGGACAGCAGCTTTAATGAAGCACATACAAAAGACCTGAACCGGAAGTGATGCAACCTGTTTTACAGAATATGGTAGTTTGTTGCGCACAACCCTCATTTTGACAAAAAATTTTGTTAGAAAGCTAGTAAAATGACATTTAGTACACCACAGTTTTCAAGGAATAAAAAAAGTGTATCTTGGCACTTGAGTCAACTAACTGAAACCCTGGCCAGGTAAAGTATTTATTTTACAACTATTACAGCAATGTCAGTAAATGTTTAATTTCCCCCGCATAACAGTATTCAGTTTTATATACAAGAAGACTCAATTCTTCAGTATTATCCTCAATACCAGCTGCAGAAAATGTCAGAACTGCTTCCACACACATTCCTTTCTGTGAGACCTCTATCAGATTGGCTAAACGTCAAATCACAGAATTGGGTGCGAAACCATGAGTAGTAACATCCCAACAACATGGTGAGGAGAGATAGAGGGGCAGTCCGAGGCATTGCAGCACAACACAGTTATGTAACCACCAGGAGATCTGTTTGCCCAATAAGGCTATCCTCATCACTGTTTATGAATGAAAAATAAATAGATAGCTAACCTCTGTGCATGTCACAATGACATTTAGCTGGGGAATACATTATGATATAGTCAGTTTAACTGCAAATGACTATTTTTTCATTACTAACAGTCATTAACAATCATTATATCAATCATTATTTTGTTTTTCCTTTACAACAGTACATTTTAGTTGTTTCACAGAGCTTATTTTCTGCAATAATCCTTTTAGCTTTTTGTCGAGGGTGATGCTAAATTCTAGGTTGGCCTACACAACATTCACATAACTTCAACGTCACCACCAGTAAGCTTCTGAAATCTCTTTCAGGTATGATATAAAAAAAAAAAAAACTTTTTCCCTGAAACTTTGACTTAGAATGGCTTGCAAAAATGCAATAATAAACACAACAAAGCTGTAAAAGCTGACTAGTGAGTAGAGGAGTTTGCCTGTTCCTGTGTGATGTTTAATGTCTCTGACATCCTCCGTAGCCCTTATTTAGATACTTTTTAGATGCTGCCTTTTTCAAGACAAATAAAAGCTTTAATACAATCACAAGTGTGTGTGTGTGTGTGTGTGGGGGGGGGGGGGGGGGGGACTGGTATTAATGATGTATATAAAACATCAGAAAATATCTTAAGCTTGTGTTAAGCTTAAGCTTGTGTTGTCTTTGACCTTGTTGTAAGCATTTAACCAAAAACCCATTAAAAACCTATTGTCTTCATGTCAATAGAGGCAGAAAATTTAAATGCTAACTCGTTTTTGGGTTTTGGCCAACAAGAATACGTCCTCCCTGCAGCACTCTATCAAAGCAATGCAAGCATTCAGAATATTCCTGAAGGAGCCCACACTTGCACTCACCTGCTCATGGTATTCAATCCCCATACTCAAGGTGTTGATAAGGATGGCAATCATGATTCCTTGATTAAAGTATTTGCTATCCACTATGCGTGTCAATCGGTCCCGGAAGTCCTCCCAGTACTGAGCAAGGCGGATACGCTTCTCCAGTATTTTATGATGGGATACACGGCTGGGTTTGAACTCTGCTCCATGGGAGAACTCGTACACTACATCCCCTTCTGAATCACTGAGCTCCAGATCCATGGTCTCTAGGGCCCTTGCGCAATATGGGCAACTCAGGAGCTCAAGAAGCAACGGAGTGGGCACCACACCAGCTATCTGCAACAGCACACGACTGTGGCCTACATGGGGGGAAAAGCAGTCAGTCAACCGTTACTGCGTTTCATGCATTTCATTACATTAAGGAAACACAAATGAACCATTACATTTGCTTTAGGAAGCTAACATGCGTGTTATGTATAAGGGTACAATTAAAATGTTAATGAAATGTTTTCCATTACTTCACATAAAAAGACCATAAGAGTTATTTTTTATAATGTAGTTTGTAATGCAATAATCATGTTGTTTTTAAAAGTAACATTCCCAAATACCAATTGCTGATTTGTCTGTTGCTGTTGACCATTACTTCCTTCTGGATTGAGCACATCTCTCAGGAGGAACATGATGTCTAAATCATTCACATGATGTATTCAACCTGGCGTATAACTCAAACATTAATAGATCTTACAATTAACCTAATGATTATTGTAAGGTCACTTCTTTGAATGATTACACATATCCCCAACTAGTTATTTCAACTAGTTAGTCTATTGGTTTACATTCTAGCCACAGTCAAGGCAGTGCTCAATATATGCTGTAAGTCCTCTCTTGGCCTTATGATCTCACTACTTTAAATAAAACGAATCAGTCTAATCAGAGTATGTCTGTGGCTGTACTCTTATACTAATGTGTTTCCTGAGGACATAATCATACATAGTGTCCCACTTTAGCCTGTGGTAATGAGCTGAAGTGGAGGTGACTTGAGCAGCAATCAAAAATTACTGCTGGCAAAGGCAGTGAATTCAAAGTAAACATGCAGTACATATTCCAAGACAGAAGTCCACGAATAGTCATTCTGCAACAGACTGATATAGAAATGAAAACTGAAAGAGATGCCTTGGTTCCCTTTCAGTCGGTCACGTTCGACGTATGTCGGACGTCACCAACGAATTGGGATCACTTCTGGGAGCCCCTATCAGCTTCGAGCTATATAGAACCGGCCAATGAACAATTGGCGTGCGAGATTTGCATCTCGCGCTCCGCCCCGCGAGTATAAACAGGAAGCGAGAACGAATGCACACTGTCATTCACTTCGGAGCCGAACGGCATATGAAGAGGACTCTCGTTATCGAGTGGAAAGCTGCTATCAGCAAGCAAGTTATTGAGAAGACCGGAGATCCTGCTGCCTCTGTTTAGAGAAAAACTGCTGTTTTCACAGCAACCTGTTGGTTGGTTGGGCGTTTTTCCTATTGAGTACAGGCACAGGCTGCGCTAAACCCCTTGATGGCGGGCCAGCCAAGGATTACGTGGGGATCCTGCCAGTGGCACGTGCCGTTGCGATGCAACTGTGTCCGACGACTGCCTCCCACTGGCGCGGTGACCTGCGTCTCCCGTCCCGGGCCTGTAAGTTCTCCTCCAGTCTGACTGGGAAGGCTTACAAGGCTTGCAGACAGGCGTTGCATGCCATGGCGTTGCTTCAGGTCCACCAGGCCCAGGCACTCATGGACATGCACGAGGGTAGACCTGACCCAGAGCTCCTCCGGGAGTTCCGGACGGCGACGGACCTCGCCCTCCGGGTGACGAAAGTCACCGCCCGTTCCATCGGTCAGGCAATGTCCACGCTTGTGGTCCAGGAGCGTCATCTCTGGCTCAACCTGGCCGACATGAGGGAGACTGACAAGTATCGGTTCCTGCCGCCGCCTCTGCCCCCACCAAGGCACCGCACCAGCCTACACCCAGCCGACGGCGTGGGGCCGGCCGTGGGAAGGACATCCAGCCCGCTCAGGCCGCTGCCAAGCCAGGTGGCAAGCGCCGTCGGAAGAGACCCTGAGACGGGCCGCCCAGAGATGGAGGAAACTGCTGCAGCCACTCCTTCCCCCGGAGGAGGGCCGGGGGAGAATCTTTTGTTCTTGTTTGATTTCTGTTCCGCCACTGACCACAGTGCCAGTGGTACCCAAAACTTCTATAAAAGAGCAGTTTCCGAAATCTCTGGGAGCCAAGAGAGCGCGCTTGGCGGTGGTCGACGCTCCCATGCCTCGTCCACCCTCAGGTGCCACTCCTTTCGCCAGCAGGGGGTGTCGGCTGTGGGGACGCACTCAAGCGGCCTCCCCACACTCGCACGCCCCCTCAGCGGATGCAGGTAAGTGTTTCACAGCACACTCAGATCCCACTCAGGGCCGCTCCCATGCCGTCCGGGTCGGATCCCTGCATTCCGCCTCGCTGCCCCGCTGCGGGTACGTCTGTGGTGCCGTTGACCCCCCTTGCTCGGTGTCTGGGAGCCTGGCTAGTGCTTCCCAGCCCGTCTCAGTGGCTCCTCCATACCATCAGACTCGGCTATGCGATTCAGTTCGCCCGGTGTCCTCCCAAGTTCAGGGGCATTCACTTCACGACAGTAGCGAAGGAGAATGCCCCCGTGCTCCGGGTGGAGATCGCAGTCCTACTGGCGAAGGATGAGATAGAGCCAGTCCCTCCAGCCGATATGAGGTCCAGGTTCTACAGCCCGTACTTCATTGTACCCAAGAAAGGCGGCGGGTTACGGCCGATCTTGGATCTGCGATTCCTGAACCGGTCTCTTCACAGGCTGCCGTTCAGAATGCTAACGCAGAAACGCATCTTCAGGTGCATCCGTCCCCAAGATTGGTTTGCAGCGATCGACCTGAAGGACGCGTACTTTCATGTCTCGATTCTCCCTCGACACAGGCCCTTTCTGCGCTTTGCGTTCGAGGGGCGGGCATATCAGTACCGTGTCTTACCCTTCGGCCTGTCCATGTCGCCCCACGTCTTTACGAAGGTCGCGGAGGCGGCCATGGCTCCCATGACAGAGCATGGTGTTCGCATTCTCAACTATCTCGACGACTGGCTGATCCTTGCCCAGTCGCGGGAGCAGTTGTGCGAACACAGGGACATGGTGCTCAGTCACCTCAGCCAGTTGGGACTTCGGGTCAACTGGGAGAAGAGCAAACTCTGTCCAACACAGAGGATCTCTTTTCTCGGTATGGAGATAGACTCGGTCGCCATGACAGCGCGCCTCACCGAGGAGCGTGTCCAGTCAGTGTTGAACTGCTTGAATTCGTTCAGAGGCAGGACAGTGGCACCACTGAAACACTTTCAGAGGCTCCTGGGGCATATGGCATCCGCAGCCGCAGTAACGCCGTTGGGATTGCTTCATATGAGACCGCTTCAACGCTGGCTACACGATCAAGTCCTGAGATGGGTGTGGCACAGCGGTTCCCTCCGCGTCCAAGTGACTCTGAGGTGCCGCCAAACCTTCAGCCCGTGGTCGGACCCTTCGTTTCTACGGGCGGGAATTCCCCTAGAACAAGTGTCCAGGCATTCTGTTGTCTCCACGGATGCCTCATCCACCGGCTGGGGTGCCACGTACAACGGGCTTGCAGTTTCGGGTCTGTGGACGGGGCCTCAACTGCAAGGGCATATCAATTGCCTCGAGTTGTTAGCAGTTCGTCTTGCACTCAGCTGCTTCAAAGTTCCGCTCAGAGGCAAGCATGTTCTGGTCAACAATGAGGCCGTTGCGTACATCAACAAACAGGGTGGTCTACGCTCCCGTCGCATGTTAAAACTCGCCCGCCATCTCCTCTTATGGAGTCAGAAGCATCAGAGGTCACTTCATGCCATTTATATTCCGGGCCTGCTCAATCGTGCAGCCGATGAGCTCTCACAACAGCCAGTACTCCCGGGAGAATGGAGACTCCATCCCCAGGTGGTCCAGCTGATATGGAGTCGCTTCGGGACCGCACAGGTAGACCTGTTTGCTGCCCCGGACACGACCCATTGCCAGTGGTTTTATTCCCTGACCGAGGGGACCCCGGGGCCTGCGCAAATATGCGTTTCCCCCAGTGAGCCTTTTCGCACAGACACTGTGCAAGGTCAGGGAGGACGAGGAGCAAGCCCTGTTGGTCACTCCGTATTGGCCCAACCGGACTTGGTTCCCGGAACTAGGGCTCCTCGCGACAGCACCTCCTTGGCCCATTCCTCCTGACTCAGAGACGGGGCACCCTATGGCACCCTCACTGACAGATATTTGCAGAGCTGCGGGCTGGGCGACACCTGATAGCACGTTCGCTAGATTCTATAGCCTCCGTGTAGAGCCGGTATCTTCCTGTGTGCTCACTTCCCATAGTCAGTAACACCGAAGTGCCCGTTCTTGTGTTGGCTTGCTGCGCCATTCCCCTCCATATGGACCGGATACGTGCGTCTCAGTGAGGTGTTGTCCCCTGCCGCTAACCGCCGGGGCCGCCCCTGGGACTTCCGTATGTTGTGCTGCCCACGGCCAGCCCATACGTGTATTCTCCACATGGTAACTCCCTCCGGGCATGATGTGGCTTCCGCAGCGGCCTCCACGGGCACGCTTTCCCAGCGATATCCAATAAAGTCAGCTGAATGGGTCTTGCGGAACAGCAGCTTTCTGACTCTCCTTGCATGAATTTCCCTGCCCGCTAACAGACAGGGTCTGAGGGGCTCATCGTTGGGCGCTGGAAGTGGTAGTAACTGTGGCGTTTTCCAAAGGGATCCCAATTCGTCGGTGACGTCCGAACGTCGAACGTGACCGACTGAAAGGGAACGTCTCGGTTACGTATGGTAACCCTCGTTCCCTGAAGGAGGGAACGGAGACGTACGTCCCGTCGCCACAGTTCCTGTACCATCACTGCATGGCCGAGTCACTAAGTTCGGCTCCTCAGTGAAAAACAGCATGCATTCGCTCTCGCTTCCTATTTATACCCGCGGCGCGGAGCGGAGCGAGAGATGCAAATCTCGCACGGCAATTGTTCATTGGCCGGTTCTATATAGCTGGAAGCTGATAGGGGCTCCCAGAAGTGATCCCAATTCGTCAGTGACGTCCGACGTACGTCTCCGTCCCCTCCTTCAGGGAACGAGGGTTACCATACGTAACCGAGACGTTCTCTGGGGCTGAACAAACAATATAATGCAAAACCAAATGTACTAAATTCTACTTATTTATTCCAAACTGGTATATAGTACTGCTCCTGCAGTAAATTTGTCGCTGAAACTCATTATAGATTTAAAGGAGCAATTGACCAAAAAAACCCCAATAAATTCTGTCCAATTTCCATGTCTTCTAAACCTGTATGATTTTAAATTATGTTGGAAACCAGACAGTTTTGGTTACCTCTGACTTCTATTGCACTGTATAGACAAAAAAAAAACATTTATCAAAATATCTCATGTTTATAAGGTTTGGAATGACATGATGGTAATTAAATGTTCAAAGAAGGTCAATTTTTTATGAACTATCCCTTTAAATAATTATTCAATGAAAATCTGTCTACTCCTCTTTGGTTCATGCCCAGTGTCTTGCCTCTTATTCTGTGTCAGACAGTCAAAACTCAACCTTTAATGTCAATTTCGACTTGCATTAAACAGAAAATTCACCTCAGCCTATAGAGCAGGGTTATTCAAATCTTGCCCTGGAGGGCCAATGCGCGGCAGAGTTTAGCTCCAACCCTGATCAAACTCACCTACCTGTGATTTTCTAATGAACCTGAAAACATTGATTAGCATGTTCAGGTGAGTTTGATTAGGGTTGGAGCTAAACTCTGCAACGCATTGGCCCTCCAGGGCAAGATTTGAATAACCCTGCTATAGAGCATAAACGTATACAGTATATGAATTTTGACTTTATGCATTTTCTTCCAGTTTTATCAAGCTAGTGGCATTTCTGATCACTGACGTCTTACAGACATACGTGAATATATGTGAATGTGGATTAAATGAGAGCTGTGGTAAAAATTAAGTTATATGGGTGTGGAAAGACATGAGATGATGAGAATTTTTTTTTTTATTTGAGTGAATTAAATCTTTAATGCTACTCAACTAGAAACCCCAGCAGCCTAAATCATTGAAAACCAACTGATCTTTTCCCTCCGATGACAGATAAGCCAGCTGCCTCCATCTTACAGAAGGAATCAACGGCTGACGTAGGATTTCAAAGGGCTTGATGGCCGCAATCGCTGGAGTGCTGGCTGTAGCCTCACCAAAGATTGTATTAAATAATGAATTTAACATCTGAGGTATCGATTTTCTGTCGCATTCATAAATGGCTGCCTGACAATTACTTCTCAGAATGCCTTTCTTTATCCTGAAACAGGCTGTGTAGGGTGAGTACAACTGGACCTGACTGGAAGTGGAAACGAAGTCTATGAACAACTTACTGTGTTCTCCCATGAGCTGGTGCAGCTTTTCAAAAGGATCAATCGCATCACATCCTGTATTTGCATCCGATTCCCTCCTCCCTTTCCCTGAAGAACTGCTGCCTGTATAGGTGCAGATGAGGGAGGGCAAGATGGTTGGATAGTTCATTCCCCCATTTAGTCGTCCAAGCGCTGGAAGACCCACCATGGCGCTCGTTCGCCCTTGTGGGGCCTCGTGAAAGTCACCTTGATAAATGCTGTGCACTGACTGAGTCCTGGAAGAAAGATTGTGCATGCCAGTTGGCTGAGAGGACACGGCCAGTTGTGGCCCTGTTGTGTTAGACCTCATTTCCAGAGCCTCGCCGGGCCCAGTAGAGGCCACAGGACTGGGGTTTCCATTGCTGAGGTGACAGTGCTGTCGTTGGTGCTGTTGGATGAGGTTGTGGATGGAACGGACCCAGTGTCCACCACCCCTGTGCCTGCTGTGACCGTTGACCCCGCCGCCACTGCCTCCTCCTCCTCCTCCTCCGCCTCCTCCACTCAGCACGCTGTTGGGGTTCACCTTCTTTCTCCGCTTACTCTGCCAGCCGTTGTAGATGCGGGAAACACGACGCTTCACCTTGCGGTACAGGTGGCTGATGTACCTGAGCATCTCCTCGTAGCAGCTCCCTGGCTCAGAGTAGCTGGCAAGGGTGCTGTCATTGGAGACGTAGCATGCTCGCTGCTCCTGCATCAGCTGGTTCTCACGCTGCTTTGTTTCTGCGAACTGGGTTGCTATTACAACCAGGCACAGGTTGATCATGAAGAAGGAACCGACCTGAGGGACACAAAAGTCACTTTAGTTTACCATCATGAACATGTGAAGTCTCTTTAATGCCTATTTAATGCCTGTTTTACACCTCACATGTAAGTGGTGCACACACACTACAATTCAAATGAAGAAGTCTCTAATGCTCACCAAGGCTGTATTTATTTGATAAAAAAATCCAGTAAAACAGCAGTCTTGTGAAATATTATTGCTTGAAATTAAAATATTATTATACATTTTTATTAATTATTAATAATATATTAAATATATTTTAAAATGTAATTATTCCTGTGATAAAGCTGAATTTTCATTACATTAGTCTTCAGTGTCACATGATTCTTCAGAAGTCATTCTAATATGCTGATTTGATGCAAGAAACATTTCTTATTATTATCAATGTTGTGTGTATATTTGCTTAATTCAAACTCAGAAATTGAGCTGTCCTTTTAAAGCCATTCTCAAGTCAAATTTCTGAATCTGAATTCAAATTTAGGACTGAATTCTAAATAAGGTTCAATTTAAGCTTTTATAGGTCACACTGAGAAACAGATCTATTTGTAATGTACATTTGTATATACTACTTAATATTTCACAAATGTATGGACCAGGGTTGAGTTAAATTTGTCTGAATTTTAATTTAGTAAATTCCACTTCCTGTCATTGTGCTCTACTCATGTAAATGGTGAAACAGGCTGAAAATAGGAAATACGTTCAATTAGAGTATACTTACTATAATAAGAAATATAAAATATATAAAATTGTAAAAGGAGTGCGCATCCATAACGTAATACATGATGTCCACCCATCCTTCCAAAGTAATAACCTGCAAAAAAAAAAACAGAAGAGAAATTAAGAAGAAATGCTGTGAGACGGAAGCTTCAAGTGATCATTATCTTGAGTTTGGCCCAACAGAATATCAGTCTCAGGGGCCTGGCTCACATTTCCAACTGTGCAGATGGCTGGTGGCTCAAACACTGAGTTTTGAGAGTTTGTTTGGGGAATGGAAAGCCAGCAAAATTTGTGTATTTCTTTCTGCAGGTTATTGAAAATTCAAAAGTTCAAGTTCAAACACATTCAAATGTAGAGCTCTGCTAATGCACTTTGGTTTTCAATAAATTACCTTAGTTTACACACTCAGATCAAGATATCTCTATTTTTTTATCTTGAACACAAAGTGTTAGGCACTAAACACTACGCACTATGTTTCTTCCCAGGGATTAATTTAGATTTTTTTTTAAAGATAAAGACTCTTTAGTGAACAAAAAGTACAAAGGGCATATAAATCAGAGAGAAATATAGCAATGTCTTCATGGCACAGAGTGATGCCAGAGGTCTGATTGTTAGTTTGATTGCAATAAAAGTATAGTGCAGGGTTACGTCTATTAGCATTGAGTCATTTGCTTTGGAAGCTCTGCGCCTGCAGCACTGCATTTCATTCCCATCCAGCTGTATCATTTAGCATAGACCTCATGTTTGAACCCCAGTTTTTCTCATTCTTTTTATGCTGTCTACTGGATTCATTTTCTGGTTCTGGAAAGTAGACATTTTTTATTTAAACAGACACATTTCTGTTGTTCACATAAAAATAAAAACATGAATCTTCTTTTTTTGATTTCCGCAGTGCATCCACACTTGGCTTTAAAATAGCTGATTCAAAACTTAGCCACATTTACATTTTGTAAATGAGACTGTACTGCTAGACACACAATTTTACATAATTCATTATAGCCTCTTTTTACAAACTGTACACAGCCAAACCAGGCATAAGTTCAGTTTTTTTTTTTTGCTTAAGAGTCCATTTGGGCTCAGGATTTAATGGATGTCAGACTAACAAAAACTTGTTACTTGGATTGTTTTCAGCTGGTCATAGCACTAATATCCCTGAATATTTCCTTATGTGGTGGGTGTTTAGAACTTTATAAGATAATTCTCTTAAAACACTTTTCACTAGTTTTGACTTGCCTGCCATGTCCAACAACAAACAAACATCACAGGAGAATTTTTATGAAATGTTTCTGTTTTCTGAAGGCAACATTTCCAACAGACCTCAAATGATGCATTGTTTAATAGCATTCTCTGATGGAAATAGTTTATGGAAATGTTCATTTAAAAATATATATTTTTAGAATAAATTTACTTGTGGCTAATACAAGTTTCATAACTAGCATTTAATACCCACAGTTAGCTAATATTTTCAAAATAATTTAGGAAAATATCTGACAAATTAAAAATATCTGAAATGTTGCACTCAAATCTTCTGCTCACAAGTGAAATCTACCTTGAATTTAATTTCTCTTCTTAATATAAACTGATATAAATCCATTTTCACGCAATAAATATTAAATCCTAAAATATGATTCATGCTACAATTCATGAATCCATTCTTAAAATGTATGGATTTAAAAATTTTTAAGACTTTACGTCTGGATCTAGAACAACTTGAAAACAGATATACCAAAAATAAATTATGTCAGTTTAAAGGGGTGGTAAACCACGATTTCACTTTTCTAACTTTAGCTAGTGTGTAATGTTGCTGTTTGAGCATAAGCAACATCTGCAAAGTTACAACTTTCAAAGTTTAAAGCAAAGGGAGATATTTGCTTTTAAAGAAATCAATTTTTAAGGACTACAGCAAACGGCCGGTAGGGACTACTACACATTCCTCCAGGGTTGCTGACATCACCAGCCCCAATATTTACATAAACCCCTCCTCCGAGAATATGAAATAAGGTGGCGAGGCCATTTTGTATCGCAGCAGGGAAGAGTTGTTGTGGTAGCCTATAGTTAGTAGGCTGGAGTGCCGACGAAACGCTGTTATTTTCATCCAAATTGAAGGTCCACTTTGTTCAGCCTTCCTAGGGACGGGGCAGCGTTGCAGTGCGTTTAACATACAACGTTATATGCATGTGTGTATGAGACAGAGGGGAACAAGGTCGCATTTGCAGCAGATATATGCTGCCCATCACAAATCAAAGCACGAGACAGACAGGGGTCGGAGGAGAAGACTGGAAAATGTGACATAATGGACAATATTCGTCTGTATTTGCAATACACGAGCCGCGGTTCAGCTGCGCGAGACAGGCGGGCGTTTCACGGAGGAAAGCTTCCACAATCTTCGCAAGTTCAATGCAGGATTCTTACAACGGCTTGTCCTGAAAGATGGATTTAAAAACAGAAGCTGTTTACGGGCCACAACCTGTAAGTATGATTTATTTTTCGTCGATGTGTTTTCCTGTAATAGTTTGTGTTGTTAATTGTAGCCTACGTTGTAGCAAGGAAGTAAACAGATGACAACGCTCATTTGGCTCTGCAAACCAGTTTGTTAAATGCTCATTCATACTTAACGTTATCCGACAAACACCTTACGTTACAAACTTTTTAAAATCTCAACAGCGAACTTGGCATTAGTGTAAATTATTCTTTGATTAGAGCTTTTATGTATTGTTTATCTACAGGCATGTTAAACATGGTTCTGTGTTTGATTTGGATACTATAGTAAAGCCAATGTTTAGTGTTCGTTCTTGCGACAGATATTTGACTATAATCGTTCTAAAAATACAAAAGTAACGGTGCCATTCAGTAGCGATCACTATAGATCCGCAGTCTTTACTCTTGAGGACTGAACAGGTTCTGCTCGATCATCTTCACTAAAATTGTCTGGGTCTGATTCGGGCTCAAATTGGTATGGTTTTATTGACGCCATTGTACTACACAAAGCACAGGCTAGTAGCCTGAGGCTACCGGTAAAGGTAAGGGGCGTGATGTTTCCGAGAAACGTGCACTAGGCGGTTAGCGAATCACAACACACTGGGCCAGCTAACCAATCTGAGCCCATTGCGTATTTTTGAGGGACTGGCTTCATAGAATCCGGAAACCATCAGACCGTTTTTAGGGACAGAGCAGTGTAGAATAAATAAAATATATGAAAAATAATGAAATTTTTTAAAAACGAAGCATGAACACATGTTACAGTGCCCCCCACAAACACAATCAAGCCTTCGAAAGAATGTGTTTTACCACCCCTTTAACTTTACAGTAACCATTATATAAAAGGTTTATCTGTATATAAAAGGGTTAATAGGTAAAAAAAAAGAGAGAGAATGTTTTAGAATAACCTTCTCCCTGAGGTGTCATCTGAAGAGTACAATCCAGGTCCTATTAAAATCTTATGTCGACACAGGTGAAAACCCTTCAGGCCCTCTTTTATAATTGCATACCCTGTATGGTCTTTATAGCCCAGCAAAAAGGAACACCACGTGACTGACCCACTTGGACAAATGAGACTGACAATTATTTCCACAGAATGGAGCACAGGTCTCATTGTATGTCCGTACAGTGGGCCTAATACGACCCACCACCAAGAGCATGACTGCGCATATTCAATACTCTTAAACAGTGGTCTGTGCCATCAGTCTGTCTGTGGTGATTCAACTCTGCTGATGAGGATGGATTAAAAGTACTGATGAGTTAATATGCAGCGGGACGCTTTTTCTTTTTTTATTTAATTTCCACAGGCTGCGATACAAGATATCACTTTCCCATCGAAAAATCTCATCACTTTGCAGAGCTCCTTCCAGGAAAGGGGCAGAAATTACTAAAACAGACATTTGCTCAGTGGAGATTCAATTATTTGGTGTGGTGGAAGCGTGCTTAACAAGACTTTGTTCTTTCAAGAAGAAAATCAAGCAATAAAAAGTTGTAAAAAGCCTCATCTATCTTTGGAATAACTAGGGCCTTTGACTTCAGGAAATAGAACGCTTACTAATGCATTTCCATTCCCAGAGCATCCAACAAAAAGACCATCAGTGATATGTGGAAAATGGATAACAAATACGATTCCAAGAGGAATGTACCTGGAATATCGCAATCCAGGCATATCCAATATTATCAAAGTTCACTGCCCCTTTGTGCGGGTTGAGCTCCCCGGCCTTACACACACTGTAATACTGGTTCCAGTTAACACAGCTGCTGTTGCTGGTCCCATCCAGGCCAGAGTAGGCATGTCCCGGTGGAGATGCATTTAAAGTGCACTCAACACCCTCCTTGAGGTGGGGCACCTCACTGCAGCGCAGCATGCCGTTCTCCTTATTGGTGGAGCAGATGAAGGGGTTGTCCTCACCGTCTTCATTCATGTAGTATGGACTCATGAACGACAGATTATAAAGGCTGTGGAAACACATGAAAAACAAAGTGAAATATATGGCATTTGCTTACTAAAACTGTAACTAAAACATTATATGCCCGGACTGAGACCACATCTTCTTCCATATCTTTAAACAAGTAATTTACATGAGAGGACCCCTGCAGAACCTCATGACTGTGTGCCAAGGTCAATAAGTCTCTTAAAATATCAGGTTCAGGTTGTATAATGTCATGCGGTGCGATTCCCCCAAAACGGTATGACATTTATGAACTAATTAATTTCAAGATATTTACCTTGACAAAATATATTTTTAAATATGGATTAAGATGTTGACACATATGTTATTACGGTTATACCACATGACATGTAAGCCACTTTTCCACCATCGGGTCGAATGGTTCTTAGAATGGTAAGGAACGGTTTCTGTTGTGTTCCCACTTGAGCCTGGTACGGCACGGCACGATTACAAACTGTTCACAGCCAAGAATTCTCTGAATGGTGCTGGTCGAATCCGTGAAGTGACGTTGGCACTCAGGATTGGTCACTTGTCTGTTGCCTGGCTACCAGTTTTTCTGTAGCTGGCTAAGCACTCTATTTGAGCGATGTAAACACAAATTCATAATAAAATTAAAAGAAATATCTGATCATCATCCATAATGTGGCCATTATTTACATCTCATATCATCAGTAAACCATTGTGTTGCCAAGGTAACGACTGACACTTTTGTATTACATTCTAAAGAGTGACCGTTATCAGCCCCACAATGGAAAATAGGGCTGGGTATTGACACAGATTTCCCAATTTGATTCGATTTCGATTCACAAGCTTTCATTTCGATTCGATTTTCGATTAGTTTCGAGTTAATTCAATATCGATTATTTTGGATATGTATCAGGTATAATCCATGGAAAATTTTCTCAAACAAGTTTCTGAACTAATGTTGTAAACTATGGGAGTCAGTTGATACTACATTAGCCTACTAATATTGAAGGTAAAAATTGACTGTTCCCTTTCGTTCAGTCACTACGACGTAACGTTAGTGACTAACGAATGGGGGTTTCGCTTAGAAGCCAATTACCTTCGAGAATTTAACAGCGCCCAATGGCAGTGCCAATGTCATGGGCATGCGGAATTTCCCACTGCGGGAACATGACCATCGCGGTGCTGCGATCGAGACTCGAGGATCTTCGTAAAGAAGTGAGAGTCCCCTCTACCACACCCAAATCTACCGTCTCCACGAGAGGCAGTACTTTGGCTGGTGGTCAGGGTGACCTGAGGGTGACGGTGTGGAACAAAGCCCCGACGCTCATGCTTTGGGCCACACCCCCCTCTAGTGCTCCGCAACCCGTGAGTGTCCAGACGGAGATCGCGGGGCCTGCTCCGGCCCCCCCACGCATCTCGTTTGGCGCTCCGGAGGAGGATGCAATGTCGGTCACCGCATCACAAGGTGGGCTCGAGTCCTCTGAGGATGATGACCCGGCTGTGCTGCCGCCTTCAGGCGCGCCAGAATTGCCCGAGTCGGACCCAGAGCTGACAGCCATGCTGTCTCGGGCAGCCGCGAGTCTTGGGATTGAGTGGAACCCTCCGCCCTGACCCGAGCGCTCGCGGCTCAATGATTGGTTTTTGGGGGTGCGCGCTGACACCTGTCAGTCCCCGCCCCCAATACCTTTCTTTCCCGAGCTGCATGAGGAAGTTGCGCGGTCCTGGAAGTCCCTGTTGTCTTCCTGCGACCGTTCGGCGACTTCCTCCGCCTTCTCCACACTCAATGGGGCCGCGCCAACGGTTACACTGGAGTCCCCCCAGTTGAACGTTCTGTTGCGATGCAACTGTGTCCTCAGAGCGCTTCAACTTGGCGTGGTGATCCTAAGCACCCCTCCAAAGCCTGTGGATTCACATCAAAATTGGTGGCGAAATCGTACAGAGCAGAGGGCAGGCTGCCACCTCTTTGCATGCCATGGCGATCCTCCAGGTCTACCAGGCCAGGATCCTCAAGGACATGCACGAGGGTGGAGTTGATCCGGGGCTCGTGGACGAGCTGCATGCCGCCACCAACCTCGCCCTCTGGGCAACGAAGGTGACCACACGCTCCCTGGGTCAAGTGATGTCCACAAATGTGGTCCAGGAGCGACATTTGTGGCCTAACCTGGCTGATATGCGGGACAGCGAGCGGACCCGGTTCCTCGATGCCCCCATATCCCAGGCTGGCCTCTTCGGCGGGGCGGTTGAAAGCTTCGCCCAACAGTTTTCAACCACTCAGAAGCAGACTGAGGCAATAAAAAATATACTGCCCCGGCGGCCAGCTGCTGCCTCCACCCAGCCGCCGGCACAGTCGCCTCAGCCTGCTCCCAGCAGAGGAGGCCCTCCTAAGGCTCCCGCCCCTCCTACCCGGCCCCAGCAGCAGCCTTCACCCGGGCCGGGTCGTGGAGGTCGCCGTAGGAAGGCGTCCCAGTCCGCTCAGCCCGCCCCGCGGCACTCCTGAGACGTACGGCTCAGGGATGGGAAATTCTTTCAGGGAGATGGTAGCAGGACCACTCCTTCTCCCGGTGGAGGGCCGGGGGAGAATCGTTTGTTCAGGAAAGTCACCCTATGTTGGTTAAAGAAAGAATTAACACTCCCATCCCTGAGCCACCAAAGATCGGTGATGACAGTGCGCGCCACCCCCGGGTCCCGCCACTCACATCCCTCTCTGTCGCCAGCCTCCTGGCAGAGCAGACCCCAGTGAAACGTGCATCCTTCCCTGGTCTCCTCTATCAGGACGCAGCCGTTAACCGTGCCCCCACACCGGGACGCCCAACGGCCTCCCATGTCCGGGCCGATAACGCTGCCTCGCTGCCCCACCCTGGGTATGTCTGTGGTCCGAATGACCCCGCTGGTGCAGTTCCTGGGAGCCTGGCTTCAGCTTCCGGGACTGTCCCGCTGGGTCGTGAAGAAACTCAGGCGCGGCTATGCGATTCAGTTCGCGCAGGTTCCTCCCTGCTTCCGGGGACTCTGCTACACTATGGTCGGGGCCAATGCCGTGCAGAGGTTGCCACCCTACTGGCGAAGGGTGCGATCGAGCCTGTCCCTCCAGCCGAGATGAAGTCCGGGTTCTACAGCCCCTACTTCATTGTACCCAAGAAAACCGGTGGGTTACGGCCAATCCTGGACCTTCGCATCTTGAACCGATACCTTCACAGGCTTCCGTTCAAGATGTTGACAGCGAAACGCCTTTTCGAATGCGTTCGTCCGGACGATTGGTTTGCAGCGATCGACCTGAAGGACGCCTACTTCTATGTCTCCATCCTACCTCGACACAGACCGTTCCTACAGTTTGCTTTCGAGGGGCGGGCATATCAGTACGCGGTCCTCCCATTCGGGCTATCTCTGTCCCCTCGCGTATATTTACGAAGATTGTCGAGGCAGCCCTTGCGCCCATCCGACAGCACGGGGTTCGCATCCTGAACTACCTCGACGACTGGCTCATAATGAGTCACTCTCGAGTGCAGGTTTGCGAACACAGAGATCTAGTGTTCCATCACTTAGCTCGTCTGGGCCTTCGGGTCAACTGGAAGAAGAGAAAACTTTGCCCCGTGCAGAGGATCTCTTTTCTCGGTATGGATATCGACTCAGTCCCCATGTGCGCGCAGCCAACGAGCGAGCGTGCGCAGTCTCTGCTGACTTGCCTCCATCAAATCGAGAGCGAGAGTGCGGTTCTACTGAAACTATTTCAGAGGCTCCTGGGGCATATGGCATCTGCAGCCGCGGTGGCGCCGCTCGGATTGCTACATATAAGACCGCTTCAGCATTGGCTACGCGATCGAGTCCTGAGATGGGCATGGTGGTCTGGCACGCTCCGGGTACAAGTGACACGGGCCTGCTTACAGACGCTCACCCCGTGGTCGAACCTCAGTTTTCTACGGACCGGAGTGTCCTTAGAACGAGTTTGGGGGACAGGACCCCAGCGCCTTCTGCATGTCAATTGCCTCGAGTTGCTGGCAGTACGGTTCACCCTGCACCGCTTCTTAGCGTTGCTGAAGGGTCAACATGTACTAGTCCGGACAGACAACATGGCCACAGCCACTTCCTGGAGAATGGAGACTCCATCCCCAGACGGTCCAGCTGATATGGGAACTGTTCGGCGACGCACAGGTAGATCTGTTTGCCTCCCACGAATCTTCCCATTGCACCCTGTATTATTCCCTGACCGAGGGCACGCTCGGCACGGATGCACTGGCGCACAGCTGGCCGCAGGGCCTACGCAAATATGTGTTCCTCCCAGTGAGCCTTCTCGCACGGGTACTGTGCAAGATCAGGGAGGACAAGGAGCAGGTCATGTTGGTCGCCCCGTATTGGCACGGCCAGACCTGGTTCTCAGAACTGTTACTCCTTGCGACAGCCCCTCCCTGGCCTATTCCTCTGAGACCGGACCTCCTTACTCAGAGACGGGGCACCCTTTGGCACCTGCGGTGGTCGCTACTATCACTTCCGCTAGGGCAGAGTCCACTCGGCATGCCTATGCGCTGAAGTGGAACCTCTTCGTCACCTGGTGTTCTTCCCGCCAAGAAGACCCCTGGAAATGCCTGATTGGGTCCGTGCTCTTGTTCCTCCAAGAGGGGTTGGACCGAAGGCTGTCTCCCTCCACCCTCAAAGTGTATGTGGCCGCAATATCTGCCCACCACGATCTCTTGGGGGACAAAAAGGTAAGTCAGCACGACCTGATCATCAGGTTCCTGAGGGGAGTGAGGAGACTGAATCCTCCTCGCTCTCCTCTCGTTCCCTCTTGGGACCTCTCAGTAGTTCTAAGTGCTCTGCAGAGGCCTCCCTTTGAGCCTTTGCGGTCGGTTGATATTAAGTTTCTGTCGATGAAGACGGCTCTGCTGACCGCATTGGCCTCAGTTAAGAAGGTAGGGGACCTGCAGGCATTTTCGGTTGACGAAGCGTGCCTGGAATTCGGACCAGCTAACTCTCACGTGATACTGAGACCCCGGCCCGGATATGTGCCCGAGGTTCCCACCACTCCGTTCCGAGACCAGATGGTGAACCTGCAAGCACTGCCTTTGGAGGAGGCAGACCCAGCCATGGCATTGCTCTGTCCAGTACGCGCTCTCCACGCTTACGTAGACAGGATGCAGTGTTTCAGGACCTCAGACCAGCTCTTTGTCTTTTATGGTGGAGAGCGGAAGGGAAGAGCTCTCTCAAAGCAGAGGTTGTCTCACTGGATAGTGGACAACATTGTTTTGGCTTACCAGCAGCAAGGTCGACCATGTCCCCTTGGGGTTAGGGCACACTCCACCCGGAGTGTGGCCTCCTCTTGGGCTTTAGCGCATGGCGCCTCGCTAACAGACATCTGCAGAGCTACAGGCTGGGCGACACCGAACAGATTCGCCAGATTCTACAATCTCCGAGTGGAGCCAGTGTCCGACTATGTACTCGCCTCTACTAGTGGCCGGTAATGGACCAGGCTCAGGTGTCTTCGCTTGCTCGCCATTCCACTCCACGGACTGGATACGTGCGATATTCTCCTCAGGTTAGCTTCCCCGAGAGCCCTGAGTTCCTCCAGCACTGCTGACGCCGACATCAGTTCAGTCTGCCCTTTCGAGCCCAGACCCTCATGTTCGGCCAGGTGCCCCGTGTGCATGGTTCCCCTCCGGCGACCCCCACACGAGTATTTCCACCGTAAGCCTCCTCAGTGAGCAGGTGTCTTTCCCTTGGCAAGTTCCTGCCACCCCTAGGGTTAAAAGTCCACCCTCTGGCTGGTACCCTAGAGTTCTTCCATATGCAGCCCTTAGCGGGTCATATGTGTATTCTCTAAGTCCTCCTCACGGGTAGGCATTTTGGCATATCTCCACTGGAATATGCTTCCCAGTGTACCTTGGTAATCCTGTGATAAGTGGGAGTCCTTCGTCCATACTAGTCTTACGACAGGGTACTCACACTTACGCAGGGCACTGGAAGACAGCCGAGTGGCGTTGTTATATTGGGACCCCCATTCGTCAGTCACTAACGTCACGTCGTAGTGACTGAATGAAAGGGAACGTCTCAGTTACGTATGTAACCCTCGTTCCCTGAGGAGGGAACGGAGACGTAACGTCCCTTTGCCACCTCCGCTGTGCTGCTGGAACGCGGAGTTCAGTCTTGGCTACGTAGCAGTAACATAATGCGATGTTGCCAGCGTACTTCCTTATATACCCACGAGGTGGGGCGGAGTTACGCATGAAATTCCGCATGCCCATGGCATTGGCACTGCCATTGGGCGCTGTTAAATTCTCGAAGGTAATTGGCTTCTAAGCAAAACCCCCATTCGTTAGTCACTTATGTTACGTCTCCGTTCCCTCCTCAGGGAACGAGGGTTACATACGTAACCGAGACGATTTGTATACAAACACATAAATGACACTAAATAATTTTTTTAAAAACAATAATAATAAAGTTATAATATTAACTTTACAATTACATAATCATAATTCCACTCCAATTAGTTTTTTGAAATATAAACATTTAAATGGTGGCTGTCATAAAAACTTGCCAGATTTATTCATACATGCATTAAATATTGAAGTACATTAAAAATTACAATGAATATCCTATTTAATGTGGTGCATATAATTAGCAAAATGTTACACTCTAGAGTTAATTTTTCTAGCTGACTAACGAGTTTATGGACACTGGATATGGTTTTTCTGAGGTAAATGTGACGTTACATGACATTGTTTACAAGCCGTTTTACTTACATCTTTCTGCGGTTGAAATACTTGAGCTATTCTATGTGACTTGATACGGATTTCGGTAAGTTGTCCTGTATCTTTTAACACACTTTCAGAAGCTCATTCATGTTTATTTTGCGCTGTTACTGGTATTAAGGCAGAAGAGAAGCTCCGTTCGTGTTTGCTCTCGCACCACAGCGCCAAAACGGTATATGTTTTTGAATTTCGTAAAAAAAAATAGACGTAATTTGAAATCTGAGACTTTGTTTCATATCAATAGTAATAAAGCACACACATTATTGCGATTTATTGGATGGGAGGCGTGCTACAATGTTTATTTAATTAATTAACTGAAAACAGGATGACTAATCGATTCTTGGGATTTAAGAATCGATATTGTTTTGTAAAAGTGAGAATCGATTAAAATCAAGAAATCAATATTTTTTACCCAGCCCTAGTGGAAAATGAAACCAGAACTGTTCCAGCTGGTCTGGATTGGCAAGGAATTTAACACGAGAACAGTTCAGCCCAATGGTGGAAAAGTGGTTTTAGAGTCCTTAAATTTAAACTTGAAAATGGTATAAACATTGTTCAAAACCACCTGAAACCAACAGGACACAAATAGTAATTTTTTTTGGCAAATGTGTTTTAAACTAGATTTTTTTTTTTTTATGTTTCTTTTTCTTTATCATGGATACTCTTGCTTGTCATTGATTCATCTACATAATATGTTTAAATTAGATCAAAAATAAGTTAATTTCAAAATTATTATTACATTTAAAACAGAACATGATGGTCAAGCATCATTATTAAAACAAAATATACTCTAATGCCATGGAAGGTTTGAGACTATCATGGCACAAATGGTACTGCTAAGAAAAAAATTGGCTGAACCAGGTAAAAACTCTGCTTTTACTGCCATCATATGCAGGGCCTAATATAATTTAATCTCAATCAAATAAAAGTAAACTTTTAGCAAAAACACTTCAGAACAAGACATTTCACTAGCTCGTCTTTCCTGCAAAATAAGAACTGGCAGGTGAAAAATGTATTGCTCTAGCATGTATGAATCACAGGGCCATTTAACAAACACATGCATTCACAGAGCACCAATTTGTCCCAATACATCAAAATATATGTTTTACAATTCAACCCATTTTGACGACTGCAGTCCGTACTAATCAATGCCTCTAGAGACTCTTTTATGTAATGTGGTTTTACTTTTGTACCGTTGTTGGAGGTGTGTGTACCTTCAGTGCTCGGGGACCAATGCTCAGCACTGATTTGACGCCAGGGTGCAATGTTCAGTTTACAAGACTGTCAGTGGCTGAAATGCCATTGCTGCTGGCAACAGTTGGCTGCCACTTTGGATCATGTTGGTAGTGCTGACATGCTCCCAGCGGAGAGAGGGTAAAAGAGGAGAAGAGGGGAAGAAGGCTGCCCATTAGATAAGAGTAGGACAGTACTTACGCTTTCACGTCATCTGGCATGAAACACCGATTCCTAAGAAGTCCAGCCCACAGCTGCACCCCGACAATGCCGAATATAAAGAAGACAAAAAAGCACAGCAGGAGGACGTTGCCTAACATAGGCAGAGTATCAAGAAGCAGAGTCACCAGTATCCTCATACCTGAAATACAAAGGCAGAAGAGAACACAGACGCAACAGCTTTTTAATTCTCCTGTGCAAACTCCATAAAGCATTTAGGGTTTGCATAACATTCTATGCTTTATTTTTGAAAGTACTGGTATAAACTGTGGATAGACCAGTGTATGGATTAATCAGACAATATTTTGAGATTATCAACCTTAACTGATAACTGTTGACCAATAACCGATTCAAAATCTACCAACTGATTTAATTTTTGAGGGAATTTTAATTAAATACTTTGAGAAGTAAATGTGCATTTGTTTTCAGCTATGTTGTTAATAAATTATATCATATTGCAAATTGACACATTTATGAGGTGAGTTTTTATACATTATTTTAACTAAAGGAGCACTAGATATACACAATAAAAATGCAACTACATTGTCCACTTTGCAGGACCTTTTGAGTCACAAATACTAAGAAATGTGATTTATTTGAAACTACATTAAGACCAACAGAATCATCCTAAATGTTGCTCCATCTAGTGAAACAGTTGTTGGAAGAAAGAATTTCAAACTGAATAATATGTTTGAAATGTTCAGGCTTTGTGAGTTCCCAGCATGCATTGCAGAATGAAGAAATTATGTGGTTACTGTGATAGGACTGTTGATTTGTGTTACAGTAGCTGTTTTGTAACTTTTGTAGTTGTTTTTTTTTCATTATTGTTAGTTTTGTTTCATTATTGTTAGTATTGTTACACTTTTGACGTTAAAAATATGTCAGGATTTACTAAAGACACAGTGAAAACTTTGTGCTGAAAAGGCATGGACAAAGTTATTTTTGCAGCTGACCTTATTGCATATGCATTTGTAGGAGTTTCCCTGAAAGAGTATTTAAATGAATCACACAACATGATTTAATAAGGTTTGGGCTCAATTTACTCAATTCACTCCCATTAACGCATTTATAGGATTTCACTCTCATGCTAATTTGCCCTGTTTAGTAAATCTGGCCCTATGGCTACCAAATTGATTTATTTTGTTGCTAATTGAAAATTGTTGAACAATCAATCTGTATGTGAGCGTATGAATAAATAAGAATGGTGCAAAGGGTGAGGCGCACGTAGTCGGGAGTTAATTGTGACAGCTTGCTTACATGTAGTTGCCTTGATGAATGTCTTGTCTGATGAGTTTAGTGAATGCATTTAGTGAATGAATATTTAAAATTGACAAAACAAATGAATGTTACTTAGGACAATTTCTTTAAACAAATAGTTGAGAGGACCTAAAACATTTTATTTTACAGTGTATGTAGTGTAATGTAAATCAAATGGAAAACCTTGTTGTAGAAAGACACCTTTAAACTAAATTGGTCCCACTTGTAATAATGCTCGGCAGAGCAGAGAAATTGCATATTTTAAGTGCACTGCTGAGGGACCACAGTTCACAGGGACTGACTGAGTCTAAATTTAATGGAAAATTAAAGACTTAAACTACTGAACAAAAACTCATTCCCATTATCCTCCACTGAAGGTTTTTACAACCACTCATAAAAGCTAACCACCACTCAGAACACCGTAGCAACCACATAGCAAGACCCTAGCAACTAGGGCTGGAACGATCTGACCTAAAATCTAAATCTCGATTAATTTAATATTTTACCTCGATTATTATTAAAGGTCCCATGGCATGAAATTTTCATTTTATGAGATTTTCAACATTAATATGAGTTCCCCTAGCCTGAATATTGTCCCCAAGTGGCTAGAAATTTTGATCTGTGTAAACCGAGTCTTTCTCTGCCTTTGAGAAAATGAGAGCTCAGACAAGCTGATCTTGAGTTCTCCTGTTATGACGTCATAACAGGAACGGTTACCTCCCTTTCCTCCGCCCAGAGAATTTGGCACGCCCATGCGAGCGCCATATTTGTTTGTCCTCGAGATCATGGGATCTGAGGAGGGATCTGCTCTCACAGGCAGGGGGCACAATATTTCACCCCCGGCCGGAGGAGCCTCTGGGTCTGGCCCCTGAGGGGGCTCAGTACCTAGAGGCAGGCCTGTCAGCAGAGGTAGTCGAGACCTTGCTCAGTTCTAGAGCTCCCTCAACCAGGAGACTGTACAGCCTCAAGTGGAACGTCTTTTCCACTTGGTGTAGAGAGTGTGAGGTGGACCCAGTTAACTGCCCAGTGGCTTCACTCAAGAGGGTGGGAGATCTCCAGGCCTTGGCGGTTACGCCAACTTGCCTGGAGTTTGCCCCTGGCGGAGTTAAGGCCATCTTGCACCCTAGACCGGGGTATATACCCAAGGTGCCATCTCAGGTGGCTTGGTCTTTGGTTCTTCAGGCTTTCCATCCTCCTCCCCACCTGACGGCGGAAGAGGGGAGACTTCACCTGCTCTGTCCTGTCAGAGCACTGAGAATCTACCTGGAGAAGTCTTCCCAATGGAGAAGGTCAGACCAACTGTTGGTGTGCTCACCCAAGAGAGGGCTGCCTGCGTCTACTCAGACGATCAGCAACTGGATCGTCCAGGCTATAGCCACAGCTTATAGGGTGCGCAATCTGCCTTCACCCATGGCTGTGAGGGCTCATTCCACCAGGAGCATGGCCTCCTCGGTGGCCCTCCTCTCTGGTGCCTCGCTTCAAGAGGTTTGTGAGGCGGCCGGGTGGGCCACCCCACACACCTTCATTCGGTTTTATAGTCTGCACCTCCCGGTGACTCCTGGTGCTAGAGTGCTTGCGTCCTAAGTGTGCCTGGTCTCCAGCTTCACACTGGGACGTGGGTGATGTCGGTGTGGCATAGTGGGTATTAACGTTCCCAAAGTGTCATCATACGATGACGCAGTGCGAGTTCCCTCGAAGGGGAACGTCTCGGGTTATGTATATAACCCTTGTTCCCCGAGAAGGGAACGAGACACTGCGTCTCGTCGCCACACCCATCACGGTCAGAGCGCTCGCTTCATCGCGGTAAAGCTGCCATGTGTTTGCATCAGCGTCCCTTTGTATCTTCCGGGTATGCCGTCATCTACTACGTCATGACGCACCACCAATCAGATTGGCTTGATTTCATTCATGCTTCAGATGCGTAACGCTGAGGGCGTTCCCAAAGTGTCATCACACGATGACGCAGTGTCTCGTTCCCTTCTCGGGGAACAAGGGTTATATACATAACCCGAGACGTTTTCTATCTTGTGAGTCAGTGTTTTTGTATGTCATCATCGCGTCTATCTGTTCTAAAATGTGCATACAGTCGTGAGTTTCTGCTCAACATTGGCAGAGCCACATCTTTAGAGATAAACCTCACGCACGCCGAAGCTCGTGCTGCACTGACCGGTCGGCCTTCAACACTGACCCCCAGTACTGCATCTGGCCTACAGCGGAGGCACCAAACGCGGGGCGAGATTAAGCAGAAGGGGGTTAAGCGTGAGGGTGTCCGGGCTAGGCTAGCCAGCTATCCCCACAATAAACTGGATTATATTCGATTACTGCGCTGTTGTCCTTGTTTGCGCTGTGTACTCAATGCGCGTCACTGACACTTTTCATATGATAGGAAAATATCTAAAAATAATGCTATAATCAACACTTACTCGTAACTCGTTCATCTCCTGTAATTGTACATTACATATGTTACAAAGTTGGTAATAAGGAGGAAGACAGACTCGGCGTGACTGAGACTCGTGTTTATTCAGAACTCTCAGATACAAACAAAATAAACTCGCGCTGACAGCGCTCTCACGACTCAGTACAATATCACTTTTTAGTAAACCGGTCTAACCAGTTCACCAAATCGGACTGAAACGTTCTAAACGGTTCGAGTCAGCGCTGATCCATCATTTACTAAAGTTACTAACTTTCTGACAGTCCCTCCGACTAGAAATAAACAAATAACCTGTTCTAATAAGTCTCACAGCAGACACGCCTCTTGAAACAGGGCATTCAGCCAGAGGGCAAACATCAGTATAGAAAAAATGCCTTTTATTTCTAAATTATGTCATTTTATGATGTAAAAGTACACCTCAGAATACATTATAAAATAAAATAAAAAATCCATGCCATGGGACCTTTAATGAACGATTATTGTGCCTTGTTTTTGCTTTCCTTTTTTTGCCTTATAGTTCACTGATAAGGTTTGTACTGTAAATATGTTCAACTATTAAAGGTGGGATATTTTTTCTAATGAAAAAGTGCATTTCTTTGTGATTTTAAAATACTTGAAGGAAACAGCTCACTTTCAGCAGTTCCTGAGTGATTGTGTGTGATTGTGTGTGTGTGTGTGTGTGTGTGTGTGTGTGTGTGTGTGTGTGTGTGTGTGTGTGTGTGTGTGTGTGTGTGTGTGTGTGTGTGTGTGTGTGTGTGTGTGTGTGTGTGTGTGTGTGTGTGTGTGTGTGTGTGTGTGTGTGTGTGTGTGAATTAGTCATACCGTCTCTATTAAATATGAAGTTGTGGTTTGTAGTTACTTCAAAGGTAGACAAATCTATTGAGTTTCTGTAAAGCTGCTTTGAAACAATGTGTATTGTGAAAAGCGCTATACATTTGAATTTCTAAGTTACTTTAGTGGAGCCGTGTACCAGGTACCTTACACCTGATGATACACACACACTCTGTGTATACTGCCTGGGAGAGGAGCATGCACGGGAGGTTCTCGAGGGAGCCTCCTGTGCAAACTGTGAGCGTTTTCCCATGAGAACGCTCCGCTCTCGTCTGACTCTCTTCTCGAGGGGAGAGAGCTCAGCAGCTGGGAACGGCCCCCGCTCGAGCTGAGGCTTCTACAGTCTACAGTCCTGGGGTTCCCAGTTGGATTTGGCTCGTCGCCTGGAGACTGGTGTGGTGCTCGCAGACGACGATCCAGATCGCGAGGGGCAGACCTCGGAGGAGGATCTGGGCTCCTCCTCGTCTGCTGCTCTTCCGTTCGAAAAGAGGATGGTTGAGGAGGCGGATGAAGCGCCTGAGGCTGAGGCTTCTCAACCACCCTGTCCCATGTACGGGGAGCTGTTGGAGGTCATGGAACGCGTTGTAAGCAGACTGCAGCTGCCCTGGCAGCACGTTAGGAGAGATGCCGTTCGTCCAAATAGGTTGGACGACCGGTTTCTTTCCGCCCATGACCAACCAGCTCCCGGGAGTCTTCCATTCTTTCCGGATCTCCACCAAGAGATCTCGAGGGGATGGAAGAAACCCTATTCAGCCCGTATCCATCGACATCAGCGGGCTAATTTCGCTGATGTCGAGGGATTGGCCGAGGCTGGATATGTGTCGGTGCAATGGATATTTTCCCTTCCTCTGGCTTTCCCCCGGGCGCTTTACATCAGGCCGGTGGGCCTATGATGAGTAGAAAATGTAAGATTCTGACGGCCCGCCTGGTTTGTTTGGTGAAAGCGCCCCCCTCAGGATGGTGGGCGGATACTAGCTCGATGGCTGGTTTGAAGTGCTGCGAGGAGCGATTGGTGAGTCCCCCTCGATGAGGGTGAAACATTTTCAAAACTATGTTTTTCAGGACTTCTGTACCTTCGCTCTCCTGAGAGGTTATTTGGGGAATTTTGGAACGTCGCTGAACTTCGCAGGGCCTGCAGCTCCCCGTGAGTAAGCTAAGAACGATCTTCTTTGCAACATTATATGGTTGTGTGTGAGTGCCTCACTTTTGCTAGTGGAGAGTTGCTGCCTCTCCGTGTGATTTTTCCCACTAATGTGGGTAGCTGAATCGCGCTCTCGCCTGAGGGCTGGTAGTGTCGGGGGCGAGCTGTGTTTTCCTAGCGTAAAAGTGTGAAGTAGCTGAAGACCAGGTATGCGTTTATGCATGAGCTGTAGTGAGATCTGCGCCCGGCTCTGCGGGGCTTTGGGGAAGGGGTTTTTCGGGGCCTCACTGTATAGTTTTAGAGGTGATAATATTTCTTTCCCGAGCCCTGAGTAGATCTAGTGCAGACTTAACGTCGCACCACTTGGCCTAGGCTGCGTCAAGGATGGGGGCGTTCCCTTTTAAGGAAGGTTGTTCGCCCCTGGCCTGTCTTTTGGTACAAGTACAGGGCTTTGTTTATGCATCCTTGATTCAGCCTCCTCTTATTACAGAGTCGTCCGGCCAAGGCCCGCCCCCTTCTCTGCGTTCTGGGGTTATGAGTAATGCAGTCAAGGTGTTGCAGGAGACGGCGACTTTGCCAGTGGTCGTGGGGCGGGATTAAGCGTCTTTTGCCTGTTTGCGATTAGACTTTATCTGCTGTGTCCGCCTTTCAGAGCTTGGTGGCCGCCATCTTCTGGCGGCCCCCGGCCTCTTCCCGGAGGAACGGTACGGCCGGTGGGTTGCATATTTATGTGATATTTCACCCTTGCTCAATGTCTCTGCTCCACCTTCTTTAGGGCTCGGGTTGAGCTGAACATCGGATACCTTCTGTTTGCGGTGTTGGTCGGATGCTCCCCTGAGGCCCGAGCATTGCCAATGGCTGACGCCCTCGCATTTACGGCAGGCCGCTGCATGGAAAGTAAGACAGCCGCCCCGAAGCAGGTGACGTAAGTTGTACTCCCCTCGCTTTAGAGGGTTTTGTTGAGCACTTTTGCTGAGTACACTGCTGTTGGCAATGTGATTAGGTTCATGTCTGTAGGCACTGCCCGAGAGACTGCGCCGTCATGGAGGCCTTCTAGCCTCTGGGATGGAGCCAGCCCCAGGTGCGGGCGTAAGGGCCAGCTGGTTGTGAGTAGCCAGCTTGGGCGGTCTGGGCAGCAAGACTTCGGGACAGGTAGTAGGCGTTAACCGGCCTCCTTGCAAGAAAGTCTCGACGCCACGGCCCACTAGTGTGCCTTGGAGGATCTTCTCCACCGGTGTCGACATCAGCAGTAACCTCGTCAACTAGTAGGCTCTTCTTGGCCTCCTTGGGGATGAGTCCCCAGGTGTTAACTGGATTTCCAGGCCTTCGTCAGCAGCAGACAGCTGCCGTCAGCCCAGGCGCAGCAGCCAGCCTTCTTAAAGTCACGGCAGGGTCCATGGAATCTGCAGACCTCCTATTTGGGGGTAGGCCCTGCCAGGCCTCCCTGAGGGATAGGCTCCCGGTTTGGGTTACCTTGGCTTAGATGGTAGGCCCCATTTGGCCTCCCTGAGGGCCTGCTATGGTTAGCAGGCGCTGTCTGGTCTCCCCCGAGGGGGTATTACTGGGCATTAGTCCCTCGATGGCTGGTACGAGCTGCTAGTAGGTGGTAGGCGCTACCAGGCCTCCCTAAGGGCCTGCTGTGGGGTAAGCAGGCTCACTTGACCTCCTCTGTGGGGGTGTTCCTGGGCTCCAGTCACTGGATGGCTAGCATGAGTGCTAGTAGGTAGTAGGCCTCACCCGGCCTCCCTGAGCGAGTTCCGGTTCCCCGGTCGCTGTGGCGGTGAGCACGAAGTGCTATGAGTAGCACATTCTGCTATCAGGTGGTAGGCACTGGGCCTCCCTGAAGGCGAGCTCCCGGTTCCCAGTCGCTGTGACGGTGAGCATGAAGTGCCATGAGTAGCACGTTCTGCTATCAGGTGGTAGGCACTGGGCCTCCCTGAGGGCGAGCTCCCGGTTCCCGGTCACTGTGGCGGTGAGCATGAAGTGCCATGAGTAGCACGTTCTGTTATCAGGTGGTAGGCACTGGGCCTCCCTGAGGGCGAGCTCCCGATTCCCAGTCGCTGAGACGGTAAGCGATTTGAAGCGCTATGGGCGGCATGTTCTGCTATCAGGTGGAGGCACTGCGCCTCCCTGAGATCGTTCCCCGGTCCCCAGTTTCGGTAACGGATCGTGGCATGGGTTGCTATCAGGCAAGCTGCACGGGGCTTCCCTGTGGGATTCGCTGTGGAGTAGTAGGCCCCACGTGGTTCACCTCTGAGGGCACGCTCCTGTTTCGCGGTTTCTGGATGAGTCCAGTCACTGAGCGGAGGGCTGTGATGGAGGAATGCCCGACCTTTTGTAGGTGGTAGGCCTCGCTAGGCCTCCCCTGATGTAGCGAGTCCCTGGTCTTCCCAGCTACCTCGAGGGCTAGCACGACTGCGAACAGGTATTAGGCCCGTATGGCCTTCCTGAGGGCGAGCTCCGCTGTTGGACACGCGAGCAGTCGGCACAGGTTACCAGGTGGAGGCCCCTCTCGGTCTCCCTGGGGAACGAGTTCCCTAGGCGGGAATGCACAACTGGCTTTACGCTGACAGCTAGTGGTCACCTGCTATCAGGCGCCGGTCTCTGGACGTTCGCGAGACCTGAAGGCGGTGTTCTTACCCTAGCATGACGAGACGACGCTGCTGCTATGCGGTCCCTACAGGAGGGGACTTTCATAGACTGCCTACGGCATGGTTACCTACCGGGCGGGCTTATGAGCTCCTCTCAAGTGAGAGTCTGCTATGCGCTTACGGCCGCCTGGCGCTGATCCATTGGTTGTAGGCCCCTCGGGGCCTCCCTGGTACGATCAGCCTGTAAGGCCTTTGGCCTCTTAAGCACGTTTTAAAGTAAGTGCTTGGTAGATCCGAGGATCGAGCGGCTCAACTCCCCTCGCTAGCAAAGGTTAGAAAGCACTTCACTGAGCGCTGCTCTCCGGGATGACCCGTCTCTGAGGTCCGGCTAGTGGAGGACACTGCCTTTCCTGCAGCACCCTAGCGGGATGTCTCTTCGGAGGCGAGTACCAGAGGCTCTGTACTTTACAGACAGGGTTGGCTGTACTGACGTGTCCCATATGGGTCACTAGGTCAAGTCTCCCTGGTGGCATTCGGTGAAAACCTCCCGAATAGTGACTGGCATGGGTTCCCTCGGGTTCCCTTGCCACATTCCCTTAAAGGAACCCCTTCTGTCGAATGGGCTGGTTTCGAGTAAGGCCTGGGTAGGACCTCATGTGTGTGAAGGTTCCTTCTCAGGCTATAGCTTGGGCTTTGACCGTAGGGAGCGCTGTCACTGACAGCCTAATGTGACCAGAAGGGGAGTGGTTCAGGCATTTCAGTTGAATTTGCTTGTCCTGACAGTTGTCACTGCCAGTGGGCATGCACTCCCGTCGGCATGGCGGCGTGGGTATATCGTTCCCCGTAGCGTCGAGCTGACGCAGCGCGAGTTCCCTTTCGAAAGGGAACGTCTCAGGTTACGAATGTAACCATTGTTCTCTGAGAACAGGGAACAAGACGCTGCGTGGCTTTGCCATGCCTCAGGGCTTGCCTGCCGAAACAGTCCTGTCACCGGTCAATAGGATTGACGTTTTTTGATTGTGATTTCAGGCACCTGTCACGCCGGAGGCGTTCCCCATAGCGTTGAGCTGACGCAGCGTCTCGTTCCCTGTTCCCTGTTCTCAGGGAACAATGGTTACATTCTTAACCTGAGACGTTTTATACTAAGTATACTTGTAAGTTTTCTTTAAGTGAACATAACATCATACTTATTGTTTACTATTTAAATTTTTCACACTTTAAGTATACCACTTTACTCCTATTTAGTTTTTTTTATACTTGATATATACATTTAACTGTACTTGAACTCTTTCCATTTTAAAAACATTTTATTCTAGCCTCGTGCATTTTTTGATCTGGAGATTCTATACTCTTTCAGAAAATATGTTATCGCACCCCCTACCCTATAACAGTGAAAACATGGATAGCTGGAAAATTCAGTCAATGGCAGGGAAAGAGTAAAGTAGGCCTAGACTAGAGAGTAAATTCCTATGTACACTACATGTGGACTAGCCTACACAAAAAAATCAAATACTCATGTGGACCAGGGTGGAACATCTGTTTTCTTTATAAATCAATATTTTCAAACAATGTAAGCTCAAGTATGTAAAACGATGTAAAAAAAAAAAAAAAAGTATTTAATAGGCTACTCAAATCAGAGTAAACACAACTATTATACTTTTAATTATGTCTTGATCAAAAGATAGAGTACAAATTAAGGACATATATACTTTCTGTCAGAATAAGTCAAGTATACTTAAGTGCAATTTTAAGTGTGTGAAGGTGATAAAGTAATTTCATTATTGAATGATATGCAGATTATATTTTTTGTGCAAGTGAGATAATCTCTGTAGTGCACATATATTTTGCTGCAATTGAAACCAAAATGTGTCCATGTTATGTATTTTTGTGAGATTATGTTAAATTAATTACAATGAAATACACTATATTGACAAAAGTATTGAGACACCCCTCCAAATCATTGAATTCAGGTGTTCCAATCACTTCCATGGCCACAGATGTATAAAATCAAGCTAGGCATGCAGACGCTTCTACAAACATTTGTGAAAGAATGGGTAGCTCTAAGGAGCTCAGTGAATTCAAGCGTGGTACCGTGATAGGTTGCCACCTGTGCAATAAGTCCATTTGTGAAATTTCAACACTAAATATTCATCTGTTAGTGGTATTATAACAAAGTGGAAGCAATTGGGAACAATAACTCCACCAAGTGGTAGGCCATGCAAAATCAGAGCGGGGTCAACGCATGCTGAGACGCACAGTGCGCAGAGATCGCCAACTTTCTGCAGAGTCAATAGCTACAGACCTCCAAACTTTGTGTGGCCTTCAGGTTAGCTCAAGAATATCCAAATAAATCTAATTGGTAAACTAAATGAACCACATAAACTAAATTACTGCTCTGCCCACATTGTCACTGTATGATAATTGAAATGAGCTATATAAACTAAGATATAAACTCCGGAGCGGCTGTACGGCCGAAATAAAATTCTGTTGCATTATTTTCCTGTTTAACACTGTGAAGCTGCTTTGAAACAATCTGCATTGTAAAAAGCGCTATATAAATAAAGTTGACTTGACTGAAGAACAGTGCGTAGAGAGCTTCATGGAATGGGTTTCCATGGCCGAGCAGCTGCATCAAAGCCTTAACTCACCAAGTGCAATGCAAAGCGTCAGATGCAGTGGTGTAAAGCACGCCACAACTGGACTCTAGAGAAGTGGACACGTTTTTTCTGCAGTGACGAATCACGCTTCTCTGTCTGGCAATCCGATGGACGCGTATGGGTTTGGCAATTGCCAGGAGAACGGTACTTGCCTGACTGCATTGTGCCAAGTGTAAAGTTTGGTGGAGGGGTGGTTATGGTTGTTTTTCAAGGGGTTGGGCTTGGCCCTTTAGTTCCAATGAAAGGAACTCTTAAACTTTGTAAATAGTGGGGATGGCCCCTTCCTGTTCCAACATGACTGCGCACCAGTGCATAAAGCAAGGTCAATAAAGACACAGAAGAGCGAGTTTGGTGTGGAGGAACTTGACTGGCCTGCACAGAGTCCTAACCTCAACCGATTGAACACCTTTGGGATGAATTAGAGCGGAGACTGTGAGCCAGGACTTCTCGTCCAACATCAGTGCCTGACCTCACAAATGCTTCAAGAAGAATGGTCAAAACTTCCCATAAACACACTCCTACACCTTGTGAAAAGCCTTCCCAGAAGAGTTGAAGCTGAAATAGCTGCAAAGGATGGGCCAACTGCATATTAAACCCTACAGATTAAGAATGGGATGTCATTAAAGTTCATGTGTATGTAAAGCCAGGTGTCCCAAAACTTTTGGCAATATAATGTATATATTAATCAATTGACAGCCCTAACAAAATACAAACCAAAGAGCAAAAGAACAGGACTGTACTCCTCACTCCAAGTGCATAAAAACATCAGCAAACATCACTGAGAGAAGTGCCCCTGGAGAGAAGCAATGCATCCGGTGGATCTGTGTGACTAATGTGTTTGAGGTGGGTGTGTGTGGCAGATGTAATTTAAGTGTATGATATGGGGAGTAGAGGGCCTTAAATGGGCCTGTCTGAGTGTGGATATCTTCTCTATGGCCTGCATCCCTCCCACCAAAGACAGCGTGGAGCCACAGTGTCGCTCGGACACTCTAATGAGCTCCCTAGAGAAATGTGCAGTCACAAAGTGGAAGAGGATGAATATTCTAACTCGCTCTCGTGTAAACAGATAGAGGGAAGATAGAGAATCGCTCTGCCATGCATTTCTAGCTTGGTATTTGAATTACGGCTTCAGGTGTGTGAGATGGCATGTCCGCAATAAAAAAATAACGTAGAAGCACACATGCACTCAAACTAACATTCACAATTTGCAGATGCGAATAGTAATATCATTCCATACTAAAAGCACTTCTGCTGGCGGCAACACTCTGCCGAGACAAATAAATCACGAAATCTCGTCTTCCATCTGGGCAACAGCAGAGTCATTAAAGCTGATGTGGTAGAGCAGACTTACTCATACTTAAAATCTACAGCTCCAGGGGTGTCTCAATCCACCCACTAGTTTAGTAGTGAGTGCACTGCCCAGGGAATCTTAAAATTCAAGTGCACTAAAATGTTTGCGCCCTCGAAAGAAACAAATGAGTTAATTTTTTTTTTTTTTCAAAACATTTCATATAAAAGTATGCGGTCAAGATTTTTAAACCTATATACATATAAATATAAGTGTATTAAAAAAAAAATTCTGAAAGAAATGTATACTTTTATTCAGCAAGGATGCATTAAATTGAACAAAAGTGACATTGTTATAAAAAAAAAATCTACTTCAAATAGAAGCTGTTCTTTTGAACATTCTATTCAATGTAAATGTATCAGGGTTTCCACAAAAATATTAAGCAGAACTACTGTTTTAAACATTGATAATAAGTAATGGATAATCCACGGCCAGTGTTGGGGAAAGTTACTTTGAAAAGTAATGCATTACAATATTGCGTTACTCCCTTAAAAAGTAACTATTTGAGTTACTTAGTTACTTTTTAAGAAAAGTAATGTGTTACATTACTTTCGCGTTACTTTTTCTCAACTGGGCTGGGCTTGTTTTTGTTTTTGTTTATAACAAAAAAGTTATATTTTTGTGCGACGGTAAAGACCTCTTCATACCAAAATTGAAATAATAAGCCCCAGGCTTAGGTAAACAGTAGAGGGCGCAGCTCTGCTGTGCTGCCATTCTGGATAATGGTAGAATAGGTTGCAGGAGAAAAAAAGTTTTACCAATAAAAACAAAAAATCTAGTAATTTTCATCATCAAAGGTCAGCAGCAAGACATTGGTAAATTAAATATAAAGGTAGATTATGCATAAAATAGTTTTATTTAACATTTAATTATTGGAGGTTTGCATAGTACTCTAATTTTGCATTTGACTGATTTTATACATTTTGAGGAGTACAGAATCTTTATTGTGCAAGTGAGATAAATAAATGCTCACATTTAGTCTGAAACTACAATAACCATCATGTTTACACACAACGCCTCTGCACTTATTTTTCTCAACATGGGGGCAGGAGAGCTGTCAGTCAAATTAATGTGAAACAGTAACTCAGATATTTTGTTGCAAATTTGAAAAGTAATGCGTTACTTTACTAGTTACTTGGAAAAAGTAATATTATTATGTAACTCAAGTTACTTGTAATGCGTTACCCCCAACACTGTCCACGGCTAGCTATGCATTAAACTATTTAAATGCACGACGTAGGCAAAGAACTACCCAACACAAAGCATTCAAATAATTCAATGCACAGCTACCCATGGATTATCCTGCTTAGAGACCTTATTTACAGCAGTGCCATCTTTGATTTTTATCGGGAATGAAAGCAAGGCTGTGAGGGATTTGGATTGTTCTGATGATGAAACACCGCAAAAATATCTTTCCAAGATATTTCAGTAGACAACAACTCCAGACAACATGAGCTGTGGAAAATTATAAATTATCTAGGAGCACATGGCAAGTCTATCTAGCCTCACTTTCATACTGGTGAAATTATGCTGAAAATTCAGCTTTACCATCACAGGAATAAATTAAAGCAATAAGTTCCAAGAAGCTGTGGTTTACAGTGAATTTATAACAGCTAAGGGGCGTTGCGTTGTCCGTGAATATAAATTTACTGTAAACCACGGCTTCACAGGGCTTATTGCTTTTTATAAAGCAGTTACCAAACAATACAAATATTAAAGCCAAAATACATGTATAAATGCAGCTTTCATGAAGTAAAATCACTAAAAGCCTTCCTTCCGCCTGAAAACTTGTTGTGTGAACACGGGAACAAGACGCAACTTCAATGAGAACAAACATATGTGCAGTGATACAGAGAAGCATTTGGTGAAGCGGTCACAGCCGTGTTTTATTGTGAATAAAACACAGCTATTGACCAATCACAATCAAGGGCGCCACTATCAATTTTGGGCCCTATAAAAGAATATGAAGTTGGGCCCCCTACAGCATCCATTCCACACCAAACATACAAGCCAACCTAGCAATCCAAAATCTTTGTCTGCAATGTAATGATATATATATATATGTATATCTGTGTTAAATAGCACAATACCTGCTTCTCATCTCCATCACCTTCTCTCTTTCTTCTCTCAGTCACCTTATCCTTCCAGACCTGCATATCTCCCTTCCCAAAGCTGAGCTTTGGTTGATACAGTCTTTGCAACTGATTGTTTCTGTCTCTCATTTAAAACGTCTATCGTAACACAGCTGTTTAGTTTAGCTACACATCTTATCTCGCACTTTATGGCCGGTAACTGAAGCGTCATGCTATCCGGGAGTGGTTGGCCGGAAATGCAGAATTAAGCCGTAATTTTGTTTTATTTGTTACTCTTTGGTAGATTATACATTTATAATTTCTATTACATTACTACTTGTACTGTTACCAAGTACCTCCCTCAGTTTCTCTTGAAGCCAATACAGAAGTGACTTAAGCTGCAATTCCTCATCTGGCCCAGGCACAAAAGGGAGCAGAATCTCATTAAGCCCCATGTTAAAATGCCCAACTTTACAGCAGGAAAAAAACACATGTTCACAGCCTGGTACAAATTGTGGTGTTGGTCTATTCGGCTTATTTTGCCCTTCATGACAACTGCGAGGGGGGTGAATTTTTTTATAACTCATTCGATTGCATTATATAAAACCTTAAAGTTGGGCATAATTAAGGGCGTGGCCACTTTGAGTGACAGGTGGATTGCCGTTGTCTGCTGTCTGTTAGTCATCACGTCACCTCAGCTCCAGCCACTTTGTGGGATGCCTCTTTTCCCATTTTCTGTTATCCGGGAGTGACACGTGGTGACGCGCTGCCCAAATGACAATGGCCGACTTTGAAGCTTCAAATCTATGGACACTACGTCCATATTGTTTTTTTTACGATCTATGGTTACTACAAATAAAACTGATCTCTGGGGGCCCCAAAAGTGCATGGGCTCTTAAATCCCCCCAACCCCAAGTTTCGAATGGTACTACTGTCTATATACAGTATAGTACGCTTGCCTTTGTAGAAGTCTGTTAACAGTAACCAGAGGCAAAGGGGACACACTTGTAATTTTATTTGGCCTTTGACTTATGGGACACATTATGGGACTCTAGGAGATCAAATATAACTGTCAGTCCGCCACACAGAGGCTCATTACTAAAATAAATAAGACTGTCTTAGCTTGTGGGACATGTTCTGCTGGGTAATTTATAGAATAGTGTGTTCTGTAAGTTTTTGGAATATAATAGCTGGTTTGTTGCTGCCAAGGAAATTTATAGCAGAAAGAAATATTTCCCCGGAAATATACAAATTGAAATATGGCATGTTTTAAGCCAATTGCTGAGCCGTAAATGTCATGTGACTAAACACCATACATGGATCTCCAGCAGCTCAGCCAAGGTGACCTAGTCGACTTAACCTGGTTGATCAATATGTTTAAACCATCTTGAACCAATAAATGACCATAAATACATCACTTTATTAGGATTTTCCAACATGAAAGACACTTACTAGGCACTCTGTTGATGGCTCGCAGGGGCCTGAGCACTCGCACAGTCCGGATGGCTGACAGGCTGGCGTTGTGACCATCCAGTGAATACTCCAACATCCTGGAGGAAGCAGAATAGAGAAAACGTACTGCAAGCGTCAGACACTAAGGCCGCATGTCCACCAAAGCGTTTTTAGTCAACTGAAATGCCTTGCTGTGAGCGCTTGAGAGCATTTTGGCAGGGCAGCATTTTTTTCAGTTGAGACTCTTTGCTAGTATCTCATTTGACAGATAGTATGTTTCTGTATTGATTCTATATAAAAAATGTCAATACAATGTTAAGTATTTGCTTTGGCTTTTGTTTTAAATTATTTTGTTTCGTTATTATGCTGCTTGTTTTCATCTGTTGACGTTGTACAAGCAGAATGTGGCGTTTGGTTGTTGTATTTGTACCGCCCCTCCTCCACTGTGATTGGATGGCTGGGTGAAAAGTGACCACAATGAGCGCTGCGTTTTATTCAAAGTTTAACATTCTTCAACTCTCAGCGACCAGTAAAAAACGCAGAGCGTTCAGCGCTTGAGTGTGAAATACTCGCTCAGCGCCTCGTTACGCTCATGGCATTCTAAAAACATGGAGCTCCCATTAAAAACAATTGGATGCGCCAGCCACGTGAAAAAACGCTTTGGTGGACACATGGCCTAAAGGTCAATCTTTATAACCTTTCTTTTTGTCGATCTTATGTGAGGATAATGCGTTCACTTGTGTTAAGTTAAAGGTCATTTTAAATAACAAAGAAAACGTTTTTTTTTTTTTTAAATGGTTAATGAATCGGAGCGCTGGGAAATCTCACAGTAATTCTATTTCCCAACTGACAGCCTGTAAATCGAGTGGCGGGTCCCCTCAGCTTTCCCGTGGTGATAAAGGCTGAGTGACAAGTGAGAAAAGAGACAGGATTCCCCACCCTGCCATGACAATGAAGAAGTCCAGGCGGTTCCATGTGTCGCCAAGGTAAGACTTTGATCCAAAAATCCCCAGGGCTATCATTTTGATGACCATCTCCACAGCAAAGAAGGCGAAGATGCAGTCATCAAATGCCTGTGGACAAAAACCACATTCATTTCAAACATATAGAAAGACAGACATTTTACGTACTGTAGGAGGCAGAACATGAGATGGGAGAAACAATTATATTTCAATGCTTTTGCATTTGCTTGCAAAATTTGCATCAAAAAACACAAGTATTGTGATCTCTGTGAAAGAATGCAAAAGCATTGGAATCATCCCATCTATTTTTTTCCCCCATCACAATGTCCCTTTAGGGGCTCTATACAGGCAAAGCATCAACATTTTTGTCCATATGATGATGAAAACCAAAAAGTCTCAAAAAGGTTCCAATGAATAAAAGATCACACAACAATACCCAACAATGAACTGAACAAAAGGAGGAACTTAAATACACAGTGATAACGGACTAAATGACGATGGGAACAGGTAACTGAAGAGAACCAAACTAAAAGTCCATGAAAATGAAACAGAACGTGACAGAACACCACCTCTCGGGACAGTCGCCACATGATGGCTTGATTGAGGGTAGAATGGTTGAGGTTCTGGAGGTGGACAAAGGACAGAGAAGGTGCTGGGAACCGGTAGGGGAGCAGATGGGATTAACCAGACAGTGAAAGAAGCCATGGAGGAGTGGATGGTGGAAGGACCTAGATGACAACCCACGGTGGAGTCGATAGAGGGTGGAGCCATGGTGGGGTCTTGGCTGATGCCACAAGGGGGACGACTGACAGCGATGGAGCCCTTAGAAGTGGAGCCCAGGGCACAGACTGAAAGCCGGTAGGACAGAGCGACACCATTGGCACTGGAGACCAAGGCCGAGCCATAGCGATGAGCATCCGAGGTAGAATCAGAGCACAAGAGGACTGAGGCGAAGCCGGTGCGACCGAGAACCCGGTAGAGCCATGAGTACAATAGTATCTGGTGGAGCCAAAGGAGGGAGGAGCCAAGACGGGGCCAATGGGTCAAGGTGGAGTGATGGACACAGATGCTGGAGGCGGAGTTTTAGGATGTACTATTGACTGGCTGGTGCTGGAGAACAGAAGACCCAAGGCTTATCCACACAGTATTGAGTTAGAGAAGACGAAGGGCTGAAGGGAACCAGCAGAAGCAGGGCTGATGGACTGACTGAATTTTGTGAGAGATGGAGGCTGGGTGGGGTCAATGCCAATAACACAGACCTGACACAGGGTTATGAAACAGGCTTAATGCTGGTCAGGACCAGCGGCAATGAACACACATTATTGCAGGAAGGGACTGGTGGTGAGGAAGGTTCGTGGGTGGGCAGGGTGGGAAGCCCTTCCTCAGTATCTCAGTCAATCAGCCATCCATCTGTATCCAGCTCCACTAATACTCCCACTGGCACAGATGTTATGGCGGCTCACACACCTGGTCAGCCGAGTCCTCAGACATTTGCTCCGGGACGGATGAGGTTCCTGGCTCTGGCTCTGTATTGAGCATCAGTCTAGGCATAATCTCTGGCAGGAATTAGGGGTCTGGCTCTCGGGTGATGACGGATGTAATGTGGGGCTGGACGCTGGCAGTGGAATCCTCTTCTTCATCGCCTACTGTAAAAGAGGATCTGTCTATCACAGAGGGCAAAACTGATGTACTCGGTCAGCGTCCAGCAGGAGTTTTCCCGGGGCATCACCAGCCAGATCTCCTCATCGAGTCCGACCCAGAACCCCTCGATCAGTGTGATGTCATCGCTTGTGGCGAGGTGGCTGACGCCGATGAACTCCTCAAGGTCTCTTCTATCATGAAAAATAAAAATAACAGCTCCATTGTGCTTGTGAATGCTCCTCAATGGAGATACATTAATGAAAGCGGTTTCCATCTTAATTTCTTTCGGGTTGGGTATTCTGTCACAATTTAGTCCATATGATAATGAAGACAAGTCCAAAAATAAAACAAATTCAGGTAATCCATATGCAAGAAGGCAATGTAACAGCGTGCATCACGCAACGATTCCCGACAATGAACTGAACATAAGGAGGAACTTAACGAACGAGTGTCCATAGTAACCAAGGACCAGAACAAAGGGAAACTCAAAACAAAGGGAACAGGTAACTGAAGATTAACAAACTAAAAGTCAATGAAAAAGAAACAGAAACACAGATTGTGACACAAAGACCTTCAAGAAGCTACACTTGAAGTTTTTTTTTTTAGGCACACTTTAAGCATTTTACAGGGAGAGAGTGAGAAGATCAGCTATGATTCATGTTGTGTAGTATATTCAGCTCTGGCCTCAGCCGACCCGATTTTCTAAATCCTGCTGATGCTGATGTCAGGCTTTTCTGGACATAAACATCTCCCACAGTACCATATATAAACAACTAAGCTCACTTTGGTGGGAGCGTGGGCAAGACAGAGAATTACAAAACTAAAGCAGCAAAATGCTTGTCTCTGATATCTGGCAGTGACCCCTAAATCTGTGCATGCCACAAAACATGGGCTAAACGCCAACTTCATGGTGGGACAGTCTTAAAACAGACATTGGACACAAATATAATAAAATAAACAAATAAAATAAAGGGTAACAAATCATTTTAAGACTAAAATGTGAATTCTGATGTATAGCAGCCCCAAAAAGTATTTTGGACATATAATCCACACCAGTGTTATTTTAGTATCGTATAGATACTATTATAGTTTTTTATTAATAATTTGAATACATTTTTATCCTTATATTTTCCATTTTTTAAATTTCAGTATTAAGTAATCTTGTGTAATTTTGTAATTCATTTTTTTAAATGTTTTATACATGAATAAAGTTTTTTATGGAAAAAAAAAAAATGGATAAACTGACCCAGCAAGCAATGTCTAATAGCCATCCATTCAGCCAGCCCTAAAGTTTAGGCTAAAACAAGGCAAAAAATGAGCCTCTGCCGCTTTAATTGTGAAAACGAAAGTGCCTTTTTCGATTGTACTGCAGTGCCCCTGGAACACGATTTCAATTGAGGGGGACCCACCAACCAAACTGTCCCCATATTGTTAACTCTGGTTATTCTGGTTTCCCTAAGATGAACCACGATGCATGTTTTGGCGCTGCCAAGGAGGTGATCAGCTCCGAGCCTAGTAATTTTTATCAATATCATTATATTTTTGTTGCTGTGTTTATTTTATTTCAATAAAATAAATATTTTTATGGAATAACCATTATATTAAAGCAATAAGCCATGTGGTTTCCAGTAAGCACAACAGGGGGTTTTCCATTCCACGTCCAGCCTGTTCTAAATGCACTGTAAACCATGACATCTGAAGGCTTATTGCTTTATGAGTTACCTTTTTGAGCGCTCCAAAGGTCTAACAATGGACGGTAAAGACGAAAATGAATGAACGCATCCTACTCTCTCTCTCTCTTTCTCTCTCTCTCTCTCTCTCACACACACACACACACACACACACACGCACACACACATACACACGTTATAGAAGTAGACACGTTAAAGAAATTCAAAATTTGCGCATTAACTGTTCTTTTGGCCATTTTGAACAGCGAGAAAAATGAACTTGCATGATTTGACATGCTAAATTGATTTGAGCTAATTGCAATATTGAGTTCTGAATGGCTGATTGCCGTTGTTTATATTTTGTAAACTATCATACATAGAGAATTGTAATATTTCACATGCATAAAAAGTTTTACATGATAAACAACATTATTACTCTAAATGGGATGGTAAGTGGGGTGGTGGTTTTACAGAGAGGATGCTTTTTGTCGTTTTTTTTTTAACAAGGGGGATGCCATCGAGCCCTGCTTATATCCACAATTTAATATCTACTATCTACCCAAAACCATTATGGAATACTATATCTTTGAATGATGTTTGAAGACACATTTTCATATTGTGAGCTATCAGAGTCCATATCTCATAGAATAAGGGAGCGAGACTTACCTGTAAGATGACACACCACTCGGACTGGCACTTGAGGTCCTCACATGGCTGGTACATGCCCAGAGTCACACAGTTCAACAGAATCACCAGCATGCTCACATGCTCAAACCATGTGCACAAGAGTCAAGGGAATACATCACAGAGATCATAATAGTCATGTTTTTTTTGGATTGTGTTCAGTCAATTGCAAAGAAATATTTCTCTATGGAACATAAAGATACATAGTACCAATATTGGAACTAACACCAATATTGATTTAGTTGATCCCTCACTTAGAGCAAATTATTTTAACAAATAGAGGGAGCAAACACTATGGATTCGCAAAAGATTAAAGGACATTATTGCAAAACCTTCCTTCCTTCTGACTGATTTTAATTAAAATTTCTAAAGCATGATTAAGGAGTGCAAAGCCTATTATTTACAGATTAAATAAAGTTGAACATTTTTCTCTTTTAATTTTAGTTGTTTGGTTTCCTCAAGGCCAAAACACAAACACAGATCTAAAATTAAATAAAAATAAACCAATTAGCATTAAAATGGTAAAAGCCAAGACATGTAGAAGAATTCAATGTTACACACTACTGTCAAAGGTTCGGGGTGGGTAAGATCTTTGAAGGAAGGTTCTAATGTTCATTTATTGTTTAAAAATATAGTAAAATTGTCAAATAAAAAACAGTATAATCGTGAAAAAATATTTTAAAATGCAATTTTTCTTGAGATTCAAAGCTGAATTTTCGGCATCATTACTCCAGTCTGTGATATGATCATTATAAATGTTTTTACCATCACTTTTGATCAATTTAACGCATCCTTGCTCGATAAAAGTCAAAAATGATTATTATTTTTTTTTTTAAATCTTGCTGACCCCAACCTTTTGAACAGTTGTGTATAAAGCGTCAATATAAAAAGTAGTTTCCATTGTTTTATCACCAGTGGAGGAGTAATGCGTAAGACACCAATAAACTATACAGCCATATCAAGGATCCAAGCAGGCATAAAATGTTCTTCGCTGCTTATCTGCTGAAATATTTAGTGAGTGAAACAGAAACCGAGTTATGTCTGTTTCAGCTGCACGACTATTGGTTCCACTGCTGTCTGAGATGTCAGATGCCATAAGAACCGTCAGAGACGAGGCCGAAACAAGCTGCTGCTGCTGTCACCAAGCATGACCTATCAGCACCTCCATCGGCGCTGTCCGCTGCACTGAAGATCAAGACCAACGTGTCCATCATGACCAGCGGCCGACCGTCACACATCTACGCACACCACAAATCAGCACCAACAACACCCACAGGCCCCTGCGGATGCTGATGTTCTCGAGACCATTTCTGATCACCCTGCTCTATTCATACACAATCATTAAAACATCTGAGCTTAAACCCTCCAAGGACACAATCAACTTTCTTAGAGTTGAAATGACATCCTCGTTCCACCAACTGCTTCGCAACTCATGTTTTATGCAGGTCTGCTCATCTAAATGGGGCAATGATGGGCACTTGCTATACACAAATGAGAAATTTGAATACTGCTCATTTCCATAAGCCATCACAGAGCTTCGGATTGTGGGTGTCATAACGTTGTGCTCCCTCACAATGGAGCAGTGACTGAAATCAGGTGCTGATGATGAACCCTGAGGATTTTCAAGTCACCGCGCCTCTGTCAGAGCTTCACAAACAACAGAAGTGTAAAGAATAAAGAACAGAAAGAAAAAAATATTTTCAAAAGTGCCAAGTATTTCTATTCAAATGGTGCACAATGGAGAAAATTATAGTTGGACATGATTTCCCAAGATGGACAATGGCCGCCCAGGGGACTGTGGTAAATCAGGATGTGGAATACTTTGATAAGTGTTTCTAAGATGCTGGACCAGAGATCATGTCTCTGTCATGCTTCCAAGCTGATCCAGGTCCCAAATCCCACTTCATAACTTGCTCAAAAATGGTTTACGCCCTCCAGGGAAAGGTGGGAAATGGAGTAGACTTTAATAATGCATGCCAGAGGTTAAGAGACCTGAAGGGCACACAGGGAAGGGTCATGGTGAATGACGCTATAATTTCCACTCACAGTCTACAGTTTGGGCACCTTAAATTGATAATCTGTCACTGGTTAAAATGAACTGGCCAAGTTTACCAGCTCTATGGTCTATCAATCCCCTTAAAAGGTAAATGGAAATGCATTACAGCTAAAATAAGATTTTTCCAACCAGCAGACGAGCCTACTCAAGGGAGGAGGCAAAATGTCCCAACCATTGTGAAGACTGTTTTCTTCTTTCTACTCCTTTAATATTCCACCATTCTTCCCCCTTTTCTAATATTCTTGTAATTATTCACTGACAAGATTCTACCATAAATGCACTGCTTTATAATACTTTGCACATGATGTGATTTGGAAATTAAAGACAAGTGATTTTATAGTTCATAGAAACTTACTTTAAAATAAGAGTTACTAAACAAGCACATAAAGAACCCATGAAATCACTCGAAGAACACAGTTCTTGTGTTGACATATTTCTTCTGGCCATAATAAAAAGATTGTCTCTCTCTTTATGTACACAACCCTTCAAAAGTTTGCGGTTGGTAAGATTTCTAATGTTTTTTAAATGTTTGCCTATACTGACCAAGGCTGTATTTATTTGATTAAAAATAAAACAGTAGAAACAGTTGTGCTGCTATATATTATTCTTTGACAATAGAAAGTAAAAAAACATGTATTTGACTTGGAAATGTTTTATAACAAAGTCTTTACTGTCATTCTTTAGCAATTTAAAGCATCCTTGCTCAATAAAAGTATGAATTTCTTTTCAAATAGATATATTACTAGCCCCAAACTTTTAAACACAAGCGTACATTACAGTCAGGAACAAATCTTGCTACATGATAGTCTGTCAGTATCAGGGGAGGGACATTCTTATGCTAGAGAACATCTGATTGGTCAAAAACCCTTGTAGTGCAGGTTGAGTAGTGCTACATTTTTCTACATTTTTCAACTAAATATCCAAATAAATCTAATTATTAAACTAAATTAACTATATAAACTAAATTACTGATCTAATTACTGATCTAAAGCCCACACTGCCACTGTATGATAATTGAAATGAACTGATGACATCACCATTTTCTGAATAAAATTATGCTGCATTATTTTCCTGTTTAACACTGTAAAGCTGCTTTGAAACAATCTGCATTGTTAAAAGCGCTATATAAATAAAGTTGACTTGACTTGAGTCATCAATACGTCTTGTCCGTTTTCCCTGTAGAGAAATATATTAAAAGTGTGTATGTGGCAAAGGTCATTTTTAGCAATTTAGTTAAATGTTATTTTGAATTTATATATGATTTGTCTCTGCCCACAAACAGCAATATGTTCATGACATGGTGCATTATTCACTGCCAGATACAAACACTTCCCCTGCACAATATACATTTCAACTGATTCCTTGTCAAAACCGATCTTAATTTTACAATCAACAGATCAGATGTGACAAGATTTCCCATAGCTATGGGTATTAGGGCATCCATACAGCGACCTGGTGACCTGCAGTGATGAAAATTGCTGTCAGTGTGAAAGGTGCAGTACATTCATTTTCTTCATTCTCTACACAGCAACAACAGAAAACCTGGCTCGTCTGAGTGTTTTTTCATCTGAAGCCTCCGGTTATTGTCTTCTGATAGCTCTAGCAATGGGGCTTATGCAGTAATTTACTGGGCTTTCAGCAACATCACAGAAAAGTTGCACGACTTTGATGGCTAGATGGAACAGTGTTTGTGCAATACATTGTCTGTCCTTGAAGAACTCATCCTGCCAACTAAGTGGGGCATAGCCACGGCAGACTGGCTTCTTTATCACGCTCTCTTGTGAACATCTGCCATATGGCTGCGTTGCAAAATGTGTCTGTGTTAGAACAAACCTTCAGCATCTCTTTTCTGAGGAAGCCGCAGCTACCACCCTGATTGAAACCCAATAACATGCAAATGCATGACTCACTGGAAAACTATTAAGTTTGGAAATCACACTTTGAGCTTCAATCCCTGTTTTTCTAGCAGTTGGCATTGTGTGGCTGAATATATGAGGCATTTAGTTGGCAAAAAAAGCAATAGTAATAATACATAATTAAACGAGGTGTTCATTTACACAATCTAGGTGCTAATGTGGGTTTTTGGCACTGCTGTTCAGATTATTAGTAGCAGCTCCTTTATGTTTTCTCTCTGATAGCTACCGATATTATAATAGTATTAAAGTTTGTCAAAAATATACAAAAGACTGTTCTGGTTTTTAAAAGCGTATGCATGTAATTTTTGCTTAATTTTTTTATATCTCCCAGTTAACTGAAACTTTTGAATCAGTGGACTAAAAAGATTTATTCTGACTCATTCACTGAATTTTTCTGCCGATTACATCATTGCCCCAGTAAGTGGCAATACTGAATTCGGAATACATAGCAAATAAAGTATATTATAAAATGTTATTACAAATTCTTGTGTGTTTTACAAGTGATGTTTTAGCAACATATAAAATGATTGGATTTCACTTTATTTTGATGGTCTCTTTAACACATTCTGTTGACTATAAGTTAGATAGTTAGTAGAGTATTAGTAGACTGGTAGAGATAGGGTTAGAAGTGTACATGTAGTTGCAAAGTTACTTGCAGTCAGTAGAATGTCTGTTGGAGGACCATCACAATAAAGAGTTGGCAGATATTTAGCAGCCAGTCTACTAATACTATAATGAGAGCTAGCGGACATTTAGTTGCAAAGTTACTTATTAGCCCCGTTTCCACCAAAATTACCTGGAACAATTTGTACCAGGAACTTTTTTTACAGGAACTTTTTTCCCCCCAGACCTGCTACTGTCTGCGTTTCCACTGCGGTCTAAAGTACTGTGAAGATTAGGTAAATTAGTCCAGAGACGTGGGACTGCGCGCAACTGCTCCTCCCAGTCAGCGGCGGACAGTAATCATTTTTTGTGCGATACTGTCTGCAACAATAACAAGTATGGAGGAGATGCAAGCAGCGCTGCTTTTGCTAGTTATGTATTGGTTTACTAAAGATGTAATAAACAAAACGGCGGAAAAGAGACGAGCACTGAAACTAAAACGTATTCTAAAAACTAGATTTAAAATAAGACAACGTATGTTATAATCAGCTATTACGGACATTGACCGTGTGATTGCTGAGACAACACGCGCCATCGTACAGAAAGAGCAAGACTTTTTAATTTACTGAACGCAGAACGAACCTCGCAAGACTTAATAAAATGCTGCGTGAGCTCAACCAATCAGCATGTTCAGCACCCAAGTCCCACCCTGAAAGATCGTGAACTTTGAAAAAGTACTACCTCGCGAGCAGGGCCGTTTGGATGGAGAAATATTTACCTGGAACTATATTTAGATCCTGGTTCCTGCGGTCGAAACACACTGAGTACCACCCCAAAGTACCTAGTTCCTGGGGAAAGTTCCTGCGGTGGAAATGCGGCTATAGACAACAGAATGTTCAAAAGGGACCATCAAAATAAAGTGCTACCAATGTTTGAATAGACTGAAAGAGTTATTTTTGTTGAGTAAAATTAAATGCATTTTCAGCCAGTTTAAAATGGATGAATATGACAAGAAAATACTGATTAAATAGATTTGTTCACAGCCGAAATATCTCTTGCTCAAACTAAAAGATTAATGTTTTTTATAATGCCACAGTAGCGGGAAATCAACCTACGAATGACTGAAGTACAGAATAAAAACATTATATACTTCCTTTTTTATTAATACAAATATTGTGCACTGTCAAAGCTTAAAGTGAGGCTTCCTTTTTCTCGGAAACCTTCAAAATGATAAATGGGCTTTCTCTGAGCACTGGTTTCACCTTTACTTGGCAGCATCATGACCAAAAAAAGGACTCTGAGAAACATAAGTCTCACTACTTACTGTCACTGCTAACAATTGGATTATTTGCTTGTTGCTAGCTTTGGAGAAAAGGATTAATGAAGCCATCACATTGATTAAGCCAAGATGTCCATCACAGCCTGACACCTAGACTAATGGACCCCACTGACACAAGGGTGACCGGGTTCTTCTGAGTCGGCCAACTCATCACAATGCAAGTGGAGATGCAGTGATCCCCTCTAATTCAATCAAGGCAGTCTGTAATAACATTCTCCAGTAGGGTCAGAGGGTCCAAACCCCATAGACAGACACAATATTGTTGGGTCCTTCCTGTTTTGCCGTACAATTTGAACTCTACGACTTACAGCATATGAATACGGAGAATATGCTGTTGTTGTAATTCAAGGAAGTATTTACAATTAAAGGGGTGGTAAAACACATTCTTTCGAAGGCTTGATTGTGTTTGTGGGCTGCACTGTAACATGTGTTCATGCTTCGTTTTTTAAAAAAAACATTATTTTTCATATATTTTACCTTTATTCTACACTGCTCTGTCCCTCCTTGTAAAAACGGTCTGATGGTTTCCGGGTTGTATGAAGCCAGTCCCTCAAAAATATGCAATGGGCTCAGATTGGTTAGCTGGCCCAGTGTGTTGTGATTCGCTAACCGCCTAGTGCACGTTTGTCTGAAACGTCACGCCCCTTACCTTTACCGGTAGCCTGTGCTTTGTGTAGTACAATGGCGTCAATAAAACCATACCAATTTGAGCCCGAATCAGACCCAGACAATTTTAGTGAAGATGATCGAGCAGAACCTGTTCAGTCCTCAAGAGTAAAGACTGCGGATCTATAGTGATCGCTACTGAATGGCACTGTTACTTTTGTATTTTTAGAACGATTTGCCAAATATCTGTCGCAAGAACGAACACTAAACATTGGCTTTACTATAGTATCCAAATCAAACACAGAACCATGTTTAGCATGCCTGTAGATAAACAATACATAAAATCTCTAATCAAAGAATAATTTACACTAATGCCAAGTTTGTAACGTTAGGTGTTTGTCGGATAAAGTTAAGTATGAATGAACTGGTTTGCAGAGCCAAACAGCGTTGTCATGTTTACTTCCTTGCTACAAAGTACAATTAACAATACGAACTATTACAGGAAAACACAATAAATCATACTTACAGGTTGTGGCCCGTAAACAGCTTCTGTTTTTAAATCCATCTTTCAGGACAAGCCGTTGTAAGAATCCTGCATTGAACTCGTGAAGATTGTGGAAGCTTTCCTCCGTGAAATGTGCAGCGGCAGCCGCATTCACATTCACACTGTTTGTCTCACGCAGCTGAACCGCGGCTCGTGTATTGCAAATACAGACGAATATTGTCCATTATGTCACATTTTCCAGTCTTCTCCTCCGACCCCTGTCTGTCTCGTGCTTTGATTTATGATGGGCAGCATATATCTGCTGCAAATGCGACCGTGTTCCCCTCTGTCTCATACACACATGCATATAACGTTGTATGTTAAACGCACTGCAACGCTGCCCCGTCCCTAGGAAGGCTGAACAAAGTGGACCTGCAAGCCGGATGAAAATAACAGCGTTTCGTCGGCATTGGCAACAACACTCCAGCCTACTAACTAGCCTACCACAACAACTATTCCCCACGACGATACAAAATGGCCTCACCCCCCACCTTATTTCATATTCTCGGAGGAGGGATTTATGTAAATATTGGGGCTGGTGATGTCAGCAACCCTGGAAGAATGTGTAGTAGTCCCTAGCAGCCGTTTGCTGTAGTCCTTAGAAATTGATTTCTTTAAAAGCAAATATCTCCCTTTGCTTTAAACTTTGAACATTGTAACTTTGCAGATGTTGTTTATGCTCAAACAGCAACATTACACACTAGCTAAAGTTAGAAAAGTGAAATTGTGGTTTACCACCCCTTTAAAGTATGTTCCAGACAGAGATATTCTCTGGTCAAGTACTTAAGACTTATTAATTATTGAATATTGTATAGCTTGATTTACACACAGGAAAATTGGCGGGGTGCCTAATAGGATGCAAATAAATGATCACTTGATTGTGATAATTATGTGTATATACAGCTCTGGAAAAATATTAAGAGACCACTCCAAGTTCAGAAATCAATGTTAAGTACAGGTCTCTTAATTTTTTCCAGAGCTGAATATCCTATTCAAGTAGATAGCAGCTGTACATGTCTGTACATACTACCTACATCGTATATTGCTACCCAGGCTTTGCAAGAAGGACGTTGAATAAAATGACTTGCTTTAAAGGGACTTTGGGGAGACTTTAATGGAGATGGCAGATCCCATGCCTTAAAAACACTGATTCAGCATACTATTTATGAACTATGACAGTATGATGGGAAGGAATAAGTCCTGGCCTTGAAATACAATAAAGCCTCCCTGCTTAAGTGGATGTATCAGGCTGTGATAGTGTAAGCGGCTTCTTAGAAATAAGATAGAAAGATAATCTCATTCTCATTTCCTGTGCTCTCTATTCACCACCACTTAACGTCATTAATCCTTTACATTAAATACTGATGAAGGTCTGACCTCTTTTATCATACGTTTCTCCAGCCGTGGAATTAGCCGACAGCCAGATGCCATCATTAACCAGCATCAACCAGTACAGAAATGAATTCCTGGTCTAAGTCGGTCCTTTCGACAGGGAGTATACCAGATATATATACTAGATTCCACAAGCTGAGTGGCTTTTAATGATCACGGACCTGGATAAGTAAAAGGTTTATAGAATGCAGTTGCAAGAGACAAGGCATTTATCACTGTCAGGTGGCTGAATTCCCACGACAGATCCAGCAGATCTGAGAAACGCACCAGGCCAGCTGTAATGCAAGAAAACCTGCTGATCACATCCAAACCATCATCGTTCCTCTTAGTCTCCACAACATGCTGCTAAATACTTTCATCCACAGGAACAATAAGGTGAAATGGTCCCGGGAGCAAAGGCAAACTCAAATTATCAATCACTGGTGAACCAGAATCCGCAGATGCTTTTGTGTGCAGAAAATAGAGGTCACAGGGTTTGATTGACAGGCAAAGTCACTCTAACATAGTAAAGTGACACAAAAACTCAGCTAGGCTTGAATAGTATAGCATGCGGTGTCATGAGGTAATTTTACTTTAAAAAAAAAAATCTATATTGTTGCAAGCTTGCTCATATTTTAGCCTGTTTATATTTATTTTTGTGGTGGCCCATTATCGGCGTTAACGTGCTGCGTTAACGTGGGACTCTTATCGGGCGATAAAAAAAAAGATTGCCGTTAATCTATTCTCAAAGTTGGGTTGGGAGCTGGGTCTATACTATGCAAGCTATGATGACTTTCACCTTGATATTTTAGCGCGGATGTACACCTAGCCGAATTGCACTGTAGGGGGCGAGAGAACGAGTCTTCGAACCTGTGTGTATGCCTACTAGTGTTGTCAAAAATATCCATATTTCGCTATGTATCGATACTGAAATATCTGAAACGATACAATACTAATTTTCTACAGTATCGATATCAGCTGCACTCTCCTCTCCGACCGACAGCGAGTGACACGCAGCCGCCTCCTCTCATTCAGTCCGTTTAATCCTCTGAACATTGCGAACGGGTGTTTTGCTGGACTTTTGTTAGTATTGGTGTGACCGGTCTGAATTTTGCGCAGGGGTTGCACATAACGTTAATTCTACTAATTCCTGCAGATTTCGCGCTCGCATCTGAAGCGCACACAAACATACCGTAATAAAGCCGCCTCTGACATACAAGTGCAAAAATGAGCTCCTTTTTCCAGCTTTTTAGTGGTCAAATACACTCAAAAATGTCTCAATGCCCATCTTGATTAGTTTTAACGTAAACACAGTCGTAACCAGCTCACAGGAACAGCGTTTGGATATGCGTGCGTCAGGTCTTAAAGGGACAGAAGTTATTTATTATTCAAACTACAAAAAGACAAACGATCACACATATTCTGAATGCCTTCGGCAGAATTCAAATGAGCCATTTTAATCCAGATTAATCTAGATTAATTTTGGAATGAATCTAGATTAATCTAGATTTTAAAAAATTATCTATGCCCACCACTAATTTATTTATTAGCAAATTGATTAGTGTAAAAAAAAAAAATTCCAATTAACAACACATCTGTATTGCATTTCCATGCGTAGGTCTTTGAAACCTTTAAAAGAACCCTTTAAAATGCATTATTTAAATTTCAGCCAATGCTGCCCACTACAGTTTTTAAAATGGCTGTCCTCAGGGTGTATAAATTACAAAACCTGGCAACCCTTTTGAAAATGTCTTTAAATAAAAGACTTTCCTATATGAACAAAAACAGATCAATTATGCATTCTTGCAATAACATTTTCGGTCTAAAAATCTAGAGGCTCCTATCCAGCACTACAATATCAGATGACAAAAAAACATGACATGAGGCCTAGTTAAAGTTTGCGCAAGAACGTCCAGGTCATCATTACCTCAAAGAAGTGCTTTTAGTTCAACAAGGAGGACAATTAGCATTTTTTTGTTTCTCTGAAGGTTACAATTTTTACAGCTTAAACATTTATCTTAGGGCAGATGACGAGCGCTCGCATCTTCTATGGTAAAGCATTCAGATGAATGCAGCATACATCTGAGGGAAAGGGAATATTATTCACAAAAGGTTAACATTTCTCATTTTTCCAATAGAGAATTGAAATCGTTACGTGCAATGCTGAAGCTATCATGACGCTCCCTCTGGGCATGTGCTGTTCTACACCTATATACATCATGTGTGGATTCACATCATTGAGAATGATCTAGAGACCAGGCCAAGGTGAAAGTCAGAGCACTGAACGCACATGTGACGTGTGCGTGAGCCCTGGGCTATCCAGGAATAGTGAAGCATCTGGAATTGCAGCAGACCCCTGAGTCGACCGCTGGCTTCGCTAACGTGCCGGTCGTTCTCTCCGCTAAACCTACGTCTGTTTCTAAAGGACGTACAGCGGCAATTAAACAAGCCCTGTGTGGTGCCCCTCCACTGTGTCCTTGAGCTGAGATGTCGTTTATTTCAACTGAACCACTGCAGCCGCTGCCAGCTATGTGCATAATAATCTTGAGTATTACACCCCTGCCAAACGGGAGAAAGAACAGACATCGGTGACATTAAATAAAAGGTTATTGAATGTTTCCAATCTTCAAACTTCACTGAGACTGCAAGTGAACAGCAGTTGGTTTTAGCACACAAGTACACTTATAAGATAAAATAAATAAAGTGGATTTTGAAATCCAACTTCTTTAATTTATCTTCTGAATAAAAGGTATCAATTTGTTTCCAAAATAACATTTACTGACCCCAAACTTTTGAACAGTAGTGGATAAAATCATACAAAAACTCCATACTGTTCAGTATATATAAACACTTTGCATACAAAATCTGTAATATTGTATATTTCATTAATGTAAATCACTACTAATCCGATAAAAATATGTTTTATTCTCATTTGGACATGTCTTATCTTCAAAACCGCCACCTAAAAAAATAGGTGCACGATTCCCCTTTTTGTGCAGCGAATTAAAAAGGTTATCAGGAACAGAGACAACAGAGGCAGCAAACATTGATTGCACTGATTAGATTGCTTATGAAAAATTCTCCAACGATACTGTTGTATAGTTTTCTGGTTGCTTGGTAACAGCAGGAACAGCCGTTGACACGGACGGGCCATCTGCGGTGTGACACACCAACAGAGAAATGATTTATACAGGAACAGAAAGTAGAATCACAGACTGACACTTTATCATTAAAGTCCTAGATGGGCATCTGAGAGCCAGCCCACCTAGACTACAACCACTAGAGAGGGAGAGAAGCTGCAGTGCTGTTGTGTCTTCTGTGCAAGATCACCTTATTGCATAAATGAATATCACTGACACTGACTGTCAGTAGTTGATGTATAACATAAAAAACTGTAAGCAGATGCTGAGAGGCAAAAAACAACAGCACTAACATTTGAAAAAGGAAATCCCAGGAAATGCTTAAATACGCATTCGCTTTCACTGATACAAGCTAATTGAAAAATATATTCAGTTGCAATCCTTTTAAAAAGCACTTGCCTAATCTCGCTCTAATGTGATTATAGTAACAAAATCCCCAAAAACGTTTATAGAGCATTTGGATCCAGTTCTTCGCTTTAAAAAAATCTATTATCTGCTTTCCTTTAAAAAAAAAAATCTTAAAAGTGTGTACAGCAGGTACAGTAACATGCTGAATTAGCATTTATCTTGTCAATTCTAGGTTTAAACAGCAAGATTAGTTTAGTTATTACGTCACAGTGAGCTATTTGTAAAATATAATATCTGTTCGAACTTGTAAGAGAGCGAATTCAACAGTCTATTTGAACCCGATTCAACATTCAAAATCTGCTATTTCAGCCAAACTTTACATTGTGCCAATACAATAATCAATTTAAAAATAATATCTATGATATTGTTCTGTAATCACCAAAGCCGTCAGGATTATAGTTAAGTGACTTAAATACATGGCTACACAAATACAAACTGTAGCAAACACGCTGCAAACTATGGAAGCTTGTTTCTTCCACTGATTAATAAATAAAGGTAATTGTGACATTTTATCTTGCAATTATGACTTTTTTCCTCAGAATTGCGAGATATAAACTTGCAATTGGAAGAAAAAAAGTCGGAATTGTGAGTTATACAGTCAAAATTGTGAGAAAAAAGTCAGAAATGAGAAATAAAAGTCAGAATTACAGGATATGAGCTAGCAATTGTCAGAATTTTGAGATATAAAATATAAATTGAGATATCACAATTCTAAGAAAATTAGTTTTACTCAGAATTGGACTTCAGAGTTATATTTCACAATTCTGAGAAAATAAGCCAGAATAGCAAGATATAAACAGCAAGAAATGCAAGGTTATGTCTCATAATTCTGACTTTATTGAAAGTTTATATCCCGCAATTGTGAGTTAAAAAGTCACAATTATCCTTTAAATTGTTTTATTCAACGGCGTTAACGAGCTTCCATAGTAAACAGCCAGTAAGTGTCATTCAAAATTCTCTTTTTCCCGACTCACTTAAGTTATCTGTACTATTAAACACTGCCTTGTATTCAGTCATCTCAGCTTTTTTCAGCAGGGAAAGGAACATGGCTGAAACTGCCTTCCTTTCACATAAGAAAAGAAAAGACATCAGGAGGAGAAACAGAGAAGGAGGGAGCACAGAGAAAAATAATCTAATTTGTTTCCTCTTTGGTTGTCTCTACAGGAACACTTGCCTGCCTTGGGGCGTTCAGCAGCTTCCCTTCCCACAAACCTTTGCTTCCTTATATTAGATTAAGAGTCTAAATAAATAAAAAAAACCCACCTTAAAACACCTTTAAGAGATATTACAATGCTCTTAACTTTAATGCGTGTCTGTCTTCTGTTACTCCATTACAGTATCCATTACACACACATTATTCCAAACAATGCTCTGTATAAGTGCAGCATGTTTTATGCTTTTTGTTGCATTAAACTATTGAAGCATCCACCATTATTGGCACCTCATCCCCGCTGGCAATATTCAACAAGTTCTTTGGTTATTTTTCTATTATCATATGCAGGCCCTGCAGCTCGCTTGAATTAATAATTAAATCAACAAATTATATCTATACAGTGTAAACAATAGCGTCTGATATCGCCAACGCTGTAATTTCACGTAACAGGCCTATAATCTTCTGCACCCTGAGCGCTTTCCTGTCTAATGTCCTTCACATTGTTTCATCTGTCAGTGCTCTGTTCAAAAAGACAACAAAGACAGAGAGAAGAACCTCCACAACAACCTTTTAAAGATTATTAAAATTATGCTTTAGTGTGTAATCTTGCTGTTTGAGCATGAAAAAGGTTACAAAGTCACTCCAAAGGGAGTTATTCTCTATAGCAGTATAGCACAGTTTCTGAACTCTCGAGTTTCCTTCTGGGAACGTGCACATCACAATATTCCTCATCTGAATAATTCCCTTGAATATATGGCATATGCAACAACTGGTCCAGATGACCAATCACAGCTCATTGTACTTTTCAGAAGGAGGGGCTTCATAGAGACAGACACTAAACAGAACGTCGCTGACAGACAGGGATGAGAGGTGCTGCAGCAATGTAAATAATAATGTTTTTTTTTTTTTTTTACATTTAAGCATAAAACCAGTTCTAGAAGACCGAGAAAACAAAATCAAGACTTTGTAAAAGGGCATAACATGGGGTGGTTTGGCACATAGTTCACACAAAAAAACAAAACCTGTCATCGTTTACACACCTTAATGTCACAAACCGGTATGATTTTCTGTGGTCAATGCAACACTAAATTCTGAAGACTGTGCTGGTCGCTCTTTTTCTGTGTAATTGCAATGCATGGGATCTGAAGTTTTCAAGTTCAAAAAGGACACAAAAGCACCATACACGTATCATAAAAGCAGAGGTGGGTTGTAACAAAGTAAATTTCCTTCTTTACATTTACTAGTATTTTTGGGGACAATTTGTACTTTTAAGAGTAGATTTAAATGAGGTTACTTTTACTTTAAATCCAGTACATTTCTAATGAATAAACTATACTTACACTGGGCAGCATTCCTCTCGTTACTTTAGTTTAGTGCAATACATGTTAAGAAATACGTGTAGTTATTCCAAGCGTTTCTTTTTTTCTGGGACATAAGTGTAAATCTATTGTCATAAGTCAAATGTAAGCAAAGTAAAAAAGTTGGCAGTGTTTTCACTGGAAATCTCAAGTAAAAGTATAACTCCTTGACATTTTAGTTTAACAATAACCAACGTATATTATGCTATGGTCTGTCTGAATATTCGATTCTGATTGGTTGGAACGTGTGCAATAAAATCGGTTAATGCATAGGTAGTTTTAAGTCAGTTGAATCACAGTCTATATTAATGCGCTGTTTACATTGAAGCACACACACGCGTCGCTCGCATAGATCGCTCTGCGCACACACACACACACAAACCCGTCACTCGAATACAAAGAGCAAAGATAATGCTAAGCATTCAGGAGCACAGAAACTTAACGCCATCCCACGACTTTTAGCAATAAAATTGCCAAGTTACTTGATTATATACAGTGAGGAAAATAAGTATTTGAACACCCTGCTATTTTGCAAGTTCTCCCACTTAGAAATCATAAAGGGGTCTGAAATTGTAATCGTAGGTGCATGTCCACTGTGAAAGACATAATCTAAAAAAAAAAAAATCCAGAAATCACAATGTATGATTTACAGCTGCAAATAAGTATTTGAACACCTGAGAAAATCAATGTTAATATTTGGTACAGTAGCCTTTGTTTGCAATTATAGAGGTCAAACGTTTCCTGTAGTTTTTCAGCAGGTTTGCACACACTGCAGGAGGGATTTTGCCCCCCTCCACACAGATCTTCTCTAGATCAGTCAGGTTTCTGGCCTGTCGCTGAGAAACACAGAGTTTGAGCTCCCTCCAAAGATTCTCTATTGGGTTTAGGTCTGGAGACTGGCTAGGCCACGCCAGAACCTTGATATGCTTCTTACAGAGCCACTCCTTGGTTATCCTGGCTGTGTGCTTTGGGTCATTGTCATGTTGGAAGACCCAGCCTCGACCCATCTTCAATGCTCTAACTGAGGGAAGAAGGTTGTTCCCCAAAATCTTGCAATACATGGCCCCATCATCCTCTCCTTAATACAGTGCAGTCGCCCTGTCCCATGTGCAGAAAAACACACCCAAAACATGATGCTACCACCCCCATGCTTCACAGTAGGGACGGTGTTCTTGGGATGGTACTCATCATTCTCCAAACACGTTTAGTGGAATTATGACCAAAAAGTTCTATTTTGGTCTCATCTGACCACATTACTTTCTCCCATGACTCCTCTGGATCATCCAAATGCTCATTGGCAAACTTAAGACGGGCCTTGACATGTGCTGGTTTAAGCAGGGGAACCTTCTGTGCCATGCATGATTTCAAACCATGACATCTTAGTGTATTACCAACAGTAACCTCGGAAACGGTGGTCCCAGCTCTTTTCAGGTCATTGACCAGCTCCTCTCGTGTAGTTCTGGGCTGATTTCTCACCTTTCTTAGGATCATTGAGACCCCACGAGGTGAGATCTTGCATGGAGCCCCAGTCCGAGGGAGATTGACAGTCATGTTTAGCTTCTTCCATTTTCTAATGATTGCTCCTTTTTTCACCAAGCTGCTTGGCAATTTCCCCGTAGCCCTTTCCAGCCTTGTGGAGGTGTACAATTTTGTCTCTAGTGTCTTTGGACAGCTCTTTGGTCTTGGCCATGTTAGTAGTTGGATTCTTACTGATTGTATGGGGTGGGCAGGTGTCTTTATGCAGCTAACGACCTCAAACAGGTGCATCTAATTTAGGATAATAAATGGAGTGGAGGCGGATATTTTAAAGGCAGACTAACAGGTCTTTGAGGGTCAGAATTCTAGCTGATAGACAGGTGTTCAAAAACTTATTTGCAGCTGTATCATACAAATAAATAGTTTAAAAAATCATATATTGTGATTTCTGGATTTTTTTTTTTTGATTATGTCTCTCACAGTGGACATGCACCTACGATGACAATTTCAGACCCCTCCATGATTTCCAAGTGGGAGAACTTGCAAAATAGCAGGGTGTTCAAATACTTGTTTTCCTCACTGTATGTATATATATATATATATATATATATATATATATATATATATATATATATATATATATATATATATATATATATATATATATATATATATATATATATATATATATATATATATATATATATAAATCTCTCATTATACAGTGCTTTGCATGAGAAATGATCCTTGCTGACATCCTTGCTCAAATGAATTTGTAAAAAGTAGTTTGATAACTACTAAGATTCAATGAAAATCAGTGTTGGTAAGTATCTAAGGGTAAAAAAAATATATGAATGATGCTTATGGTTGCAAGTGATGGTTGCACACAATGTTTTCCTTTCAACATTTTATTGTACTTCAAACCTGCAAAGCAACCAGCTTTTGTGACTATAAATGTAACCCCTCTGAAAGAGAGAGTGGGATCCATTTTGCACAGCAGATTGAATTTTAGCCCGACAATAGATTTGTCATATTCTAGCTTGTGCACTTTTAGAGTCTTTTAAAAGTGGGACAGGCACAACAGTGGTGTAAGAGATGAAAGCGCTCTCTATATTTTGTCCCACATCTGCTGATGATAAACAATATTTCCATATGTCACTTGCCTAATTTGTGTGTGGAAATTTGCAACTTATATAACATAATTACAAATGGTTCAGAGATGGAAAGAACAGCCTAATTATTGTGCAACATTAATTCAAGCATGTCAGAAGCAGCACCATGCCATGGACTAGTTACAATATGACACTAAAATTATAGAAAAACAGACGCAGGTGCAGATATCAGTCACAAATCAGTCACGTATCAGTAGATATCAGTCACGTACAATAGTAACATTAAATTAGCTAAAACGTTCTATAAACAAGCAACATTCAGGAGGAAAAACAGCATCCAGAGTACTAAAAGCATCATCTGTTGTCACCTTTGGAGTTGGTAATATCATAACTATGAGTTCCAAGCACATAAATGACTGCGAAGTTGTACTGTACAAGTGGAAATACACAATCCTAGTTTTCAAATTGGTATGTTGTAAGGGTTGTGTTGATTTGAAACATGGCAGAAACACTGAAAATACAGACGACATCATCTAATCTAGAGATCAGTGAGCAAAATGTCTGCAGTGCATTATAATGAACAATTTGGTAACACTTTATAATAACTGAAATGTAATAATGTAATAAAGTATTTACAAATCATTTGCAAATATCTATAGTTAATACATTAATAGACTACAAATAGTGAGTTCTGCATTCATTGTCACTGTAATTAACAAAGTGTTATTGTTTAATTAGCTCATATGTAAAGTTAAATAATGCATTTTAACAATGTAGTAATTGTAAATAGTTCTCACTTTAGATTAGATTTTAAAAATGGGAAAATTACATTAAGAGCTTAAAACCAACCTTTATTAGACATTAATTGCATTATTATTAAGAGTTTGTTAAAATGTTTACAAATAAACATAACCACTTAAAAAATAAATATATGTTGTCAATAGGAATTACACATCAGTAAGGGTTAGTGGTAAGTTTAGGGGAAATAATATACAGTTTTGTACAGTATAAAACATTATTTCTATGGAAAGTCCCTATAAAACATGGCAACCCAGTGTGTGTGTGTGTGTGTGTGTGTGTGTGTGTGTGTGTGTGTGTGTGTGTGTGTGTGTGTGTGTGTGTGTGTGTGTGTGTGTGTGTGTGTGTGTGTGTGGCCGATGTCGTTGTAATTCAAAACACAAAATAAAAATGCTAAATGATTGTTCAATAAAAACGCAGAAAGTTTTGTGTGATGGGTATAGGGGTAGGGTGAGTGTAGGGGGATAGAATATACAGTTTGTACAGTATAAAAACCATTACGCATATGGAGAGTTTCCGTAAACCACCTAACAACATTTCCATGACCTAACCTAAAGTGAGAACTATTTACAATTAATACGTTTTTAACAAAGCATTATTTAACGCTTTACATATGAGCTAATTAAACAATAATAATTTGTTAATTACAGAGACAATGAAGAACTCACTATTTGTATATAGTCTATTAATGTATTAACTACAGTTTATAAACTATTAATAAACTAATAGTTTGCACATCCTTTCTAAGTATTTCATCACACTATACAGGTTAGTTATAGTGTTACCAACAATCGTTATTGTACTTTTACATGCTGTATTTCACATTTTAAATATGTGATGCAAGGAACTGCTAATAGACAACAAGATAATCACTCAAGATTCATGATTTGCAAATATTTCGTTTTGATAGCTTACAATGCATACATATGTGATAGAAAGAATATTTGAATTCAGATGTAGTTATTTGCGTGTATTGTTCACAATACATGTTTCCATTTATTTCCCACTTGAATACGTGACATGACATAATAAGGAAAATACAAGTTTCCCAGGTGCACTTGAAGGCAGCATATATTTTCCTAAACCCAATAGAAGTTCTGGCTCCATTTTGCTCAATGCTAAAGCTCATGTAATTAAAACACGCATTAATCTTTAAAACCAAGTGCTACAACAGCTTCTAATTTTACTTAGTAAATTAATATTTAAACAGAGGCACTTTGTCAATAAGAGCAGATCCTCAGCTCTGAAAATGATTGGTCCAAGTCTATGTGTGTGCAGTAAGTTCTCCAACTAGCATTAGCGCAGTGGAGGGGAATCACATAGACACGCAATTAGCACACTCCTTATTGCCATGGAGATACGTGACTGTGCATCTGCTTGAATGAGAAATTCCGTTTCCACAGTCCGCTATAACACCCACGCATCTTTTGAGCTGTTCGAAAGCTCCCCTGCGTATTTTAGCACCCTGACAGATCCTCGATGCGACGCAGTATAACTCCTGCATTTCTCACGACTGCAGAACTTTTTTTTTTTTTACCTCAAGGGACAAGAGGAAAATGGTTTGCGGTGGCTCAGACTGTATTAATCACAAAGCGTGGCCTGGGGTTTCTCTTCCAGTGGATGCACACATGTGTCGATTGCACAGGAGATACGTTTGGCAGGTGCTGTCACATCAGCACTCCTCCACACTCTTCAAAATGGTGTTTAGATCTACAACTGTACTCGTACAGATAATAAAATCCAACCAAGCTATGGTGTCTGCCAAAACGTTCTCCTTCATTTCCCCTTTGCTTTAAAGCCGTAAGAGTGTAATTTGTGATGATTTGCTTTCCTTAATGTACTGTCCCAACCTATGACTTAGCAATGATACATCTCCTTCTAGAGACCTAGATCTAGTTAAGCCAACAAATCCCCTCACCCTGCAGGGAGCACACACACATGAAAACACATCCACAAATAAGGAGCTAAAGGAGGTAAAACACTGCATTTTTTCCTCCTGAGTGTCTAAGAGCAGCTGTGCTACACAGCTGACACATACTGCTCTGCCTTGATGTCCCAGGCAAGATCTCATCCTTTTATGCCTGTCGGGATGAATGGTTTTCTGCGGTCAATCCCAGCTGTAAGCCACACCAGAGGAAGAGGGGACAGAGGAACCGGCGTGGGCTTTCAAATAAAGGCATCATCACCCTGCGTGCTACCCTTTCAGGCTCTGGAGACTGCTGAGGGAGACTGATGCTTGCAGAGGGTTGAGTTTCAAACCGAGCTGATAAAAAAAGACACCCTACTTACGCAGAAGCGCCATGATCGTTCAAACTGAGAGGGTATGTGCCCCCTCAAATTTGTGAGTGGAGTGGAGTTTGAATGCAGCCTCCGACATAAAATCATTTTTTTTATCTTTTATAATCGCAAATCACTTGCAGTAGTTATTAATAAATACTCCTTTTCCATATAATGAAAATGGGTCAGTGACAAATAAGATAAAACATATGATATGATATTCAATATCATGAATGAATCATTTGTGTACATATATATACTGTATACACATATTATTATTTTCAAAAACATTTTTACGTTTATTTTCATGTATTTATTTGATTTAGGCCTATTTGAATTAGTAATTCATACGAATATAATTATGTTTTTGGAGAATCACAACACATGACATTGTACAACTTGATCTAACCTTTCCTTGTAAATAAAGTAGAGTAAAGTAGACTTTATTTTGATAGTCCACTTTAGACATTCTAAATTGAAATAGTGTGACCAAGTAAAGTATAATAAAATAAAATAATAATAGTTGCTAATAAATAAAATGTGATACCCTGTGTTTGAGTTCTCCCTAAGCTTTTCTAAAAGTGATGTATGCAAATGAAACAAATGGAAGGGCACCACTGCTTTGTCACAAGGCATGTCAAACTGCACAAAAGTCTCAGGTTTGGATCTGTGGGTGGACTATCTGCTGTCTTTGCCACCAATCTGCTGCGGCACAGCTCTGCTTTAATGAGCCTCAGAATGATGTGGGCTCTACAGAGCCATGAAACAAGATTAATAAATAACTTATGGCCTTTATCAAATATTTGTGCTCAAACAGCCTCCAGTACATCATAGATGCGTTTTATCCCTGTCTCTTTGCCCAGCCACTTTATCTCAGATTATTAGTTCATTGCACCAAAGCAGCAATATGATGTGCTAATATGAAAATATGGAATCCGTGTGCTGGTGAAAATGTGACTGTGATACGACTCGGTGACTACTGGACAAAGCTTTTCCTTTTCTCATGGCCTAGTCTGTCAAATTACATAGTTACATGCTGGACATGAATGTGTCATGACCGAAAGACGCTGTTGGTATGGGCGTAAGCGTGTGTGTGTGTGTTCAGCAACACTGATGGTGGCACAGAACTTCTCAGTTGTGGACATAATTTGTCATGAAGTTAAAAGAGACACTTTAAGCTGTTCCAAAAAAAAAAAGAGAAAAACTACCCGGAAAATGCTGATATTATTAATTCTGCCGAATGCTGGTGAGGTAAAGACTTAAAAGACAGAGCAGACGGAATCCATGATCATGCTGATGCATGACGACGTTTACTTGTGCACACATAATGCGATTATTTCTAATAATCAGAGTAAGGTCTGAATTGCAGAAAGATGTTTACATGATACGAGTAGAACTCTTCACTCCAGTTACCATGCAATTTTCATTATTCTGATTATTCGCTAATAACCACACTCAGATAGGCATACAGTATCCATGTGTTACCGGCCATTGTTTTAATCTACTCACTCACATCAAATTCAAAATAAATTTTTATGGACGTGCTGGATATTATTCGGAGCCGTGATGAACATTGCAATGGGTTTGCCTACGCTGTTCTTCAAAACAAAAAAGTTAGATAGACAGACAGACAGACAGATAGATAGATAGATAGATAGATAGATAGATAGATAGATAGATAGATAGATAGATAGATAGATAGATAGATAGATAGATAGATAGATAGATAGATAGATAGATAGATAGATAGATAGATAGATAGATAGATAGATAGATAGATAGATAGATAGATAGATAGATAGATAGATAGATAGATAGATAGATAGATAGATAGATAGATAGATAGATAGATAGATAGATAGATAGATAGATAGATAGGCAGGCAGGCAGGCAGGCAGGCAGACAGACAGACAGACAGACAGACAGACAGACAGACAGACAGACAGACAGATAAATAGACAGACAGACAGACAGACAGACAGACAGACAGATAAATAGACAGATAGATAGACAGACAGACAGACAGATAAATAGAAAGACAGACAGACAGACAGACAGATAGACAGACAGACAGACAGACAGATAAATAGACAGACAGACAGACAGACAGACAGACAGACAGACAGACAGACAGACAGACAGACAGACAGACAGACAGACAGACAGATAGACAGATAGACAGATAGATAGATAGATAGATAGATAGATAGATAGATAGATAGATAGATAGATAGATAGATAGATAGATAGATAGATAGATAGATAGATAGATAGATAGATAGATAGATAGATAGCAGAAATAGAAAAACAAACTTGTTAATCTAAGCAATATTAGTGCTACACATTACGCTGGGCAACATGAATCATAATTGACATTGATTACATTTCACAAACTGAATTTGCCCAGCTGCTAATTGATAATAGTGTTTGTCATCCTTTATTTGATAGCAAAGGGCATGATTATGATTTGATTTCCTCCTTTAGGCACAGATGAAGTAAAGCATTAGCTCTAACTATGTGGCATGTTCAGTGGTCTGTGTTATGTCACATTCTTTCTTATGACAGAGGCCAAGACACATGGGTGTCATATCCTGCAGCTCAAAGCAAAGACAGACACTGTCATGCATTCGAATGGACAGGGTTTCCCCAGGCTTTATTTTTCTGATTACTCTATTGTCAAGACTCCAAAAGCGCGTCACTTCAGATTGTCAAACCCCACTTGATGACCAGTATATATGTATGTGCAACTAAAGCCACTCACACAAGCAAAAAAGCCACCTCTTCTCCATGTTGAAACTCATTATAGCCATCACAATGCAAGCTTGCAATACCCTACAAGAGGTGCTCAAGGATTACCATTAACATATTCTATTAATTTCAGTCATGCAATAGTTTGATTTGCATTTTAGCTGCAGGAATCCTCTGGTGTGTAAAACCTATAAGGTAGGCCGATAAACTCACAGCAGATTAAAATTCATCTAGTACAATTGGTTTCTGTACAACAGTTCATAATACACAAAATCCTGAAAGCTTCCTCTAAGGCTTATGCAAATGTATGCCTGTACGAAACCAACGTACATTTAAAGTGATGCAGCTCGCTACTCATTGCACTGTAATCTTGAATTCTGATGGACTCTGTCGTCCTCTGTACGACTACACTGTGGCACACATTATGCAATCCTGCACTATGATTTCTGCAGCCAATTAGGAACTTCCTGTAAAATGGTGTAACAAAACTGTGTTTTTTTTCCCCCTGTCATTGCATCCAAAAAAAAAAAACCCACACAAAATAGTATGGGTGGTCAGGTTTGGTCATGAGGTTTGCAAGGCTAATTATGGGTGTGTGGCAGAGCAACGGTGCCAATGCCACCTCCACACTCAGCGGCACCATGCGCAGGACCTGAGATCTACAGAGGATCACCTGTGGAGATCTGGCCCACGGTTAGGTAACGCTGCTATGACAGAGAGCAGCTCAGTCTGGGCAGAGAAAAGCGTGTGAATGTGCTGTGTATATCTGTGCTAACCCTGCTAATCTCTTTTGCTCTATGGCTTTTAAATAATTTTTTTATTCAAAAGCTGGCACTGCTTTATCATTACAGTCTGTCATAATTCATACATTTTTATTAAGGTGACCAGATTTCTTTGAAATGTTCAGTAATTTTTATTACTTAAAAAAATGGGATTGTTAGAGTTTTTTTCCCTCAAAATTCTACTCATTGACTAATGATGCGCAGCTCCAAAATAATAAGTGCTAACATGATATCCACAGTATATCTTGAAAAGAAAACTGCAGCACTTATTGTATATATATATATATATACACCAATCAGGCATAACATTATAACCACGGACAGGTGAAGTGAATAACACTGATTATCTCTTCATCATGGCAGCTGTTAGTGGGTGGGACACATTAGACATTTCCTCAAAGTTGATGTGTTAGAAGCAGGAAAAATGGGCAAACGTAAGGATTTGAGCGAGTTTGACAAGGGGAAAATTGTGATGGCTAGATGACTGGGTCAGAGCATCTACAAAACTGCAGCTCTTGTGGGGTGTTCCCGGTCTGCAGTGGTAAGTATCTATCAAAAGTGGTCCAAGGAAGGAACAGTGGTGAACCGGCGACAAGGTCATGGGTGGCCGAGGCTCATTGATGTTCGCCGGGAGCGAAGGCTGGCCTGTGTGGTCCGATCAGATGAGCTACTATAACTCAAATTGCTCAAGAAGTTAATGCTGGTTCTGATAGAAAGGTGTCAGACTACACAGTGCATCGCAGTTTGTTGCGTATGGGGCTGCATAGCCGCAGACCAGTCAGGGTGCCCATGCTGACCCCTGTCCACTGCCGAAAGTGCTAAAAATAAATAAATTAATAATAATAATAATATATAAATATATACAATTTTTGAAAGAGGTAAACAATTGACATATATAGTAAATTGTTCATTGAGATTAGATGCATAAGATAATTTAGATAATGGATTCCAAAACAATGCATCACCTAAATTATTTCATATACACTCTACCATTTGGAGGACATTTTTGAAAGAAGTATATTATTCTCACCAAGGCTGCATTTACTTGACCAAAAACACATTAAAAACAGTAATACTGTGAAATATTAACTTTTTTCTATTTTTTGAATATATGTTAAAAATAATTTATTAGTTTGATGACACTGCTAAATTTTCAGCATCTTTACTCCAGTCTTCAGTGTCACATGATTCTTCAGAAATCATTCTAATATGATGATTTATTACTCAAGAAACGTTTCTTACTATTTCCAACGTTGGAAATAGTTGTGCTGCATAAACAATACATATTTTTACAGGATTCTTTGATGAATAGAAAGTAAAAAAAAAAATAAATAAAAGTATACATTTCTTTAAAAAAAAAAAAAAAACTTAATTTTTAAAAAGTATTAAAAACCCAAACTGTAGTGTTTTGCTGTTTATTTATTTTAAAACATTTTTAGCATGTCTGTTTCACTGAGGTAGCTGGCTGCATTATTTACTATACTGTAATGGTAATGGTCATTGCAGGTGTATAATCATATAATCATAAGGTGTATAATCATAGAGCGCTAATGTTCCCAGAGCAAGAGCAGTCTGTGTCGTGACATGCTCGGATCTGTGCTCACAGGTGTTCTCAGTTAATCATAGGTACGAAGGCGTGCACAAAGCGGGATGGATGACTGCCCACTCCTCTCCCATTTCAGCTGTCACACAAGGACCACATCAGTCTTGACAGCATTTACGTTTTCTCACTTCAACTCCACCCATCTCCCGCTCCCCCCAAGAAAACGAACTCCCTGTGGCGCAAAATATCAGTGTAGTACGCTGAAAGGTCAGTTCTGTCAGACCGCCCCAAACAGCTTGTGATTAATAAGAGCGTACATGTTTCTGTGCACCTCACCTAAAAAAAAAGAAGCTAACAAATCAGTCCTTTCAAATACGAAACACTTGGCCGCAGGTCAAGCCATTGCATAATAATTTAACTGTCAAATAAGCATGCTCATTTAGAGTGATTTTTTTTATTTTTTAAATCAGATAAAAAACTAAAGTACCTGTATTTAATTTCCACAATAATGGATTTTATTACTATAGGAGCAATTCAAGCTTGAAGTACCAGTTTAATGGGGTCATGAACTGGCTTTTAAAAAATGTTATACTGTTGTCTGAGGACAACTTATGACGTTCGCATGGTCTTTACATTCAAAAACATCATAATGAATAAGTAATATGCTATTTTCTGCCCTGGTTTTGAGGCTCTCTCAAGAAACGTTCGGTTTTAATGGGCGTGCCGCACTGAAGACTTGGAAGTAAACGCCCAGGATTGGATAAGATTTGCATATTTAATGAGCTTCTGCTCCCCTGTCAGTACAAGTGGGAATTGTTTTGAAAGCGTGTGGAGAAACGGCAACTGGAATGAATTGTTCACAGGGCTCGCAAAATGTCTTTATCAAACAAACATAATGATTTATCTCTCATCCACCCGCGATTGATTGGAATGTACGTTTTTTATTACTTGGCCCGCCCGATCGGTGAATATAACCATTATATTCGCCCATTATACCCCCCTCAAGCTCAAGGGAAAGTTGATTTCTCAATTCATGACCCCTTTAAAGGGGTAATTCACCCTTGGCTTTTAATGAAACTTGGCTGTCTATGAAATACTCTAACACTCATAATTCTCTTTTGATTTTGGCATCACCCTTTAGCTGATCTGACTGTCCTTGGGTGGGAATACAAAAAATTTAGAAGTTCCATCTGTATTTTAAAAAAAAGCCCAGCTGGAGCCGACAAAAGTCTGCACACAATTTTGCGTCAACCGGTAGACATTTATTTGTAAATGTGTAGATTTGGGTGCAGATGGCATGAAAAAGGGCACACATTGTTAATTTATATATACAGTACTACCGACATTGTAACAATACAAAGCTGGCTGAAAATGAGCAAACTTATCCTTTAATGGTTGTGTAAGTCTAGCCTGGTACTACAGGTAACACACTTCACCAAAACAAACTTACACAGAGTGGGCAGTACAACTAAAAAGACCTTCAATATTTATGATCTGATAGCCCTCATTTTTTATAACGACAATGACCACCAATACATTTGTAAATAATTTGGCAGCAAAGGAGTTAGCATGATTACCATGGCACAGTTAGTAACAAGCATATCTCCCATTAACAGCCATTGAAATGTTGCCATACAGGATAATCTGAAGGAAATGTGTTGCGAACAACAAACATATTATAAATATTTAATAATATTAATGTAGACATTTTACCAGAGTTCAATTCTTTTTGGAGGGCTGTTAAAATGTGAAATGGACTTACATTATTTTATCTTGCACTACTTTTCCCATCACAGATCAGGAATAATGCTAGTGAACAGTTTAGGACTGTTTATTTCTGACGCCATCTGCCAATCAATGCTGTCATGACATGATTTGCCCATGGCTCCAGAATGATTAGTCGCATGACATTGACAGCTTAGACAAGATTATACCAACTATTCGACCAACTGCCATTGAGATGAATGGAAATGCTATCTCCAGGCATTTTACGTCTCCTTGTTCAGTTCCAATAAATATATATCAACTTATTTTTCTTTTTCAGGCAACGGTGTACATCAATTTCCACAACTTTAAATATACAGACCATAATACTCAAAGACATGTACTGCTGCACTTATTACTCAACAGCTTTTAGCTGGCCTAATCATTTCCACTTGACTGCATTTGTTTGCTTTTCCCTTTTGTGTCTAACTGAAAATATAAAAGCATAAATATGTAATTCAATACAAGCAAAGAACAGAATGCTACACACTTTTATCGAATAACAAGGGAAAAGATTGTAAACCACCATCAAAATGATAGCCTAAAGTGTTTTCACATTACATGCTGTGAAGTGCTACAAAAGAATGTCTCAAAGATTGAAATGGGGCCGCCATTAATTGGTGTGTGTTCATGGTCATGATGTTTCACACCACCACGGGGTCAGTCGCACCTTTTCATGTGCAAAACGCATCTTGAAGGGCTTGCAGAAAGTTTCATTTTCAGTTCGACCCCGTCTCTGTGCTGAGGACTGCGATAGTGTTAATAGTTTGCTGCCAGATCCATTCACAGAGGTGCTGCAAATGTATCTCCCTCTGTCAACCAGATTTAACTTGACAGTGAAGCATTTCAGAGCTGCCCCCGTATTTCTGAGAAAGTGATATTTTCTCACTTCCTGTGCTCACGTTGTCCTCCAAGTAAGGAAACAGGCAGACTGAGGCGGATGCAACGAGGAACACACAAGGCCTCCTGAAACCAAAGCTCGTCCCTTTCGGAGCTTAAACAAAACAGCATTTGAGAAGTTTATGCATATTTCATCTGAGCGTGAACGCTTCCAGAACAAATATAGACAGGCATGCCTCTTGGCTAGGATCAAATGCTTTTTTTTCTTTATTAGAGGTAAAAGAAAATGTGGCTGATCTGGAGTCTGTGATCCACTGAGAGTTGACTCATTACAGGCTCTTCTCTGGCATCCATCCATAGTAGACGCGGTGACACACGCGAGTGTATTATGAGATGCTCTCGGTGGTCTGACTAATTGTCCACGAGCCTAGGTGAACTTCAGAAATGGCCTGCAGCTAAAGAAGAACTTGCTTCTATCATGGCCAGAGAGACACGTCTCTGTATGTGAGAGCTCATCACTAACTTTTATCCTAATGTTGCCTTGGTTACAAGCTTTGCAGACTGCAGCAGTGGTGCCGGGATTCAGACCGTTTGAATCAGGACAGATCTGGCTACTCTTGCCTAGAGTCCAATTAAGGCAGGTTTCTTTGAGGTTTCAGGGGAGTAGAGAATTCCCCCGTAACCATTAGAGCTGCTGGTGTCCACAGCCTGACAAGCCTGTCAGAGAGTAGCACAGAGCAGCAGCTGGAAGACACACAGTCCTCCCGCGCTACACGGATAACAGACTAAGAGTGCTGCAGATAACACGTCAACAAACACATGCTATTAAATATTACTGCATTATTCAAAGCGAACACACTGTACCACAGACAACATCATTTTCTCTGCTCTATAGAAATAAGAGTTCAATGCACTATGTAGACATACACTAAAATTACCTTAAATTAAATTACTTCATACTACAGTATAGGTCTTGACTTCACAACCATGAGTACAAATAACTACCCACATTTGCATAACAATGGCTATAATAATATAATAATAATATAATATAATATTATTTAATATAATATAATATAATATAATATAATATAATATAATATAATATAATATAATATAATATAATATAATATAATATAATATAATATAATATAATATAATATACAAGCTAATGTGCTCCAAAACTATGACAAAATTCATATTTAGAAGATATAAGCATTCAAAACAGTTTCTCACTTCTGCCGATATGGATCAACGATTTTGATGGCATCACTCTGCACTTCCAATCAGATTTTCTGTCCAATCAAATGCTCTCTAGAATCTGAAGCATCCCGCCCCATACATTATAAATAGATGCTGAAGCTGCTGCTAAGGTGGAAAATGGGCAAAATCCACAGAATAAGAGAAAAATATTTTGTTGTGCCTTTGTATGTCAGAATCGCAAAAAATACGTCCCTCCTTTTTATAGAATTCCGTCGTTGGGACTGATGAAACCTGCAATGAAGAGTCTAATATTAAAGCATGATTTTGATGTAAACAGTAAGTCTACAAAATATTCACATATGCAGTTCATAGGGGACATACATACATAGCAGTTACAGCATGAAATAATATTTAATAATATTTAACCTATAACATGTAGTTAGAACTGTCATTTTCTGCAACCAGGTACACTCTAAAAAAAATGGTGCTATATAGCACTAAAAGGGATTCTTTGGCTCGTAATCATAGGGGAACCACTTTAAGTGCTGTATAGCACTAAATCTTGGTGCTTCAGTGGTTCTTCAGCGGTTCTTTGGGATGACTGAGGTGCTATATAGCACCGCTACCATATACAGAACCTGTTACGATATGGTGCTATATAGAAAAAAAAGTGGTTCCCCTACGATTATGAGCCAAGAACCACTTTTAGTGCCATATAGCACCATTTTTTTTAGAGTGTAGGCTCCGCTCACAAAAAGATGTCATCGCTGTTTGCCAACACAAAATAGGTCTATAGGGGATATGGAATGATTCAGACAGTGTAAATATGCTTTTCATTGGGGCGAATGAAGTCTGGTTTCACGCTAGTCTCACACGCCACAGCCACAGCGAAGGCGACAGCGCCACAGCCACAGTCTGCTCTGGTCCAGAGACACAATAGTATGGAGGAGGAAAGCGACATGGAGGAGATTAGGTGGAGAAACGGGTAGATATTAGGAGGAAACTGCGGCTTTACTGAACACAACGGCTCTGGCCAAGCTGTGATAAACTAAATGCTATTGTTTTTGTTTTTTTTAAAAGGGAGGAGCTGTTTGATATGTCCCGTCCTGTCTTCCTGTTTCAGTGGAAATTACGCCAACACATTGAATAATGCTGCGCGTTTGTGGGCTTTTAACATACCCTCCGTAAATTTAACATTACATTATACACTTTAAAATGGCTGTATGAAAATTAGCATTAAAAATAAATCAGCCAAGACAATATACACTTATATTCAGAATACATTCTCTACAAATTAGTTTTAATATCTTATGTCATTTTGCTCTGTGGAAATACAAAGTAAATTTGAATCGTTTTAGGGATAACTCTTTTTACTACAAGCACTGTTGTGGGGCAATTGTAGCCTAGTGGTTAGAGAGTTAGATGTGTAACGCACAGGTAGCGGGTTCGATTCTCAATACCGGCAGGAACATATAGGTGGAGGGAGTGAACGAACAGCGCTCTCTCCCTCCCTCAATACCCACGACGGAGCTAGGCACTTAACCCCCAATCGCTCCCCGGGTGCCGCAGTGAATGGCTCCCCACTGCTCCGGGTGTGTGTATCCATGGCTTGCATTGTGTGTATGTGTTCATTAACTTGGATTGGTTAAAGGCAGAGGACAAATTCCAAGGATAGGTTACCATACTTGGCCTTCACATCACTTCACTAGGATTAAGAATAGGATTTTTGTAGTGTAATAAATTCCCTTTATACAGTTTTGTGGTTTTATTCTTGTGCCTAAATATGGGCTTGAGCAGAATGTTCTCAGGACGTGACTGTTCAGAAAACGCTTCAACTTTAATGTCCTTAGAGAGTAAAGACACTCAAATTATGAGCTGCCTATAATTTTCCTCTACTCTACGCCTCGACGGACAACAAAAATGAGAGTAAAATGACAAATGAGAATCCCTATAGAGTGCTCCTCTCAAGCCCTTTAAAGCACAGCAGGAAGCAGTGAGCAGAAGGGTCCTCTGACATTGTGATGAGTGGCACACATAACTAAAAGACTTTCACACCATATTTCATAATACATCTACATAGGCATTCCAAGTGTACTCAAAGTCCAGCACCAGAGTCTTCCAAGCAAGCCAGTGTAACATGCAATGCATTCATTAACACAGTCAAACCACCCTCTGAGCAAGGAAGTTACAACAAACTTGTGTACTTCATTTAACTTATTGTGTCCTCTGGATAATTAAAATGACATAAACAACATCTCCTAAACAGCGGCAAGAGTGGAAATGATGCAATGTGTTCATTACCCAACTGGCTCTAACCATTAGAAAACAAATGCGTTTGACTACCTGAGCATGAAATAGAGCTGTGAGTGTGTGAGAAGCCATGGCAGTGGAGTCTGGCCTCTTAATTACATTTCCACGGCAGGAGAAATGGTGCTGCACAGACGTTCCACCGTGCTGCACATTATTATATTAAATGAGTAGTATCTAGGGGGTTTTCAGCAATTCCTTTGTTCATTTCAGTTCTCCGTAAGTGCACCTATCTTTCTAGCCCCAACAACATGCTCATAACCGTTACTGGTTGACAACAAGGCAACAAGAAGAGCGGAGACAGCAGCCACAATAAAACATGATTATCTTAGCATGGCATGACCGCCTTTCAGCGCTGACACAGTTACAAAGCGATTCGTTTTTGCCAGGCGTGTAATTCTTATCAGAACTGAAGATTTGTATAAAGATGCAGCACTTGACTTATGTCAGCTGACACAGAGCAGAGTACTGCACATCATGCATGGGACGGAACACAGATAAAAGTATTCTGCTCAGTTTATCTCCATAGGGAATTTTCATTATCATGGATCTCAAGGTTGTACTATGAGCATCTTGGAAGTCATTTCTGAGCTCCATTACTTACTGAACCTTATAAGGCAGAATTGGGATCTCAAAAATGCCAGCATTTTTTAATACCTGGAAGAACAGGAAGTTCTGTAGAGAAGCAGCTCATTGTTTTGTGTCTAGAGGCACAGGTCATCCCAGAATAGACTGGATTCTTCTTCAATGCAAAAGGCAAAATTTGAGTATTTTAGGATAAAAGCAGCAGCACCAACAACACACACCAGTTTTGTTGGAGAAACAGCCTTGCAGTAAGTGTTAATACAGGCGATGGGAGTTTGAATCCGGTTTGATATTGACCATTTTTTAAGATACTTCTTTCAAAAACATTTTTTAAAAATCGTACTAACTCCAAACTTTTGAATGGTTAGGTATTTAAAACTGTATTTTCCACTACTTCTGTTTATATTTAAATATTCAGTGCCTGATAAACACTGCAGTCACCCCTTCACTTTGAGATTCTGCCGAGATTCCGTTAATGACAGGAGTATTGGGAGGAATCAATAAAAAGCTTGTTCAGTGCAATCCAGGACTATCAGGGGCCCGTCTGGGCTATGATCCAGCCATCACTGAAACTATGAACAATCATTCCAGCTTCTCATTATTTTAAAGGATTCAATTACATGGTAATCAAACTGTGAGGATCGGCCACTCAAAAGTATGTAAAGATAAATCTCAATCCTAATTGTCACTCTTCACAATCCCTCCCAGCACACAATCCAATACATCAATGCCTTTTTTACATTCGTCCATGTAAGAGAATACAAATACATAAACAGTTGGCCCTAACAGAGAGATTCTTCACAGCAAGGATTAACAGTCTGTACTTCACAGGATATAAACACAGTGGGAATGTTCCTCTGTCTTCTCTCATGGAGTTTCATAAGTTTCGAGCGCTGGCCCTGAGCTGACTCCTCTCAATTATGTAAGTCTAAACTGAGCATGGCATACACTCTAAACTTGAGAGAGCTCTTGAAAGGTAAGTGAATAGGGTGGGCTTAAACAGAAAATCAAAAACAACAAGAGGGCACGTCACATTTCAGCAGCTGTGTGAAAGTCGCATGTTCGCAAACCCCTTGTCCTTCCTTTCTGGCGCGGACTGAGGGACCGCAGGTCTGCCGGTGCAGGCGGTTGTATTTGGACAGTCTGCCAGAGTGCTTGGGGGAGGAATGCTTACAAACAGTAACACTTTATACTCAGCACAGACAAAGGAATGCGCCGTTTAGAGTAAGGGAAGATTTATCTTCTGATACCTTGGCATTTTACATTTATAACACGCTAACACATTCTGATAATTTACCTAATTAGGAATTGAATCCTGCCCGTCATGCAAACATCCAGCAGCGCCGAATGAAAAACAACAAACACACGTGTGTAAATACAGCCCTGATGCCGAGCAACTGCAAAACAAGCAGCCTGAGCAGTTTGTCTGTGTTTTCTGAAGCCCCCCGGGTGGTCTCGTTGTAAACCGTGTGAGTTACACTATAGGGCCATCTAGTAAGGGTGCCAACTAATGACTGTCCGCCTGTGTGGCCCCTCAGAGCCTTGATTTTAAAGTCAACCTCCATATATCAATGTGTCACGGTACCGCGAAAGTGTCTCCCATTTGTCATTAACCTGTGATTATGAATAGGCCAAATGTGGGATATTTATACAGTAGATAATGTTAAGGTCATACGCTCTAATAACGGTTGGCTATGGTACACAGAGGTGCAGATATCTCAAATAACAAGGTAAAGCACATAAAGTCACAGCAAGCACATCATTAAATATGAGCAAATATGACAGCTGTATTAAAATAGCCCTCACTGCCATAGGACATTTCTGTTACTCGCAACCGCTAAGATGAATTATGACATGGCTTCGCAGGATATTTCTTTTCTGCCCTCATAATCATGTTAACAAATGTCCACTACTGTAATGTCACACGTGTAACTGATATAATCTAGTGAGACTGAGTCTTAGATCACATGCTGAATGCTAAAAATGTATTATTATTATTCCAAAAGTTTAACCAATGTGCAATTGCAGAAAACCTTAATTTCAATGCAGTTTTTCTATTACAAAATACACAGAGCTTAAATATTAAATTAAGAAGCACAATATATATATATATATATATATATATATATATATATATATATATATATATATATATATATATATATATATATATATATATAATAAATGGTTGTTTTGTTATTTTAATTTTTTTATTTAAAACTGAACAATTTAAAATCCTGTTAAATGAAGGGAACAATTTACTTAAGCCTCTGTTTAAGATGACACCTGGAGGAACTTAATATACAGGTGATGGTCATATAATTAGAATATCATCACAAAGTTGATTTATTTCACTAATTCCATTCAAAAGTGAAACTTGTATATTATATTCATTCATTACACACAGACTGATATATTTCAAACGTTTATTTCTTTTAATTTTGATGATTATAACAGACAACTAAGGAAAATCCCAAATTCAGTATCTCAGAAAATTAGAATATTGTGAAAAGGTTCAATATTGAAAACACCTGGTGCCACACTCTAATCAGCTAATGAACTCAAAACACCTGCAAAGGCCTTTAAATTGTCTCTCAGTCTAGTTCTGTAGGCTACACAATCATGGGGAAGACTGCTGACTTGACAGTTGTCCAAAAGACGACAATTTAGTGACGTGAAGTGACGTGTGGCCAAGTATGGTAACCCATACTTGGAATTTGTGCTCTGCATTTAACCCATCCAAGTGCACACACACACAGTAGTGAACACACACACATCGTAAACACACACCCGGAGCAGTGGGCAGTCATATTGTTGCGGCGCCCGGGGAGCAGTTGGGGGTTCGGTGCCTTGCTCAAGGGTCACCTCAGTCGTGGTATTGAGGGTGGAGGAGAGCACTGGTATTCACTCCCCCCAACGACAATTCCTGCCAGACCCTTGCACAAGGAGGGCAAAACACAAAAGGTCATTGCAAAAAAGGCTGGCTGTTCACAGAGCTCTGTGTCCAAGCACATTAATAGAGAAGTGAAGGGAAGGAAAAGATGTGGTAGAAAAAAGTGTACAAGCAATAGGGATAACCGCACCCTGGAGAGGATTGTGAAACAAAACCCATTCAAAAATGTGGGGGAGATTCACAAAGAGTGGACTGCAGCTGGAGTAAGTGCTTCAAGAACCACTACACACAGACGTATGCAAGACATGGGTTTCAGCTGTCGCATTCCTTGTGTCAAGCCACTCTTGAACAACAGACAGCGTCAGAAGCGTCTCGCCTGTGCTAAAGACAAAAAGGAAAAAAAGTGGTCCAAAGTTATGTTCTCTGATGAAAGTAAATTTTTCATTTCCTTTGGAAATCAGGGTCCCAGAGTCTGGAGGAAGAGTGGAGAGGCACACAATCCCTGTTGCTTGAGGTCCAGTGTAAAGTTTCCACAGTCAGTGATGGTTTGGGGTGCCATGTCATCTGCTGGTGTTGGTCCGCTGTGTTTTCTGAGGTCCAGCCGTATACCAGGAAGTTTTAGAGCACTTCATGCTTCCTGCTGCTGACCAACTTTATGGAGATGCAGATTTCATTTTCCAACAGGACTTGGCACCTGCACACAGTTCCAAAGCAACCAGTACCTGGTTTAAGGACCATGGTATCCCTGTTCTTAATTGGCCAGCAAACTCGCCTGACCTTAACCCCATAGAAAATCTATGGGCTATTGTGAAGAGGAAGATGCGATATGCTAGACCCAACAATGCAGAAGAGCTGAAGGCCACTATCAGAACAACCTGGGCTCTCATAACACCTGAGCAGTGCCACAGACTGATGGACTCCATGCCATGCCGCATTGCTGCAGTAATTTCAGGCAAAAGGAGCCCCAACTAAATATTGAGTGCTGGACATGCTCATACTTTTCATGTTCATACTTTTCAGTTGGCCAAGATTTCTAAAAATCCTTTCTTTGTATTGGTCTTAAGTAATATTCTAATTTTATGAGATACTTTATTTGGGATTTTCCTTAGTTGTCAGTTATAATCATCAAAATTAAAAGAAATAAACATTTAAAATATATCAGTCTGTGTGTAATGAATAAATATAATATACAAGTTTCACTTTTGAATGGAATTAGTGAAATAAATCAACTTTTTGATGATATTCTAATTATATGACCAGCACCTGTAAATAGTTCATTAAAAGATAGCAAATCATGGCAACTTGACATTTTAAGACATGTACTTGATTAAAGGTGTTGTAGGTGATTCTCTGCAGAATTCTTTTTTTGTTATGCTGGTTGAAAATCTCCTCATATCCTGATAGCAATTACTCTGTTAAGCAGTCTAAATGTATTTTTATAAATATAGAAAGGCGCAGGACCATAAAATGTTTGTTCAATCCTTGCAGTCCGAACAATCTTATAGCATGTGTACTAGGGTGGCCATTTCCTTAACACCAAAAAGGAGGACACTTTGCGGAATTTAGTGAGGCAAGAATAATTGCATAGGACTCGCAACTACAATACAATTTTGTCCATAATATCGATGGTATCGTGATACAGTGATTCTGCAATAGCCTACTCTATTCATTGCCAGATCATTTGATCTACGATATATCTTGATGTAGACCTATGTGTAACAAAAGAGGCAAAAAAGTGTTTGTTCACAGTATTTGTATTTATTCAAGACATTGTGATGTCTGTTTCAAAAACTGACCACTGAGATGAACCTGTCTTGCAAAGTGCACAGTGCCTGAAAACATAACATTTCTGGACTTCTGGAAATAACAGAAATACATAAATAAACAAATAATGAATGCGAAAAATAAATAAATACACATTTCAGTTCTTAACAAAGAAGTTCACCCTCTTGCAGCAGCTCAGGCAGCTCTTTGTTAAGAACTGAAATGTGCATTTATTTATTTTTCGCATTCATTATTTGGTTATTTATGTATTTCTTTTATACAGTATGACTGGTGATGCATGACTGCATTGTAGACTTTACAAAGCTCTGCAGCAGAGATTTTGTCATCCTGAGCTGATGTTGCGTCTAGAAAAAGAAGATGTTGCTCCGGCCAAAATCCGGACGTATGGCCACCTTAATGTGTTCCCTGTCGGTCAATGTGTGTTTGCATAACACTGCGCAGCCATTATTCGTCATCAACGCGTTCATGTACGCTGTGCAGACAGAGCGAGAATGGCAGACAAGCAACAACAACAACCTGACCTTCCTTCAGAACTAACAACAAGTGGCCTTCTAACAAGTTTTAATAAACAACGTTCTACAGTTACCTGCTCATCTGCAATTCGTCTGGTGTGCAGTTTTGAACACAACGTGCGTCTTCCAGTGTAAGTCCTAACGCTCCTTCTACAGTACTCCGACCGCGGAAGCCCCTACGTGTGCCCCCTAGCATGACCCCGCCGGCCTGTGTCCATCTGTACGCTCAAGTCGGACAAGGTGCTTGTCCCCATAGAGACATCATCGGAGCGAAGCCGACTCTCATCGTGGAACCCCCGGCATGCAAGTAATATTATTACACACTGACAAGTTTTGCTAGCTAAACAAACCGAAAACTTGCATCTAATTCCGTTTTTAATTTATTTATTTTTTTAAGTTTGGTATGTTAGTACTGTTACTAAGTTTACTCTAAAGTTTTCTCACCGGTGAATGACACATGATGTATTGTAGTAGTACATTTTCACTGGTCTTCTGGGCAGGGGCATTCATGCTTTCGGGAGGCGTGGCTTTTGACGGTGATTTGCAGGGAGGGTTGGATATATAAGCTTTCAGTGCTATCAGGCTATAGTTAGCATTTACCTAAATCTCCTACAGCACCTTTAAGTATGATTAAGTAAATTAACTGTAAATGAGTTGGAAGCATAAAAAAGTCATGCTTTGGGAAATCATAATTATTGCGTCTAATGTTGAAATGATTGGATATTAATCAAAATTGACATAAGTCAGACTTATTTGACTACCATAGTGAGGGAAAAAAGTACTATGGTAGTCAATTGCTGCCAAGATCTGCTTGGTTACAAACATTCTTCCAAATATCTTCTTTAGTGTTCAGCAGAAGTAAGAAATTCATGCAGATTTGAAACAACTTGAGGGTGAGTAAATGAAGTGAACTACCCCTACTATGACCTTCAGTCTCGATTCTCATAATTTTGACTTATCTCATAATAATGACTTAGTATATAATCATTTTGACTTTTTATATCATAATTATGACTTAGTATGTGATCATTTGATTTATTATATCATAATTATGACTTAGTGTGTGATCATTGTCAATTTGGTCTTTTCAGGTTGTAATTATGACTTTTTTATATTAAATTGATCTTAAATGTTAATTTTGACTTTTTATCTCGTAATTATGACTTAGTATCTCAATTTTGCCATAATTATGATTTACCAAAGCACGATTTTCTTTTCTTATGTGGTGGAAATGGGTTTCCGTAAAAAAAGCCATGCAAATTATTGCCTTTAAGCTTTGTGAAAAGTTGTTTTTAACACTGCACTCTGAAATACAATACAGTAATATCTGATATCCTTTGAGCAATAACAATCAGAGACACATGGCCATGAGGGGCAGACAGAAATAGTGATTCTTGTCTTCCTTATTGCATATAATGACAGATAACTAACTTCGGCCGTCTCTCTGTGCTAAACAACAAGATGGGCGGCACACGGTCAAGACAGGAAGTGTTAGGACTGAACTGACTTCAGGGCCATGAACTGGAACAAACAAGATCAGGGCATAAGCGTAGGCGTTCTGTCAGATAAGCTAATATATGCTCTGTGGCATGTAGCTGTACCTCATGGCTACTTGAAACACAGCTCTCTCAAGACGACTACATCTGCCTCTTCAAACAAATCACTATCAGCAAGCCATTTATTGTACAATTGCTGGTTGTTTTGTGGGCTATAAAAAGCTTTTTATCATATACAAGTGGATCATGGTAGACTGAGCTGGCAAATGTGAGCTTTTTATACAGTAATAATAAAGCTCCATCTGGCCTAGTGGGAAGGCTAATGAGTATCAACATTTTTTCATTACATCATTGACATTAGCTAATGTGCTTTTAAATGGCAATTTAAACACCATTGAGTTACCACAAAATGCCAGCTATCACAAGTCTCTCTGTGGAGTTGCCTACCCTGCATAAGTGCTGCCTTACATTTCATATCCGGTGAGCCAAACTACAAAGAATTCTGGCTAAATTATGGATTTGCTTCACTGAAGCAGCATGCTTAATTTACAAGGTCAAAAGCAATTATATGTTGCACTTTTGGATTTCTGAGGAACTCAAAGTCGGCATGAAATTGAAGTTGTGATATTGAAATTGAAACTGTGATGTATTTTCTTCCCTATTGTGATATATAGCCATGGGAAACGTCTTATTGAACAAGAAAAAATGTAGTGCAGGACTTGATTTTGTCCATCAGGAACTGATTGTTTTCTATTGCAGTGATGTCATGTGACTGACAGGTTGTCCCGTCCTCGCGCCAGTAAACACATCAGAGAAGAAAAGAGATGTCGCTGCAAGAGGACGTTGTTTTGATTGTTAAAATAATGAGGACACAACGATAAATCATCTATAAATACTGCAATATTCCACAAAAATAAGAATTGTCCATTTTTTATTTCATGGTGACTTTGAAAACAAATAAAACTACATTTACTACAACAGGACCAGGACAGTTTTCAATAAAAGTAGAGGCATTCTCCCTGGAGTAGCAGCACTGGGTCAAGATTACAAAGGGGTTTCTAGCTCAATGACCACTTAATTTGTGGTTGAAACCTGCGACTTGTTGGTTATTAGTCAGATTTATATGAAAGCCTGGATATAGAGTATAACAGTGGAGTTTTGACATAAAAGACCCATTCAGTTTCACCATAAACAGCTCTTAAAAGGAATTTTTTAATAATCCGAAGAACCGTTTTCCAAAGGTTTGTGCAACTGAAAGTTTCCATGGATTTTAAAGGCTCTTCATGGAACCATAAATGCCAAAAGAAGAAATGGATTCTAATGATTATGTATTAATCTTTAAAAACAGCCCTACCATGAGCTCAGTGAAGATATACAGTATGCTTCTGTAAAAGCCATGTCATGGCAAATAAAAGTCTAAATTTATTTTTCTAAAAGGCGCTAATAGCCAACTTCCCAGTGAAGAACTACACTAAACAGAATCCTGAGAGAGATTCTCCTTGGATCCTCCAATCAGATCCTCCAAGTCACTGTTATCACAGAAACCAAAACCAGACAATAACAGCTCAACGGTCCCATGAAGCATTTTGAACGTAACAGAGTTTCAAACTACTTATACATTTGTATATATTTTAATATTAATTATATCGTACGTCATTCTTGAGTCAATTGATTTATTTGCAATGCTTCATGGGATATGTAGTCTTTTTCAAATCAACATTTGTAATGTGATTAATCTCAGAGCAGTTTGGTTTGGTTTACACTCTTTATTAAGGAATTAATTTATATTCCTATGCGAGAAAATGAATAGGGAAAATACCTCTAGTACGGTCTAATTTCTAATAACTATGGAGTAAAACACCTGACAGTACATTATCACATCAATGATTAAATCAAGGTACAGAACACCAAATAGGGACCATTTTGAGCTCTTAGGACTTCAAATCTGAAGGATCTACCGCAGCTTATTTTTTGCTTGACCAACACAATTGAACACAGTGGGCTTAAATTGGTCCAAACGGAATTTTCAATTTCCACCCTTTCCTCTCCCACCCCAATTCCCCTTTGCCCCCTCTCCACACCAATCTCATAACCCAGGTCATTAATAATGTATGATATTGACTCAGCAATGCTTTCAGGATGAAGGGGTGCTGTATTTTCTCTTGAAGTGTGAGGCATGAGCTCGTCTGTTGCCTGGCAACCAGGTAGTTCCTAGTAAGTGCTTCTCCTCAGAGAAATCCCCTCATACTATAATGCAGTGAAAGCCCAAAGTGCAGCCCCCAGGCCCCTCCCAACTTACCTTTAACGAAACTACCTACTTCATTTCAGCACACACCAATCCAAAAATGTACAAATCCTGTGCGGATGCACCGTCTAAAACTTTTAGCTGTAATGGGATTTCCTTGAATTTCACGTATCAATGTGTCATCGGCATTGCATAAAAGCTCTGCTTTAAAATGGATCTAAATACAGAACGGACACAGTTTTTGCTGTCATGCAGCAAAATTCGCTGCTGTGCTGAGAACATGCCTCATAAGCCCCATATAAACTAATAGTCCACATTGCCATGACAACCTCAGTGTGGCGGACAAAGACCTTGCCGTTAGCACCAGTTTTTGCAATGCAGTTTTTATTTATTCATCAGTTTCTGCTTTCATCGAGCACAGAGAACACAGTGCACAAACTCACATGATTGACAGCCAAGCAGTAGCTGTAGCTCACATGAAACAGCAAGACTGGTTGAGGCAGGTGTGAAGATGTGGGGAACGGTGTCCAATAAAGAACATTATTTATAGCTTTTTTCTCTCTAGCCATACAATGAAAGCCAATGGGGTCCAAAACAACAGTGGACTGTGGAAAACAAGGTTTGGAAAAACACAAGGGTGATGTCATTTTAACACAAATAAGAGCAAGATGCTAATGTGCAGATTTAAGCAATACCCAAGCAAATAATTCCTTATCATATAAGAAGTGCAGTAATCATTAAAGGGTTAGTTCACCCAAAAATGCAAATTCTGTGCCGCGGTTCTCATGTGAACAGCGCCGGCTAATACTGAGCCGGTGTTCTGACGTACAACCCGGAAGCGCTGCACTGTGTTTACAACGTGAAAGCGTCAGAGACTGATACAGATGAGAATAAATTGTTGAAAAAAGTCATTATTTTTGTGTGTTTTTTGTGTCTTCATAACAATAATGTTGAACCATTGTTGTCACATGGGCTATTTTAACCTTGAAACTGGTAATAACGTTGCAGTAGGGGGTCAGAAAGCTCTCGGGTTTCATCAATAATATCTTAATTTGTGTTCCGAAGATGAACGAAGGTCTTACCGGTTTGGAACGACATGAGGTTGAGTAATTAATGACAGAATTTTCGTTTTTAGGTGAACTGACCCTTTAATAATTTAATTTCGGAATAAGGCCAAAGGAAATGATAATCAGATGCTCAGATATTTTAACACAACAGGAAATTTCAGAGTGAACTACTTTTCAACCTCTCCTCTTTGAACTCAGATATTTATGGCAGTAGATTTACTGCCGCACAATGAGACTGCAAAACATATAGAGACATCTTTAAAAATGCATTATATTCATAAGCTTGACGCCATAAGACTGCATATTTAGTCTTTTATGGAATTTCTTGCATAAAAAGGCATTGTTCATTATCCACATATAAATCCCAAGACAAAACAAGGGGAGAAGGGTACAAATGTGACAGCAAAACTTTATATTTAAAAAAAAATGCCAGCATGTTTAGGGTCGAGTGGCAAATACAGACAGGGGCCGTCAGACAACAAAAAGTAGCAGTGCCATTATTTTCACAGATGGGAAATTTTTTGGTGCCACTGTTGGCTCTTGAGGCCGGAATACATTCACCTCCCTCAAATGCAGCACATCCCAGCTGGCCACCGCTCCCCAGGGAGGTCCACTGCGACCTAAACAGCCACCTCCCACCAGCCACTCAAATATCATCCTTTCAGTTCTCACCTCGTAAAAACACTTCACAGAGCCAGGTGGATTTGAGGTTCACCAAGGGGACCAGTCCATGGCAGCCTTTAAAATCGATTGCCACTTAGTTTTTCAATTATGCCCTTCGCTTTTCTGTCTTTTGTTTATAACTGTCTGTTGAGAATGAATCACAAAAGTCTATTGCACCACACCTTACATGAACAAATCAATAACCACTGAGATCAACAACACCTTGGACTGTGACATGTAGGATATTTACATTGTCAGCTGTTGACTGAGTAAGGAGAGAGGATTTTGTCTTGCTGTGGGACCTGTTGGCCCAGTGCTTCAAGCTCACTCATAAATACATTCATAAAATATGCAACAGCTATTAAATACTCAAATTAGTTTTCATAGTCAACAGGATTTGTGTATACATAATCAGGAGGATATATTCATATAAATCATATTAGGGACTGATTGGTTTTAAAAGAATGTCAGTAAACTGAACAACTAGCTGGTTATTTATTTTACTCAAATGCATCCTATAAATAAGAAATGATATACAATATCCACAACATTAACATAATATTACAACTTACACTGGCATATACAATGAAACAAACACACAGGTGAACTTTAGGCTTTTAAAAATTGAAATGAATGATATGCTTGGCCAGCAGCCATATCACCCTGCAGCCCAAGACTGGTTTCCCACGAAGCTAAGCAGGGCTGAGCCTGGTCAGAGCATGGATGGGAGACCAACTGGGAAAACTAGGTTGGTGCTGGTAGAGGTGTTAGTGAGGCCAGCAGGGGGTGCTCACCCTGTGGTCAGTATAGTGATGGGGACATCCTTCAGATGAGACGTTAAACCGAGATCCTGACTCTCTGTGGTCATTAAAAATCCCAGGATGTCCTTTGATAAAGAGTAGGGGTGTAACCTTGGCATCCTGGCCAAATTTGGCCATTGGCCCCTGTCCATCATGGCCTCCTAATCATCCCCATATATATATATATATATATATATATATATATATATATATATATATATATATATATATATATATATATATATATATATATATATATATATATATATATATATATATATATATATATATATGATTGGCTTCATTACTCTGTCTCCTCTCCACCAATCAGCTGGTGTGTGATGGGCGTTCTGGCGCAACATTAGCCTGGATTCCAGCCGAACTTAGCCCCACCCACAACATTTTAACTCGGGCAGTTCGGTCTGGACTTGATCCGTAGAGAAGTAATTATGCCCGAACAGAAACTGTTCGGACCAATGAAATTGTCAGGGCGGCCTTTAGATGATGATGGACAGATGATAAACAGTGACGTAATCATCCACGTCATTAAAGGCGCTTGGGTTGAATTTGTTCTAATCCTAAACGGAGAACTTGTTCGTATATGCATTCACCTTTACTATTTCTCTCAGAAATGATGATCGTGTTGGTAAGTACTCTGTGTATCCTTAAATTATTTTTTTTACAACACTGGCAAAGATCGTTTACACTCATCTTTTTCATCTAACGTATCTTATTCCAGCATGCGTGCATGCAGACAGGGTTGCCAAGTTTTTACAACAAAACCCGCCCAATCCCGATTGCTACTCAAAACTAGCCAAAAACAAGCCCAATATTTAATCAGGGGAGGAGGAACAAAAAGTGTGTGTGTGTGGGGGGGGTGGGGGGGTGTCCTATTTTAAAACTTATGCTTAGCTCATACATAAAATATAATGTATAAACATAATATAATACATAAAAAATATGTGAGATGGTGGTCCAGTGGGTTAAACCATGGAAATGATATGCAGAAGGTTGCTGGTTCGATCCCAGCGGTCACCACCAGTGTGTCCTTGAGCAAGGCACTTTACTCCATGTTGCTCCAGGGGGATTGTCCCTGTACGAAGGGCACTGTAAGTCGCTTGGATAAAAGCGTCTGCCAAATGCATAAAAAAATAAAAATAAAATAAAATTTAATATATGCGATGTGATCTGCACCCTGATTTGCTGGTAAGTAGGTGCTAATCATAGTAAGGTTTGATCAGCTTAGATGAATGCCAAGCTTGCTAGCTGGTTATTATTTAGTTCACTCAAATGGATCATATATAACAAAATATCCACAACATAAACAATATTACAAGTTACATTGACATATACAATAAAGGGAATTCACAGATGTCTGCACTGTCAACAGGACTTGAGAAAGAAGAAAAAGTTGTAATAATGAATTACTTGATGTGATATGCAGCCTAATTAGTAGAAAAGCAGGTAACTGGGTACTATGCTAGCATTTCCGAAATTTGGTAAAGGTTTTGGCACTTGCTATGCAAACACACACAAAAAAAAACATGCATTATTCGAAAAGGTTAAATCGTCCTAAAAAAAAGTTACAAAGTTACACTTGTACTACGCGTGGTGAAAAATGACCTCATTGGAAATACATAGGAAACGAATTACATTTATTATTACGCTACCCTGACTCACTCTAAAATGGTTCCTATCCCAGCCAGGGATGCGGGGGGAGTACTCTGGGTTCGTGGTCAAATTCAGTACTCGGAGCCCTCCCCTGGGACAGCACGCCAAATACGCATACTTAAATCTGATTATTTGTAAGTGTGAACTTGTGAATTCTTTATCGTCATATTTTCATCATCAATATGGTCTAATTAAAAAAAACTATTTTTGTTGATGATTAGCACTGATTACAGCAGTTTTGCTTTTTACTTTGATTAAGATTCTGGCCACATATCAATATAGAAAACTGTTGCTAAGATACAGAAGATAAAGAAGCTTTAAATCACTCGAGAGACTGATATTCCAGCAAGCAGCATTTTAACAGCAGTCTAAAGCTACAATATCGGCCATCCTAACCCCAACATGTGAAACCTGTCCAAATTGCTTTCGGGGAACAGGCTGCCACCTGCTGTATCATTTGTAATCTTGAAGTCAGGTCTAAACTACACATCCAGATCGTTGCCCCTCAGTGACTTTGCACGAATAGGTGTTGTTCTGTTACTGTTCAGCCTGAGACCCATTATCATTATCTAGACGCAAACGCACAGCGTCATAAAAATGCCATCCAGAGATTTTACCACCCCGGAGGATCAGTATGAAAGTTTAAACATGCATAAATGTTTAGAGTCATGACCTGACCCATGAAGCTCATTTGTGCTGCGAATCTGAAACGGTTCATTAATTTGAGCCATGTGTACAGGCTGTCCTTTAAAGGCACAGACGCATGTGCCATTTGAAGTCATATAACTCCAAGAAGACAGCAGATTCGTACAGGCCTTGTTAGTTCCGTGCCATTGCTCTAAACACTCTGCGAGCTGCAGGCCTAAGGATATACAGAAATCCAGCTGAACTGATATTAATCCTCAAACTCTCTAATCAGCATGCTTTGGCTGTAACTGACTCCTCTTCTCCATATGCCCTAGACCAATAAATCATTCAGCTTCCTCTCCTATAGCTACATTCAAAGACTAGAGGTTATACAAGCACTGATTCCCATCAGACTCTGCTGTCTTCAACAGAAACAGCATCAGATCTCCAAACGTCCAGTCTAATTTCATCCTTTAAACATATATACAGATGCAACATGACGATCCTAAATTAGATTGTACTGTAGGCTTATGTCGTGAGCTATAAGTGCATTTGTTCCTGTCTGTGTTGTGTCATGAGAAGGGTTTCTAACAATGAGAACATTTTGAGAGACCGTAATCTTTCTCACTGTCTCTCCCTTTCTCTGCCAGCACAGCCTTTCTTTGTTTCTCTGTGATACACTTGACCTATCCCGCAGTGCCAAGCTTCACAGTCAAACCGAATGATCCACACCTTAAACACATGCTTCCATTTAATAGTGAGAAGTTGCAAAGAACGGAAAAAGATAAAACCGCAAGTCAAGCTCACTTTGTGCTAGGCTACAACATTCTTAATAATAGAGGAAATTATTCTGATAGCCATCATTGTTGCTTCTTTGGTAATTTGCACCTTGTATGATGCAGAGTCAAATTTGGGATTATACACTACAAACCCTCTCGATGATATAATATTTGTTTCCTTATGAACACGGAAGCTCATTAAATAATCCAGTTTTACTAACTGAACCCAACCAAACAGTCTTACTTCAATCTTTACTTAAAGAGACAGTTTACCCAAAAAGGAAATTTATGACATTATTTAATCCCAGCAAACAAAAATATGATAATATTCACATTAAATTATGAAAACGTTATTGCGTGATGCTCTCTGAAAACATTCAGTTTTTTTTTTTTATGTTTTAAACATGGTTTTTTTAGGTTATGCAAATGTTAAGGTAACATTCAACTTAATAATTTTCCAAACATAATGGGAATGTTACTTTTGAATGTTCTCTGACTGTTCTGAAACAAGTTTTGGAAATTACTGGAAAAAATGTTTGCTCATTACTTTAAGAGAAACCTTGCAAGAACGTTAGCTCAATTTCTATTAGCTGGGATCACCCTCATGTCATTCTAAACCTGTATGGTTTTCTTTTTTCTGTGGAACATAAAATGAAATATTCTGAAAAATGTATCTGTGTTCTCTTCTATCCATCCAATAAAAGTCAATGTCAAAAGTCAATGGGGACTAATATTGTTTTGGAGCCCCACTGACAAAAGTACAGATTTTTGTACAGACAAAAGTAGACAAAGAGAAGAAAAAAATCATACAGGTTTGGAACGACATGACAGAATTTAGAATTTTAAGATAACTATCCCCTATCCATGGCAACATGCCTGCTCACAGCAGACTTAACATTGTCATTGTGGTCCAGGTGTACATCTCAACAGGATACTCGCATGGAACATGAACACTGAACTCATGGGGCCAGTTGCATAAACACAGCTATTATGTTAAGACAGTGTCTTAGGATTTAGTGTGACCCACTAGCAGTTAGTCAAGGTGCAGTCAATCTTACTTTTTGGTATCTGACCTAACAAAGTTATGAACAGTCAAAATTGGATGACTAACTTGTAAGACCAGTCTTAGCGGTTTATGCAACCACCCCATGATCTATATAACACATTAATAACTCCCTAAGAGGCGAATGCAAATCCTTTTTCGTCCTTTGAGAGCAGCTCTTTTGATCTATCCAGAAAAAAACAAAATAGAGAGAAAACAGATAATCTCCATGCAAAGGTAAGTGGTAAATGTGACCATTAATAATAATATGAATAAAAGGAGTCATGTTTAATAAAATATTCCAAACCATTTTTTCACAACGACACACACACAGTCCTAATTCTGCCATTGAGATCTACAATATGTCAGAATACAGATTAATCATCACCTCAGTAAACAAGTGGTATGGCCTCGCAACACGTGCCTGAGGGCGGGAAAGCTCATGTATGACTAATCAAAATAAAGATGATACATACTTTCATCTGACAAGCATGCTCGTTTGCAGCCACTGTTGAACACTGATGCTGATGTATCAAACTGACCCAAAAACAAGTACACAAAACAAGAGAAACAGAAGAGAGATAGAAAGATGGAAGAATATAAATGACCCAAACTTATTAATAGTAATTTAATGAATAACCAGCAGTTTTAAAAATCCTACTTTCCCTTTGTGTTTTGACAGGGGGTGGGGGTATATTTGTATAGTATATTTGTCTAAATAATCAGCTAAGAGTTGCTGTGATGCATATTGCCATTTCTCTGATGTTGCACACAGAACTATATGCTTGATGCGTGGATCCTAATGGCGATTATAATAATCCAAAAGACATTTGAGCAAGTGAAGCTGCCATTTATATGCATTATATATAAAGTGCCCCACCATGAAAAATGTAAACAACTCACATAAAAAAGCCTGCAAAACACAATTGGAAAATAATAATACAAATTGCATTGAGGTTTTCCACATCCTCCAAATATCCCACAAAGTGCTTTCTATATTCAAGCAGATCCGCATAACAACAAATATATTAAGTCTATATGCACTAATCATGGGTTAATTGCTCTCTTTACAGCTGTCAGTCAAAAAGTGAGGAAACACATAATGCACTTCAGACCACAATGCGGCCATCACAAATGTAATATGAGAACAATTACAACCTAAGTGTAATTTGCTAAGCAACAAAAAGCAAACCACAAAATGGAGGAAACAGTGCATATATGAGGCCAGCAAGTCCACTTCATCATTAAAAACTAGAAATCATAAGCATTATATTTAATCTTATCTCTATCTAGATCATAAAGTAATATACAAAGTGCCAGGCTGCATTTTGCGCATCACTTCTGAAGAGACTCAGCAGATAGCTTGAGCCGCCCCTACAGCTAATGAAGCTATTTATAAAATAGTGCTCTTAATTGCAACACTGCCAAAAGGACGTATCTTTGGGAAGCCTACACCGGGGGAGAACAAGCTCAGCTCTTATTTGTGGAAGTTTCCTGTCAAAATACACACAGGAAGTTGCAAGCTACCACTACAACGAGCCAGCCATTCAGCATACACCTACAGATCTTAATTGAAACCGAAGTCCTGTCAGGTCCAAGAAAAAACTCAACTGGAATTAATACGCTATTGTGTATTAATACAACAGTCATCGGCGTACACTTTAGAACCACATACTCAACTGCTAAATAGTAGTTTCAGATGAAAACATTAGTTAAAGGATATGGGCTGCAAACCATCCTGAGACACCAGCTCCGTGGACGAGTGGTCTGTTTGACGCAGAAGAACACCACGGGTGCAAGCATTGAGTAGGGGGGCTGCTCCTCCTCATCGGAGACCAAATCCGGAGTGGGGTCCCGAGCCCCGGACCCCTGTGCCTGAGAGCTCTCATGGACGGGGATCCATGTGCTGCTCTTTTCCTCCTCATCACCAATCTCTTCACTGGGACCGGGTGCCCGGTACAGGACTGAAATAGGAACTCTTACCTCTCCTCTCTCCAAGTAATGAAAGTGTTCTCTCCCCTCGCCATCAGTCATGATAAAGCGTCTGACAATGGAATCCTACAGGTAAAAGAACATATATGTAAAACGAACAATGACTGTATGGCAAGCCGATGTAACAATTATTCCTATATACTAACTAACTAGAATCAATTTTTTTGTTACTAGTGCTTTATAATACTAGTAATCAGGGCTTGACATTCACTTTTTTGCTCACCAGCTACTGTGGCTTGTGATTTTCCAAAGTTACTAGCCACTCAGCATTTTCACTGGCCACAATTTGGACATCGATACCAGGGGGGGAAAACTGCCATATATATTTTTAATATTATGCCATAATTTGGCAGCAGGTATATTAGGCTGCTGTCACTTTAAAACCTGATGCACAAATCCATTATATACTGTTACACACATGCGTTTTTTTTCTCAACTTTACGTTCACTTGAAACATAACTGACCGTGTCTAAGGGAATACTCGCCAAGACCACATTATTTTGTGTGAATTTGACTGTTTAAGTTTAATACGCAGCGCAAAAACAACCTCAATTTAGAACTGAGAGGTGAACGCACTTTGGTTGTGAGCACAAAATCTGCAGGAATGAGTAAAATGATGTGCAATACGCACAACCCCACACCGAAATTCAAGCCCTGTAACACCAACAATATTCATCCAGAGCAATTATGAGATGAGTGAGTGAGGGGAGGCGGGTTTGTGTGTTAACTCTTTTGGATAGATGAGAGAGTGAGAAAGCGCAGCTGTGTATCTATTCTGCGGAAAAATTTTATTGGAAGCATTTCAGATATTTCAGATATTTTATAATGAAAAATATATATTTTTGACAACACTATATTGTAGTGTTGTCAAAAGTATTGACAGCGATACCAAGTCAGTACTGAAATTTAAAAAATGTGCTGCTTTGAGCGCTGCTGAGCTGGAATCGTAAAAACCTCTGACCGGCCATTGTGCTCATGCGCTCATCGGATGGGTCGTGATTGGCAACATACTATATTGCACTATATTTTATTATTTTGATATGCCGTTTTAAAAGACTACAATTTAAAAATTTATATTATATAGCATATAAAATTCAACCCGCCAAAGTTGGGGTTAGCCCAGCTAGTATCAAATCAAATCGAATTTTATTTAAATACACTCAACAAAAAAAAGGTTCTATATGGCACCAAAAAAGGTTCTTGGCTCGTAATCATAGGGGAACCTTTTTTAGTGCTATATAGCACCAATTTTGGTGCTTCAGCGGTTCTTCAGAGGTGCTATATAGCACCTTAGTCAAAGAACCGGTGAAGAACCTTAGAGGATAGAGGAAGACTATTCCACAATTTTGGACCAACAATAAAAAAGGCACGGTCACCCCTCAATTTAAGTCTAGATCTCGGAACAATCAGCAGTCTTTGTTGAAGTTATTTAATTTCAAAAGATCAGAAAGTTATTTTGGAGATAATCCGTTCAGGGCTTTAAAGACAAAAAGCGGAATTCTATAATATGATATGATTACATTTCCAGGTACCAGTCTAAAGTCTGGCTGCTGCATTTTGAACCCTCTGAAGACGACTAATGGATTGAATTCCAATATAAAGAGAGTTACAATAGTCAAGTCTAGATGAAATGAACGCATGGATCACTTTCTCAAACTCTGAAAATGTTAAGAAACACTTAGCCTTGGACAATAATCTTAATTGTAAAAAAAAAAAAAAAAAAAAAAAAAAAAAACTAGATTTAACTACAGCATTTATCTCTTTATCAAATTTGAGTCAAAAATAACACCCACATTTTTCACAGAATGCTTTACATAGGGGACCAAATCTCCCAGGTCGCCATCAGAAGTACCTGAAATACCCGAGAGGCCAAACACTATAACCTCAGTTTTGCTCTCGTTAAGATGCAAAAAAATTATGTAAAACCAGGATATATAATATCAGACAAACATGCTGATAATGAACTTAAGGCTTTTTTGTCATTTTTATTTATGGGCAAATAAATGTGGGTGTCATCAGCATAAAAGTGGAATGACATCCCATGTTTAGAGAAAATAGTTCCCAAAGAAAGCATAACGGGAATAAAACAGGGGCCAGAATGGAGACCTGAGGGACTCAATAATCCAAAACAGAACCGAAGAGGAAAACCCATCAATACAAACAGAAAAAGGTTCTATCATTCAGATAGGACTTCAACCAATTAAGAGCACAACCTTGAATACCCACACATTGTTCAAGTCGTGAGATAAGATTTCTGTGGTCCACAGTATTAAAGGCAGCACTTAAATCCAAGAGTAAGAGTATCACAGAATCCCCTGAGTCAACAGACAACAAAATATCATTAAAAACCTTTAATAAAGCCGTCTCAGTACTATGCCATTTTCTAAAACCAGATTGGAATTCTTCAAAAACACTATTTAACTCCAAAAACTCTGCAGTTGTTCCAAAACAACCTTATCTAAGATTTTAGAAATAAAAGATAGGTTTGAAATAGGTCTATAATTGGAAAGGATGATTTGGTCACGATGTGTTTTTTTAAGCTAAGGTTTAACAGTTGCATGTTTTAGTTATTTGGGAACAACACCTGTGCGAAGGGACTTATTTACTATAGCTAAAATTCTTGGCCCAACAACATCAAAGACCTGCAGTAAAAAATGTGTTGGAATAATGTCATGCTGACATGTGGTAGGTTTAAGCTGCTTAATGATATCTTTAAGTGAATTAAGTGAAAATTGAAACACAGAGAGAAAGAACAGATGGATCATAGTTTAAAAATACAATATTCTGTCTGATATCAATAATTTTATCTGTGAAAATCTTTAAAAAGCTATCACATACCTTAGTTGATGCATTAAAACAGACAGCACTCACAGGACTCATGACAGAATTTAAAATAGTAAAAAGCATTTTAGGTTTATGGCAGTTTTTCACTGTAATGTCCGCAAAATACTTTTGCCCCTTTGACTGATTTTTGATATCCAGTGAGTGACTCGCGTACCATTTCAAAAGAAACTTGTAAATTATCTTTTTTCCACCTTGGTTCAGCTCTACGACAAAACCGTCTAGAGTCAAGTATGGTTCATCTTTAGAATTCTGCCGTTTTTCTCTTAGTGGAGCCACAGAATTCATTACGTAGCTCCTGTTGGAATTAAACAGCACAATATGTTCATCTACATTACACAGATTAGAAAGGAAATCAAGACTATAAGTTTAACAGGCATCCTTGAAAAGAACAGAGATATCATCACTAGAAGATAAATGTAAAGTACGAATCTGCTGTGAAACCCTCATAGTTTTTGAAACTTCATTTGGAAAGGAGCATGTAAATGTAACAGGCGTATGGTCAGAAAAATCAAGGATTTCGAGTTTGCAAATCAAAATACCGTGCAACAACACAAGGTCTAATGGTTGGCCCATTCACCATTTGAATAAAGTCAAAAGAGTTAATCAGATTGGTAAAATCCTTAGCCAAGGGGTTTGACTCACAACAAATATGAATATAAAAGTCCTGCTCAATCAAAAGCCGATCAACAATGTCTCCTAAGAAGTTTGCAACCTCATTTAAAAACTTCTTATTAGGTTTTTGAGGGCGATAGACCATAGCAATGGTGAACAGATCCATATTTAGCTGAAACAAGAGAACTTCAAAGCTTGTAAACAATTCAGTCTTTAAAGATCGGCAACAAAAACTGCTTTTAAAAATAGACGCAAGCCCACCACCTCTACCAGAAAGTCTAGGGCTGTTCAAGAAAGAGCCATCTGAGGGCACAACTTCAGAGAAGGGGCTTGAATCCCCCATCCTCAACCAAGTCATTAATAGAAAAAATCTAATTTGTTTAAGGTGAAAAAAAGAAAGCAGTAAGTAGGCTAATCCAATAGTGACTAGATCTTTAGTATTGAAATTTCATTAGAATTCAGTTTGATTAGTATCAAGGTATGGATACTTATTGATTGAATGTTAGTATTTGTTCCATCACCGTTATCTATTCAATTATTCATTAGTTCCTGCCACAAGTCACAATCCCAGTAGTAATAACGATTACCCAGTTAATGGTAGCTAAAATATACAGCGAATTTGCCATTGAATCCTATGGAAATCTATAGCCTATAGTTGCATGAAAATTGTGTAAATAGTTGTTGGTAGCAGTTTTACTTTTAACTTTAAGTACAACATATTTCGTAGTCACTAGTCTGAGTTACAGAGTATGATTCAGCTTTACTAGCACACTGTTAATATATGCTAGTAGCCTACCTATAGCCTAAAAACTAAATGTTACTAATGTTTCTTAAATCTTAGCTACTAGTTATTTTTATAAGCTACTTGTTTTATGTATCTAGTCACATGGTTGTTACAGTTCAATTTCAAAATGTTACTAGTAGAACTATATATATATATGGTTAACAATTAAATTGACAGTACTAAACATTGTAATAAGCACTATCATCTAATGAATAAGTAGCCTACTAGCATCAAATGAATTGCTAGTGAAACAGTGACTAAACGTAGCAAGTAGAAACTAGAATTGAATTGAGTACACATAAAATATAATAGTGAAGACAAGTGAATGTTAAATCGGCTTGCCATATGTGTGTATTAAATGAAGGATAGTTGATTGTCGCGGTTTTGTACAGGGAAGAGATAAGCGCTTCAGATGAATCAGATAGACAAGATACCAAGCTCCATCAAAATAACCTGCTAGTTTTACATATTAGACAATAAAATGGATAACGAATCAATCAGTCCTGAAGTTGAATGAAAAAAAAAACGTTTCGAAAATTATTTCTTATCCCAACAAATCTGCGCACAGCTGTCGTGGAAAATGATGCTGCTATGAATATTTGTATCTTTCTACATTATTTCAATTTTTCTACACAAAAACCTGTGACGGAACATGTTCTTAAACACAACTTACAAAACAAAACAAAACAAACAAGTCACCTTATAGATAAGGAATTGGAGGTTCCCATAAGCATCTCCTTTACTTTCAGTGTACCGCAGAAAAATCCGTTCTGGTACGAGACTGAGACTCGCTGCGATACATTTGTCTCTTTCAAATGCAGTTTTTGTCTCTTAACGACGTAAGTCCTTCGATTTTCTTTAAAATGAGCAAATCTTCAGTGATTTATCCCAAAACATGTCAGACTGTTTCAGGTGTGGAGCAAGAAAAGCCATTATCCAAAGAAAAAACTGCGAAAGGGTTTGGCGCATCTATGTTGGTCGGGATTCTCCCTTGAAGTGACACGCCAAACTTCTAGTGAGCAGAACGCGCGAGCACGTGACGCTTCATTTGGCTTTACCCGCATTACTTCACACCGGATACTCTTTTATCATTCTTATTAAGACGGAATATCTTTAGACATGCTGATAGCATGCTTAAATGGAAATTATATAATGTTACAATCGACAGGCTATTCACAATGGACATGAGAAAAATCTGACTACAATTACTGAAAATAATAAAAGTGTATGGGTAAAGAAATTATTACGGATGAATCCGTTCAGCATGTTCATACTCACTTATGTTTAGGTGCAATCATCTGATTCTCACAGAATGCGTGTTTCTCTTGCCAGTCACTCAAGTGTTACGCCGTCAGACAGGCTACAAAAATGTTTCGAATATTTATACAAAATAAAAAAGAACAAATCTAGCATTTAGGTCAATTAACGACTTAATTAAACCTACAGGATGGCCTCAAACTGATTTTCAGATCCATTTTGCCATAGCAAACAATTTTATGTTGGTGACAAAATAAGTAGGCTATTCACAACACACATGCATTTAATGCACATATAGCCTTTATATATATATATATATATATATATATATATATATATATATATATATATATATATATATATATATATATATATATATATATATATATTAAAAATAAAGTATGACAATAATAATCTCAGGTGCAGATTATGTGCTTTATTTAATGTCAAAAGAATTGAATGTGTGTTTGAATATCATTTTTCGTGACCTTTATAGAAATAGCCTAGCTACTGAAAGCAATAGGCTAATTCGCCTCAGATCTTGAAAATAAATGAAAGGAAACAACAATGTTCAAACAAACTGTAAACTCAAGGTGAACAAAGTGTATTCTATGATTCTATAAAAATAAAAATAAATGTTTCAGTCACTCAGTAGCCTATGTATTTTTAATCATGGTAAAATGGTGTATGATTTAAGAATTTGATAATGTACTTATCCATTTTGTGGAGAAGGCAAGCAGCGCGCTTGCAGAGAGACCCCGCCCACACGCTCTTCTGATTGGCTGTGATTTTTTTGATTGATTGTGTCATGACTTTGGTTTGAACCATAGACTGTAAAAAAACATGGACCAATCCGTGACGTCACCCATAGGATTCTGATGAGCAGTTTTGAAGTGCAAAGTATGGACTAAATGGCCGTTGCCATCTTGGCAGCATGTCATCGCGCGTTACTCCCGAATAACAGAAAATGGGCAAAAAGGCGGGACGTGGGCGGAGCTGAAGTGACGCGATGACTAACAGACACCAGATAAATGGCTATCCACCTGTCACTCGAAGTGGCCACGCCCTTAATTATGCAGAACTTTAATGCTTTATATAATGTAAACGAATGAGTTATTAAAAAATGTACCCCCCTTACAGTTGTCATGAAGGGCAAAATTAGCTGTATAGACCAAAACCACAATTTGTACCAGGCTGTAAACATGTTTTAATCTGCTGTAAAGTTGAGCATTTTAAAATGGGGCTCAATGAGATTCTGCCCCCTTCTGGAGCCTGTCCCTAGTGGCCAGTTGATGAATTGCAGTATATGTCACTTCTGTATTGGCTTCAAGAGAAAGTGCGGGAGGTTGCCGCTTGGTTTGAACAGAAAGCTTGCTGCTAGACATTTTTTTTATCACATCGCGTCTGGTAGGACCGGTCTATGGGTAGGACACAGCATTTAAAATGCCCTTTGACAAGGGACTTGGCAAGGTGGAATCACAGCGGTGCTGCCGCTTTAGTGGAAGCGTTTTGTGCATTTGAGGCGGCGCTCGTGTTGCGGTCTCGGGGCGGACGTTTGCCTTAGTTACAATCATTGACAAACGAAGAATAAATAAATAAATTGAAAATATTTGTGATGATGTCATTTTGTCATCCATTATTCAATTAATAATTATTGTCATTAATTATCAATAAAAAAAAATTCCTCATTTGGTTCAAATAATTTGAGGGAAATAGATGCATCCGAAGCAGGGCTTTACATGGAGGAAATGCGAAATCATTTGCTTTACTACACATCTCCTATTGAAAATGAACTAGACACTCGCGACTGCCGTGTCCCGCGTGAAAGGGCCTTTAGGCTGTTTAAATTTGCTTAAAAGCTGAAATTTCTGCCAAAGGCCAACTATGAGCTATTTATTTCCCGTTTTGTCTGAAAGTCAGGTTATGGCAACTACCAAACTCTGCCATACAAACGCTGCCTCTGCGGTCTACAGGACATAAATTAAAGCTGCTGTCCGTAACTTTTTTTGTGTTCAAGATTTACAAATATTATATAATGAGAATGTACAACATGAATCCATTTTCCAAGCCGTGTTTTTGTCTTACCCTGAATCATTATGGTACACTTATAATAAGTGTTAATATTGGGACTATTTCAGACCGGTCTGGTAGGAACCGCTGTGGAGGAGCACAGTCCCTGCGTGACTCGCCATAGACATAAACAGAGAGAGGTAGCTTCGGCTGCAGTGTTCTTCCGCAAGACGCATGCAGTTCTGTTCATTAACCGGTAGAGCGCAAAAAGTTAAGGGCTGCAGCTTTAAGCCTTTAAATAAAGGGGTTATTGAGCTGTTTACACATATACAATAAAAAAGCATGCACAGCGACAGGAAATAAAAATAAACACAGAAAACCTGCCTACCTTACGCAACACAAGACTTATTCCAATGAGACCATGGGTGACTTATTCAGGAGTAAGGTTAACGTTAGAGCGGCCACAAATTATGATGTCACACTCTGCAAAAAACAAAACATAGCCTAATTCAACACATAAATAGCACTTTTTATTGCACTTTACTAAATACTAAAAATTAATAAATGTAAATGAACAAAAATTTGCTTTGCATTTACAATCCTGTGAACACGACACTTTAAATGTACAGTAGCTTGAAATACATATAGGCCTACAGCTATAATACTTAAATCAAATAATAATAAATTAGTAAAGAACAAAAGAAAGAAAGCCTAACAATATGAATGCAGATGCTCTGATTATTTCACACAACTGGCTGAGCTCAGGCAAGTATCTCAGGTATAAAAAAGTCAGGTTAGCATCTCAGGCAAGTAATTTCACGTAAATGCGAAAAAGTGATACACAGACCCAAGAAGGTTTGATATGAAATTTAATTAATTTAACTAACCTTAAATGAGAGACTCAAGCGGCCCTTTGCTGTCTGTAGATGCGCAGCAGTTGTCATGGTAACTCTACTCTCTCATCTGCCACCCATAATTTAGAAATGCAGCTCAACTGTTCAATGCAAACTCATTATAATACTGTACATTAAAGTAATACAAAAAATTGCATACATACCATATGGTCACAAATACCATAAACCAAACATTTTCTTTGAAATATGTGTGATGTAGCTGACATTTTTGGTTGAGACACAGAAAATATAGGCACAATTACTTTAAATATAATAATAATGATTATTATTATTATTATTATTATTATTATTATTATTATTATTATATGCTATAACAACCAGACTTTGACTTTGTTAAGCTCAAATCAGGTAGAACGTGAAATAAAACCTTCAAGATGAAGAATGAATTCCTGATTTTAAAACATCTGCCAGTGTTGACAAAACATAAGAGAAAACTGAAATCTTGTTGAGAAATTAAAAAGAAAATGAAATCATGGTATAATTCATGTAAAGAACATGATACTTATTATCAGAAATGAGTTGTCCCATGTCCCAAGAATGAGTGAATGGTTAATTTTACAAAAAAATACAGTGCATTATTAATTATAATATATATCAACATTGATTACTGTACTGCATTTTGCTGCTTTTAACATTCTAACCAAACATGGCACTGAAAACGTATTCAAAATGCTCTTAAATTTAAAAACACACTTTCCTGTGTTCTGAATAATAAGCCATTGTTTCAGTATAAATTAATATTGCTTCCCAAAGAGTTAGACACTCCGTAACCCCAATATGTCTTCAAAAAATCCATGAGAAAAGCATTTTACAGCAAACAGTATCACTGTTTCCATGGCATCTAGAATCTCAGCAAATGAACTGTCATTTTGAAGAAAAATCACCTCCAATAGATCAATTAATTTCCAGAGATAATCAATACACTGCTTTTGGGAGAATGACCTCTTAAGCTCAGGGTAAGCATGTGGTTGCCACTGATAGCAGCTCTGGGGTTTTGCTGGATTTAGCTTGCACATGTGCTGTACAACAGCAGTGAAAGATATATGGACTGAATGCATTATTGAGAGGCAGTGGGCGAGTCTACATGCTTTCCTTCCACGCTCAAGTTATCTTGTAAATGAGTACAGCAAAACATAATTCGAAGAAAAAAAAAGCTTTTAATGAATATCACATGAGCCCGGCTACTGCAGAAATTCACAATATGATAACATCAGATGGAAGAGATGAAGCCTATAAGCATAATTTCACATGCCTGTTTAAAAACTGTAGTTTTTTTAAGCTATAATAGTAATGTTTGTATATACATTGCATATACTGTATCCATGTGTGATTTTGCCAAGTAAGACATGTTCCTGCATCAACATATTTTGTTGATCCTGGAAATAGCTTTAGGAAGACTCTAATGCCATGTCATTCATTCATAATAATAGGTCTGCCCAATCACTGCTCGACAACTGAAGTATATAAACACTGAATTCTCTGTTTCACGTTCGCAGTTGATGATGCTGACGTTCCCCTCCATCCTGCACCACCACCAGGTTGGCCGGGTCCATCCATCGGGGGTAGGCTCCGTCCCTGCCTTCATCTTCAGGCAAGATCAGTCAAATCTGCATCCCCAGGATTTGGACTAAGGACAGGGGCAACGCCAAATAACGTTTCTATATAACCAAACACGAATCACTGTAGTTCACTACCATCTGTTAATACTTTATTGAATAAATTGAATTTATTGAAAAAACATTTTCTCAAATGATCGCAGTTTATTCGCTATAGTTTAGAAAATGGTAATAAAATATGAAAAGAACTCAGAGTGTGAGAGAGTGTCAGAACAAACTAATCTGGATAATGTCAGATAACTAACAGATAGAAAGGTATGTAATGGATTACAATCAACCAATCAGCTGTTAAATTTAAGTACACAATTAGAAAATACCAATTTAGGTCAACCAATGACCAAGCAATGCTTAATATTGTTCGTCTGGGGTGCAAAAGGTCGCATTAGCAATTAAAGAAAAAACACTTAAGCAAAACATGGTCAGGTCAAAGTGTAATTTTGGTCCTAAATTCTTATCAATTTGACTTTTGTCAATTTGATTTGTCACTGTATGAAGAATCTTTGGGTATGTCACAGTTAACTTTATTTTGCTATCCTCACTTACTGTACATAAATTAACTATAGTGTCCTGCCCCCACTAGTAAAAAATTATATCTGGTGTCTGAATAATTTTTGGTTTGACTGTGCGCGATTTGTAATAGGAAAGATAAACCACTATTACTCCAGACTCCCTGAGCTGTGTCAGCTCTACACCACCACCTCTTTAATTGAGGAAGATTAAGACCAAAGATCTATCGACAAGTCTGGAAACAGGTGTGTAGCTTAAATTACACTGAAGTGGATTTGATGATTGTTGGGGCCAAGGGGTTTGCACAGTTTGGTGAGCATCGAACAGTTGTGCTGCGTCAACTAAAGCCACTCCAATATCCGTGGTGAGAGAATCTGACATGTGCTCACAGACAGGGGCGGATGCAAGCAGGAATACCAACCTGTCAATCATCCCCTGTGTGGTTAATACTGTCCCACCCAATTTGCTCCTCCATTCCCCTCCCTTTTCATCCAGGAGGTACTCAAATATTGCTCTTATCGCAATGTTCTATCAGGTGTTCCGTCACACTTGCCTCATGCAGGCAGACAAACGTGTCATGTGGTATCTTCTGAATAGCAGCTGTACATTCCAATCTGTAAAGCTGCTTTAACCCTCTAGTTTACACATCTCATTATCCCGGTGGCTGAGGAGCCATCTGGACATGGCCACCACTTTCTGCTTACAAATAACTTAGCTCATCCTTACAAGACGGTAGACCTTTAATTAAAGCCATTGATGGGACGGAAATAAGTAATCCAATGGGCATGGATATCTTATTATTCAATAAGTTCCGATCTTCTAATCTTCTTGATCGGGGGTTCTCACTGCTGATATTTGATGTAACATCTCGTGTTTTATTCTTCCTTAAGGGTGGATGTTTTCTTAATTTCCCTTTCTTTACTGCGGCAATCTGAATGTGGCCTGCAGTCCAGAGCTGGTTTAATACAGATAATACTAAGTTACATCGTCAGGGGGAAAAAACAACTTGCAGAACCAAATAAGAGTCTTCTTTAAACAGACGTCATGCTGATTTTCTTTTGTTTTGATCTTCTGCATCGCTTTAATCCTCCAGTATAGAAAGAGACATCTGATCTGCCAGACATATCAACAATAAAGATGCAATGCCAACATTTGTGGACAGAGTAATTATGTTCAGTCTTTTGAAGGTGAAATAGCAGAAACAGTTCAGGCATCCGTGGGTAGAAAACCAGTGGTAATGAGAATGGCCTTCACTGATTCACTAACTACTAGCTGAGGTTGGAATAAAACACTGGAATAATGAGGAAAAGACAAAAATCAAGCTAATGTTCATCCACTGAGCCACCACCTCCAGTCAGCACTCTGTAGTTACTTTCAAATGGTCACGAAACCCATAGCAAGGAGTTCTTTCAATTGGTTTTGCCTCATGAGCCAGATTTTACAGCAGACATCTAGTGATGCTCAAACCAGCTACCCTACCCATATTTAATCTAGTCTGGTTTTGTTGAATGTTTGAGGATGAGGGCATGTCACACAAACTGCCCATGCTGGCATCTGCCTGATTTGGCTTCTTTTATCAAGTGACAGATGAATTTGCACAAAAATTCTGAGTTTGCTGGGTGTCAGCCTTCGGCATCAACAATGAAAAATATGGGAATTTTTCTTCTTCTCTCTTTTACGTTATTAAATCTATCAAATGCATCTAACCATATAATCATGCATAGTAAATCAAAGTATAAACCTATATTATTTTATTTTAAATTCTACAAATCCACCATTTCCAATCTCTGCTCTAAAATGTGGATTTATCAAATGCTGTGATCTTTCATGATAGTGGTAGCTTGTAATGATTTTTCAACAAGAAAGTTTTATGTATAGGCATTCTAAAGATTCATTAGACTCTGATATTTCACTCTGTGAAATCTTGAATTTGTGATGAAATGGAAGTAGCGTCAGATCTTTTCTTCTGTATAATGTACATCTGAGTGAAACGAATTATCGAAAAAGGCACAAATGTAGGGCAGGGACTGAGAACCTTTTTTGAATGGATTTTGAGATGCGGATGTTGCACTCAAAAATGAATGCAAGCTTGCAGTCGATTGAGAATGGGTTGGATATTTAGTGGTATAAATGAGTCCAGTCCAGTACATCATCAGAGAGAAGTCTGTTGTCTTTACCAGATCGAGTTCTGACATTTGAATTAATTAATACAAGTTTAAAATAATGTTAAAAAAAAAATTAAACGTTTGCATGGATGAATCATACACAGTAAAATCAATAACATGCATTACAAAACAGACTGGGTGAATTTTCATTTCATACTGAGTTTTAAGGGATAGTTCACCCAAAAATTCTGTCATCATTTACTCACCGTTAAGTTGTTCCAAACTTGTATGAGTTTCGTTCTTTTGCTGAACACAGAATATATTTTGAAGGATGTGGAAAACCAAACAGTTGACCGTAGCCAATAACTTCCCTTTTTGTGTTCTGTGGATGTCAATGGCTACTGTCAAACTGATTTTTTTATTTTTAGGTGAACTATACCTTTAATACATCTTTCCCCCCTTTACACTTGCTATCACTGACTATTTGCATGAAGTCTCATAAATATGGGTGGGATATTTCTCATTCTGAAATCTGACACTCTTATAAATAGCTTTCCTGTAGCTCAAACAGTAGAGCATGGCGCTAGCAATGCCAAGGTCATGGGTTTGATTCCCAGGGAAAGCAAGAAAAGACAAAAATGTGTACTTTGAATGCAATGTAAGTTGCTTTGGATAAAAGCGTCTGCCAAATGCATAAATATAATTTTCTTTCTTCTTTTTGTTTGAGGCGCAACTGGAACAATTTGTAGGATACTTTTCTTTCAGACAGATTTGCTACACATGATGTAATCTGCGCATAAGAGCCCAGTTCTTGATATTTGACATAAACTCCTAAATTCCCCAAAGAACAGGAGGGTCAAAGGCTAAATGTTCTACAGCAGAGGCATATTTATACACCTCATAACGCTTATTTGGAATTTTTTGCCACTGCAAGAGCTATCATGAATCTTTCCACGGGGCTCAGGGGAAGCTGTTGTAAACTAATAAGGAGCCGAGGAGCCGTGTAATACACAAGCTATCACCCACTCTTATGATGGAACTAAATCATAAACTGTCATGTAGTGGTAGTAGGACCTGGAATGAGTTATCCTGGTGTGGGGTGGTCTACTGTATGTCTGGCCTTGAAGAGAGCTCCGTTGAACGTACTGCATCAATGTCCTCTTGTAATACTCTGATGTCCAAGCTGTAGCAGGAAAGGGTCACGTGCAAGTTCACCCTTTAGACTGTCAGTAAGAAGGTCAGGAAGAGTGCAGCGTTCATCCATGAGCCTTAATACTAACATTAATTTGATGACTACTTTCCATTAGTGTGGAACTGGTCATAATAATCTTGACAAAAGCAACAGAGTGGCATGAGCATGCATTTGCCAGAATAAATACGTTTATTACACAGATTTCTGGAATACTTGTTTCTAATTGATTAGTCACAGCTTTTTAAGGTCTAATATTTCCTGATAATGACCATCCGAATGAACAATATCCTTTGCATTTTGCTTTTATTCAGCAACTAAACTGTTAGAAGACACATGAGTCACCTCTTTCCTCTGTCACAGCGGTACACATTGCCAGGATTGGACATCATTTGCAAATCAGTAACTGTGTTGAGCAATAATCAAAGGCTTTGAGATCTCCAGTGGGGTTTTCTTTGTGATAACATTCTCATTAAACGTTTTATTGAGTTGTTTGATAAACACAATATGAAAGGCACCACACAGTCAATGAAGCAAACCTGAGAGATCATGCTCTTAAGTCAGTCATCGAAAACTGCATCAGACAACCAGATCATTCATTCATTGTGAATTATATAGTTTTATGACAACATGGAATGACATGACACCTGACACCATGACGTAAAGAAATGACATGTTATATGTCCATCAGACTGACCAAAATCTGGAGCTTGTTATAGGATTTAACTGTCCAAGTCAAGAGGGATCCATAAAGCCTCTATTCATCTCATCTGAATAATGCGTACAAAAGTCTGTCACCAGACTCTGTCTGCCAAGAGTGAGTGATGGCTGTTGTCTGGATTGGGCACAGATTGTGTGTGTGTAATGAGAAAGGACAACACTGTACTTCCTTTAAACACTTTACAAGATAATTTTACGCTCAGCTCATATCCTGACAAGGAGATGCAGTGATTTATGATGCAGACTTCCAGTTTCATGTAACACACACTCGACAGCTTCCAGTGCATGTCTGTAATATGCACCAGAGATCAAAAAGGTTTCCCAGACAACTGTCAGGATCCCGTGTCAGTTTGTAAAAATCCTCTCCTGATGCAGACACGGAAAAACCATTACTGCAAATGCACTTTTTGTTCTCTAAATGTGCCCCAGTGAAGCTGTGTGAATTGCCAAAAAAACAGACACATGAAGAGAAATTGACACATTATTACGATACCATGGGGGAAAACTGCTATATAGATATTTTTACTATTATCTCATAATTTGGCAGCAGGTATATTAAGTCTGCTATATATACAATATACCTGCTGTCACTTGAAGACATGATGCACAGTTTCATTATATACTGTTACACATGCGTTTTCATTCTCAGCTGTTTATGTTCACTTTCACTTAAAACAACTGACTGTGTTTACATGAACACTCACCAAGATTTTGACATTATTTTGTGTATATTTGACTGTTTAAGCACAATCAGCAGCGAAAAAGAACTCAATTTAGTACTGAGAGATGGCTTTATGTGTGTGCACTTTTATTTGCAGTGTGCTTCTGTATTTGGTTGCGTTGTGAGTATTTGCTGTGTGTTTCTGTATTTGGTTGCATTCTGAGCATTTGCAGTGTGTTTCTGTATTTGGTTGCGTTGTGAGTATTTGCAGTGTGTTTCTGTATTTGGTTGCGTTGAGAGTATTTGCAGTGTGTTTCTGTATTTGGTTGCGTTGTGAGTATTTGCAGTGTGTTTCTGTACTTGATTGCTTGTATTTGCAGCCCGTTTCTGTATTTGGTTGCATTGTGAATATTTGCAGTGCGTTTCTGTATTTGGTTGCATTGTGAGTATTTGCAGTCTGTTTCTGTATTTGGTTGCGTTGTGAGTATTTGCAGTGTGTTTCTGTATTTGGTTGCGTTGTGAGTATTTGCAGTGTGTTTCTGTATTTGATTGCGTTGTGAGTATTTGCAGTGTGTTTCTGTATTTGATTGCATTGTGAGTATTTGCAGTGTGTTTCTGTATTTGGTTGCATTGTGAGTATTTGCAGTGTGTTTCTGTATTTGGTTGCATTGTGAGTATTTGCAGTGTGTGTCTGTATTTGGTTGCATTGTGAGTATTTGCAGTGTGTTTCTGTATTTGGTTGCGTTGAGAGTATTTGCAGTGTGTTTCTGTATTTGGTTGCGTTGTGAGTATTTGCGGTGTGTTTCTGTACTTGATTGCTTGTATTTGCAGCCCGTTTCTGTATTTGGTTGCATTGTGAATATTTGCAGTGCGTTTCTGTATTTGGTTGCATTGTGAGTATTTGCAGTCTGTTTCTGTATTTGGTTGCGTTGTGAGTATTTGCAGTGTGTTTCTGTATTTGGTTGCGTTGTGAGTATTTGCAGTGTGTTTCTGTATTTGATTGCGTTGTGAGTATTTGCAGTGTGTTTCTGTATTTGATTGCATTGTGAGTATTTGCAGTGTGTTTCTGTATTTGGTTGCATTGTGAGTATTTGCAGTGTGTTTCTGTATTTGGTTGCATTGTGAATATTTGCAGTGCGTTTCTGTATTTGGTTGCATTGTGAGTATTTGCAGTGTGTTTCTGTATTTGGTTGCGTTGTGAGTATTTGCAGTGTGTTTCTGTATTTGGTTGCGTTGTGAGTATTTGCAGTGTGTTTCTGTATTTGATTGCGTTGTGAGTATTTGCAGTGTGTTTCTGTATTTGATTGCATTGTGAGTATTTGCAGTGTGTTTCTGTATTTGATTGCATTGTGAGTGTTTGCAGTGTGTTTCTGTATTTGGTTGAATAGTTTGTGAGTATTTGCAGTGTGTTTCTGTATTTGGTTGCGTTGTGAGTATTTGCAGTGTGTTTCTGTATTTGATTGCGTTGTGAGTATTTGCAGTGTGTTTCTGTATTTGATTGCGTTGAGAGTATTTGCAGTGTGTTTCTGTATTTGGTTGCATTGAGAGTATTTGCAGTGTGTTTCTGTATTTGATTGCATTGTGAGTGTTTGCAGTGTGTTTCTGTATTTGTTTGCATTTGCAGTGTGTTTCTGTATTTGATTGCGTTGTGAGTATTTGCAGTGTGTTTCTGTATTTGGTTGCGTTGTGAGTATTTGCAGTGTGTTTCTGTATTTGATTGCGTTGAGAGTATTTGCAGTGTGTTTCTGTATTTGATTGCATTGTGAGTGTTTGCAGTGTGTTTCTATATTTGGTTGCATTTGCAGTGTGTTTCTGTATTTGATTGCATTGTGAGTGTTTGCAGTGTGTTTCTGTATTTGGTTGCATTTGCAGTGTGTTTCTGTATTTGGTTGCATTGTGAGTATCTGCAGTGTGTTTCTGTATTTGGTTGCGTTGTGAGTATTTGCAGTGTGTTTCTGTATTTGATTGCGTTGAGAGTATTTGCAGTGTGTTTCTGTATTTGATTGCATTGTGAGTGTTTGCAGTGTGTTTCTGTATTTGGTTGCATTTGCAGTGTGTTTCTGTATTTGATTGCATTGTGAGTGTTTGCAGTGTGTTTCTGTATTTGGTTGCATTTGCAGTGTGTTTCTGTATTTGGTTGCATTGTGAGTATCTGCAGTGTGTTTCTGTATTTGGTTGCATTTCTGTATTTGGTTGCATTGTGAGTATTTGCAGTGTGTTTCTGTATTTCATTGCATTGTGAGTGTTTGCAGTGTGTTTCTGTATTTGGTTGCATTGTGAGTATTTGCAGTGTGTGTCTGTATTTGGTTGCATTTTGAATATTTGCAGTCTGTTTCTGTATTTGGTTGCTTTGTGAGTATTTGCAGTGTGTTTCTGTAGTTCATTGCATTGTGAATATTTGCAGTGTGTTTCTATATTTCATTGCATTGTGAATATTTGCAGTGTGTTTCTATATTTCATTGCATTGTGAGTGTTTGCAGTGTGTTTCTGTATTTGGTTGCATTGTGAGTATTTGCAGTGTGTTTCTGTATTTCATTGCATTGTGAGTATTTGCAGTGCGTGTCTGTATTTCGTTGTGTGTATTGACTTCTGAGTGACGTGAAGACCTCAGGAGATCTGTAAACCTTTCTGGTTCTGTGCTCAATGTGTGAAAATATCACACAAGGTGTAAGTTCCACATGAAAACTATTCGAGCGAGTGATGCAATACGTTTGCAATGGTGACACTTGCTTTGAGATGATTAGACGTTGGATGAATGGATGCTGTATGTATGAAGCTAGAGCAGCGTGATGGATAGAACTATGCAGACATTGGGACGTTTATCTGTATTTAGTAATGTGGTTATGCTTGTGTGTTATTCATACTCACAATATACAGGGAATTCAAGGGCTCCTAGGTTTTGAGTTCCTTACAAGCAAATGCATCAAATATACCTAAAAAAAAAAAAATCCAGAATTAAAATCAACAATCTAAAATGTATCCATCCAGCCAAAGTGTTTGTTTTAAAAGCCATTCCGAAGTGCCACGTTCACTGCGAGGCAGCGACAATGATCATATGTACTAAATGCATCTGTTATGTTGGCAGAGTTAAGCAGGCATCTGGTCTTGCGGTTGGTGTATCAGCTGTTGACTCAGTGGACTGCCCCTGTTTTTGGGACACTTGCCCAAGAGCGCCCAACAATCGTCATTACAGAGAGATCAAGCATGGCCTGTTTGCGCCTCCTCTGAGGATGATCACCAAGGTTACCGCATCGTACAGCATCCAAGAGATCTCTCGTCTTTCTAACGTGCAATAAAACCTCAGGTTTCCTGTTTGTGCATGTGCGCCATGTCCACTCTGGTTGATTTGAGAAAGGGATAGAGCGAACTCTGATCTGTTTTGCCTTCCTGAGCTGTCAGGGTTTGGAGATTTCACAGACATTGAGATGTCTGTGTAAAGAGATCAGTGATATAAAAAAAAACACGCATTTCTTTATGTAAACATGCCGTTTGGCTTGAGAGTGTGGAGGAGGGGAGCATTCAAACTGTTCTTTGAGTGACAGCTTTTATCCTACTGCATTATCTGCAAGAACAGTTTTGACAGGTTCAACAAATGGACCGCTTATGATATGCTATTGAAATCTCTGATAAAGCAAAATGCTGTCAAAACAATATTGTAGGCATTTCTGTTTACGCACTTTCCCTGATGCATTTTGATGAATCGTTCCATTGCACACACCACGACCCATCTCATATGAGCTATTGTATGCATAGTGTCAATTTCACAAATTCTACATTTTGATGATAGCCGCATGAATGTAACATTTTCTCGTTTTATACCAAGCTGAAATGCAAGTACCATCTCAGCCATTGAGGGTGAATGTTTTCCAACCCTGGGACCTCTCATAACACACCATTATTGGAAAAGAAAGAGGTCAGCCCTCAATAACACACACAGAGAGGTAACCAGTCTCTTTAAAGGTCAGCTCAGAGCACTTCATGACCCTGAATACAATTAGCTAGCATAGTTTATTGGCCTGTCTATAATGTGATCTCCAGTATGCCGTTGCCATGAGTAGTTGCTTGTCTCTGCACCACTAGTAAAGTGAAATATTCTTATTAGAAATATTAGTATTCACTGATGTACGCGTCTGCATATCTCCACAGAGTATCATGGGAATACTGCATCACCATAGAGACTCCTTTCAGGCCAATGCTTTCTGTTCAAAAGTGGCCAATCAAATACAGCTATTTAACTGTCCTGCATTAAAGTATAGACTGGAGCTGGAAGTGTGTCCTCGACAGTCTGATCTGCTGTGGACACGAGTGAGCTTGGAGTGGTGTGGAGAACGGTGCTCTAATGTCATTGAGTGTTTAACAGTAACAGGGAGAAAATAAGGTGCTGTGATGATAAACAACTAGGCAGCCTGCTGGATTGTAACTGTGCTAAGTCAAAGCAGGACAGGTAAAAGCAAAGTTGCCTAGCAACCTTTGTCCTTGATATATCTTTCCTTTTAGCCGTTATTATTATGTTTAGGAATATACAAGTGTTGATATGTTATACTTTTCATAAATGGTGGGCTGTGTGTGTTTACTGGGGTTCCATGGAATAGGCTAGATGAATGTGTCAGATGTTGGATGTTGCTGACAAGGGGAATCAATATTTACCAGGATTTCTGTATCCAGTATACAAACAAACAGTTTAAGTGCTACAACACAAGCTTGGATATCATTTTATTCCACACCATTCATCCCTTACAACTGGAACATTATGGGCAACATTGAAATCTCATATGTGCTGGAGGAGACTTTACAGAGTGCTGGACTCTTGCATTCTCAATACAAGATCTTGACCAAAAAATGTATGCACCTCTTGAGATTTCAAAGTCTGGATTCAGAGATGCCAATTCATGTGTGAAAATGATCCTTCATGCTCCTTCCCAACCATTCTTTCACAGTTTGAGCCTGATGAATCTTGACATTGTCATCCTGGAATATGGCCATAATGTGTCTTCCTACATGGTTGTTTAAGAAATTAAAAGCTACACCCTCCATCAATTAGGGCTAGATGAACTGTTGCCAAACATATAACATGCTAGAAACATAATAATCACTGCAATAATGATCCAATCATTAACTCTGAATCATTTGCATCCAGACTTTTTTTTTGGCCGGGTAGTAATGGTGCTATATAGCACTAAAAGTGGTTATTGGCTCGGAATCATAGGGGAACCACGTTTTGTTCTATATAGCACCATATCTTAACAGGTTCTGTATATGCTATATAGCACCTCAGTCATCCCAAAGAACCGGTGAAGAACCGCTGAAGCATCAAGATATGGTGGTGCTATACAGCACTTAAAGTGGATCCCCTATGATTACGAGCCAAAGAACCACTTTTAGTTAGCCTGACGTCGTCATACTCAATTCTAGTCAGAATTTGAGTCTGATACTGCTCCGTTGGGCTGTGATTATGGGGTGTGTTTCAACCGAACCAGGAAAGACCTCAATTGGGTAGACCTACAACCAATCAGAGCAACGGAGCGACGCATAACGTTAGCTGTCAAATGTCAACAGAACTCAACTGCACTGTGTTGCCAAGTCCGCGGGTTGAAGCGACCCCTATTATTTGATATACAGACCCAGGAATGCGAATTTTGCCAAAATAACACATATTTTACCCTACAAATGCCTTTTTTTTCCGGATAAATAATCCGGATAAATATGTAAAATACATATTTTAACAAATATTGTGGGGATTAAAATGTAATACATTAAAATATATTAAATATAAATATTTAGTATATTTAAATATATAAAATATGTGTATGTAATTTTATTCAATATATTTAAATGTTAAATAATGTAATATATTAAAACTACAACCCAAATTATATTAAATATTTAGTGTTGTATATTTAATACATTAAATTAGTGATCATGCGATGCATAAAGAAAAAAACAGTATATAACCTCTGTGTGCACAACTGAGCAGGTTGCAATTGCAACTGTCATCTTTTCTTTAAATTTGTACATGGATTAAACATCACTGTGACATATAGGAAGTACAGAGAAATGTTACAAGCAATACAAAGCCCATCAGTCACCAATCCACCTACACATTTAAACACGTGATATCAGCTGCTAACCTTCCTGTAGCAAAGCGCAAAACGACGAGAAGCCAACATGGGAAACGTTAGATGCAATCAAATGCTTTGTTGTTGTTGCACCAGCAGAAAATGTCATAGGTTAAATATTTCATCAGATTGTGATGACACAGTGCATGAGAGACAGCAATAAGCATGAGTTAGCGCATTTCCACAGGAAAATATTCCTCTGCTTCGAGCACAATGCTTCCCCTTAATTTTTTTTTGTTTTACACCACAGACCCAATATGGGTCAGGCAGCCCCCTCCTCGCTCATTCCCACCCCTGCAGTTCCAGCGGCACGTGAGTGCAGCATTTGCAGGAATGCTTAAAGGCTCTCCCTTCCCTCCCGTTAGCCATGTAAAGATTCATCTTTTATTTAAACTCCAACTGAGAATGAATATGTGAATACGTTTAGCCTGCTCGCTGATCATTAGTGCAACTATTTACATAAACGTTGAGGAAAAAAAGACACATTCCTCTGCACGAACCCCACGCTTTAATAATAATGTTTCATGAAAACACATTGATTTCTGATTTCATGGTGAATACAATGGCTCTGTTTATTTACTGGGTTTCCATGGTTTGTGCTTGCAGCAGGAGAGAGCGATGGAGCAGGGTTCTTTTCACAGTGAGAGAAGCCATTGCCTGTCAGATATGAGAAGACAGTGCGTGGGTGTGCTGGGGTTAGAGGCTTGTGAAGCACAGGGCCCTGTTAACACCACCTCTCCCTACCTTATTTGTGCCACACTAGAGGATCTTTGCTGCTACAAAACCTCGCCGAATGGAGCTCAGAAGAACAGATGGTGTCCAATAGACCTTAATTAGATTTCCCCATCATCACAGCTGACAAGAGTTGACAGACACATTGTCACCCACCTCCCTATGGAACATTACAATGTATACGTTTGCAATCCCTTCAGGGACCAAACGTCAATATTACTCCTTATTCAGTAACTTTTCTAAATAACTTATTGACTGGATGCTGTATCGATGATACAGAGAGGAAATAATGTTAATTATGTTGCTCACATAGAAATAATTTTCAAACCAAGCAGCTTTCTGATGGTCAACACTGCATATTTGCATGACCAACATTATCCCATTGCAAAATATGCATTGGGAAATTACTAGATTTCAGCCAATTCATTTCAGTGAGAAATGGTAAATGTGACCGCACCTTAAAGGAATAGGAATAGTTCATCACCCAAACATATTGTAATTTTTTACCTAAATATGACTTTCAAAAGGAGAATTTTGAAGAAAGTCGTTGGTCAGCTGTATCCTGCTGTTGCTATAAATGGGGACTAAGGTTTTCAAGCATCAAAAAGGACACAAGTGCACCATAAAATAATCATAAAAGTGGTCCATATGACTTCTGAACTATATTCGAAGTCTTCTAAAGTTGTATTGGGGTAAGGAACAGACCAAAATGTAAGTTGTTGTTCATTGAAAAGCCTCCTCTCCAGTGAGCCATAAACTGCTCAGTGAATCAGATCAATCCAAATCATGAACAAATTTGTGTTGATATTGTTAAATAACATAGTTAAGTGCCATAAAAACATTAGATGAAAAAAAATTAAAAACAAAATAGAAAGGTTGCCTTGGCAATAAAGCAATAAAATAGGTGAATGCTGAACTGCTGAAAAACTAAAATGACTACAACAGTAGCTTAATAAATATAAATCAAAACTGAATAGAAATATTAAAAAAAAAATTAAGACAAAAGAACATAAAATGACGTAAAATGAAACAATTCAAATGAAACAATTCAATAATTAATACTAAAATAACAATGTAATAAATCGTTCAGACCAGTTGCAAATTGGATCAACTGATTAATTGAGGAAAAAAGAGTCTTTGTTGTTGTTTGTCTGTTTCTTGTTAAATTTATTTTTTTAGAAAAACTCAAATTAACAATTCACTCACAAAACAATCAATTAATTCACATCTCTCATGCAGTTTTGGGTGAATAAAGGCCTACTCGTAAAGAGCAGATAATAATGGCACCTGACACGAATACAGTGAGAGATTTACTAAATTATCATTATTTAAGTCAATTATTTAAAAGGGTCCAATTATGCCCCTTTTTACAAGATGTAAAATAAGTCTCTGATGTCCCTAGAGTGTGTACGTGGTTTTAGCTCAAACTAGATCATTTTTATAGCATGTTAAAATTTTAACTAAAAGTTAAACTTTTTGAGGGTGATCTGCTGCCTTTCAGGAAGAGGGCGGAGCTTCAAGAGCTTGAGTTAGTGTAACCCCTCCTGTTTGAACCGCCCGCTCCAAGTGGGACTCAAACCCAGGTCCGCCAGCATGAGAGTCGGATGCTCTAACAAGGAGGCTTAAGGCTGCAACTTCTAGCGTCAGTCGCTAGAGCGTCTCTTGAGATCAGAGGAGTGAGGTTTACAGCAACTACTAGCTGGCCTCCGTTACATTAACAACTCCGATTACCTCACACAGACTCTGAAAATGTCAGAAACTGTTCAGCCTTTTATGTTCAAACCAGAGTCGGACAATGATGACTCAAGACTCAAGAAAAAGTGACAAAATGTAGAATGCAACAGCTTGTTTCTGAATGGTTAGTTGATGAATTTATGGAGCTGATGTGGAGTTAACTATCTTCAAGTCATTGATTAGCATATTATGTCATGATAATATATAAATTTCTCATGTGGGAACTGCTGTAAGATGCCTTCAGAGCCAGAGAATATATACTGCATGAAGTAGTGATGTATGTCTCGAGACCGGTCTCGAGACCACTTTTACGTGGTCTCGGCCTTGTCACGGCCTTGACGGTCTTGGTCTCGGTCTTGTCTTGGTCTCGGACCTCTCGGTCTTGTCTAAGTCTCGCTGTCTCATAACGATTTAGCAATACAATATCCACGACAATATATTTTTTTTTTTACGACAACACAACGTTCAATAATGCACCATTAATATTATTTCGCGCCCTTCAAATGCAACCAATCACATGCATGTATTATTTTCTGACACAGCCGTTGGTGCTCTCAACCATCAGTGAGTGAGTGTAGCCGACGCCGTAGCGTACAGCGTAAAGAGCACAGATCCAGCATCTAGTCAGTCAGCATGTCAGCAAATTCTGTCACTCCGGTCTCGACTTGGTCTCGGTCTTGGTCTCGACTTGGTCTTGGTCTTGAGTTGGTCTGTCTTGGTCTTGGTCTTGTCTTGGTCTCGATACCCTCTGGTCTTGGTAGTGTCTTGGTCTCGGTTTAGGCGGTCTTGACTACAAGTCTAGCATGAAGGTAGAACATGTATAGTTTAGTTTAATTAACCCCCTTTTTTCGCTTTTTTGCTTATTAGTGCCAAAGAGACTCAAATAACTTTTTATTGTTGTTTTTTTTTATCATCCAGGCAAGTGTTATACATCATTAGAATCTGTTAAGTTTAAAAAAAATTGTGTACAGTCACAATAAAAACAAAATGTTTTGCTTTTTGCAAAATAAAGAAAACAAACATGATGTGCAATCTGCAGCCTCTCTGTCAAAGACATTCAGATAGTCTTCAGAAAAGGAACTCTAGTTTAGTGAATACTTGTCTCACAAATATGAGACATATGTCTAAAGAAACGTTGAAATGTCAGGTTTTAAATAATGTAAACCAAATCGAAAACAAATATTCTGTTTCTGTAACCTGTTTGAAAAGAGATAGATGTCAGTCACACGCAAGCCTCTTCATTATCCGGTAATGTGACCACACCCACAGAGCGCGCGCTCTATTGAGATTCAAATACTAACGATCCAGAGTCGATGCCCACATCAACTCAAATAAACACATCAAGTACTGCTATAGCCTACTTCAGCTACATCGTTTTGAGATGCTTTGAGAAATAATCCTGGATTTATTCTCCTCATGAAAAGCTTTTATAAATTATGTTGTCATCTTGCTTTGAAGACGGATGCGACAGCTTGAGCAGACTCCCAAATGAGCTCTACTACAACAACTCTTCCACTTCTCAACATGGCCTCACCCTTTTGTTGCGTGTTCCCGGGGGCCTGGTTTATGTAAATCTTAGGGTTTGTGATGTCACCAACGCAGGAAGAAGCTGTAGTCCATAGAAAGCGTTTTCTGTAGAAGAAAATATCTCCCTTTGCATTGAACTTTGAGCATCATAACTTTGCAGATGTTGTTTATGCTCAAATAGCAACATTACACACTAAATAAAGTAAAAAAAAAGTGAAATCATATTCAAGGACCCCTTTAATTGGAACAGAATATGGAATATTTTTCTATTCACCTGTTAGTCTGCATTTGCATCGCTCAATGCAGTCAAATCTTAATGCATGAAATCTATTTTGACATAGACCTATCATATTTTATTACATTCATTGCTATGGTTGGTATGTCAATCATTGAACATTCGAGAGCCTAATGCCGAGTTCAGACTGCACAATTTTCAAACTCATTGGATCACTGCTCTTTTCACACTGCATGACTATCTGGGGTAGCATTCAGTGACTGCTGTGTTCACTGCACGATGGATCGGCGACAGGAGGTTTCACACTGCATGACTTAAGGGTCCTGCACACTGTGCGATTTTTCAAAATCCTCTGCCAATGTTGCTTGTCAGACTGTACGAACATGATCTCCGATGTAATACATGTCACACTGTAGGAACTCAGTTGTCATTATGTCAGACTGCACGACAGTCAAGCAACAGACTCGTACGGACTGAGTTTTACGTCATCAATCTGTGACACGTTCGGTAACGGTGAGCCGCATTCACAGACACAATGGTTGCGTTCAGCAATCAACAAAAACAAGCGTTGGCATTTTTCATTCACCTCACTCTTTTCGACATGTTCCCTGTTGTGATTTGATGTTGTCGCACGAAATGCGTCATCAGGTTCTGCGCTCCTATTGGTTCTTGATTTGACCGTCGTCCTAGGAGAAGTCACACTGCAGGATTGCGCCTCAAATCTTCTGACACTGCCAGAATTTTGTCCGAGGTAAAATTTGATCGCAACGGTTATTAATCGGTTGTCGGTGCACATGTCAAACAAAGGATCAAAGACTTCAGATTTTAGCCTAGGATCAGAGAAATCTTTTAGGATTTAAAAATTTGTCTCAGACGGCCAAATCGTGGCCAAAATCGCACAGTGTGCACCCGGCTTTAACCACTAACAACTCTCTCCGGTGCATTTCACAACCAACCACACATGAGATGTAACAAGTAGCCTAAACAACGCGAGATTGCACGTGCGTCAGACTGGAGTTCTCTCGTGAGACTGGAATTGTTATTAAAAATGATAAACTGCAGAAAGCTTGCAATCCAAATAGTCTGTGCGCTGATTTGCAGTGAAAAGGAGAAAAAGAAAAAATATTATGCCGGAGGAAATGGTTGGGGAGACACAGGGAGCAAGGATTGCGTTCTGCAAAGAGAGTTTGAGGATGTGCACAAATGTTTGTGCTTTGTTGCTGTTTGATAGAATTGTAAATATATCTATTGAAATACTGATATCTGGTCTATAACTCCTCCCTGAACCTCTGCCCTGTATCTTGCTCTTTCATTGGCTGTAGGTCATCGCCGATGTATTTTTCAGTCAGAACACATTTCACACAGCAGGAGTTTGAATCGCCGACAGGTCCAGATATTTAGCATGCCAAATATCTCACGGGCGTTGGCGACTTTGATAATTCACACTGCTTGATTGTCACTCACGTGCATGAGCACAGATTTGCCTATGATTTCGGGCATGTGTCGGCGATTTCCCAAAACCTGTCTGCGAGTCAAAATCGGGCCTAAAGTCTGGCAGTTTGAACTCGGCATAAGTGGATGTCAAGATTTCCAATGAATTAGACCCAATCCCAATTCTATTTTATATTCGCCTTCCCTTACCCCCTACACCTACCCATTCTCCTTGCCCCTTGAAACAGAGTGGCAAGGCGTAGGGGTGAAAATATTCCCCTAAGAAATGGGACACCACTACTATACCATTACACGTCATCACATGTCATCATACCCTGTTTCTTTTATTAGTGTCCCTTGACATTTAACCAGTATGAACAGCAATGAGGTGCGTAGGCTATATCTAACATAAATCAGTCGCGAGCACGTTTAACAAATTACTCACTCCCAACAGAGTTTTGCGCTGTATTTGGACTAAATAAAACGGTGCTCGTTTTCATAAAAAAAAAACTGTGAGCCTTAGAGTTTCCTAGGACCATACAGAATGATACAGAACATACAAGACTAGAGAAGCGGCTTTTCCATTGGGCCAAACTGTTCTCTATATATACAGATATGGTTTCTTTTTCTACTGTGGTGCTGCGATAATGTTCATACGTTATACGTCAAGTCAGTCGTTGCCTTGATAACGCAAGTGGTTACAGACGATACGTGATGTAAATATCGACTGCGTTATGAAGGATGACCAGATATATATATTTTTAACTATTATTAATATGTGTTCACATCACTCAAATTTAGCAAGCCACTGAGAAACTGGCAGCCAGGCGACACACAAGTGACACACATCCCGAGTGGCAACATACACACATTCCAGCAGCACGGTAGTCGATGGAGGGAAACCCCTCATACTCCTTCATTCGAAGTGTGGTCCTGAAAAATCTTTGTTTGAAGGGCTATCTGGCCCTTCCTACCACTGCAGCCAAAAGAGAATCGAGACACCTCTACCCCTTCACATGAACGCGCAAAACGAAGGGGTAGGGGGAAGGGCTAAGGGGTAGAAATGGGATTGGGCCTTAGTGTCAGGGTTCTGTCACTTCAGTCTAGCTTATTCTTGGTGCTGTGACAGAGCACGGATACTCCTGTTTTGGTCTTGTCTTTGTGTGAGCACATGGGTTGTAATTTGTCTTTGCTGGCCATGAGCTTGTGTTTGTCATGTTTGGTGTGAGCACATGGCTTGTCACGTGTTTCCTTGTGCCATGTGCTCTCCTGTTCATTGTCTACCCAGCCCATCTTGTTATATGATTATTGGTTCATTTGCTTCACTTGACTTCCCTCGTTACCCTCTTTTGTTTGATTTCCGATTTATTCTCCTTGTGTTTGCAGCCCTGTGCTGGATCGTTGTCATTTGTTACCCATCTTGCTTCATGTTTCCCTGCTCCTTGTGTTTAGTTAGGTCAAGCTTGGTTTTCCCCCTGGTGGGTAGTTTTGTTTGTTTTTGTTTACATTTTATTATTAATAAAGCCTTATTTTTTCCTGCACTTGAGTCCTCGCTCCTTTCACCCATCCCCGAACGTGGCAATTAGTATCTAAATTGCTGTCTGTTTGCCACACATATATCATACAAAAACTTGGTCATATGGACCACTTTTTGATGCATTTACTTTTTTTGTGACAGTTCTCAGTTTCTGACGCTTAAACGAGTCTTCAAAATTATTCCTTTTGTGTTTCACTGAAAAAAAGTCAAATGCTAAGGATGAGTGAATAATGAAAGAATTTTCATTTTGTGGTGAATTATACCCTTTAAATGGATATCCCTTCCAAAAGCTCCTCGAGTCATCATTATCACCAAGATAACAGTTGACATCGTAAGCCGCTTCCCTACAAATTTTACTACGATAACATGTTGTCAATATCTTGAGTGACCAAACGTCAATGTTATTTACTTTCCATTACCCAGTCAATGATCAGTAAGGGTCCTGCATGAGCTGATATATAAAGGTACAGGGAGGGCTGTTTGAGAATGTTCTGCTTTTAACAGTGTTAGTTAAGGTCACGTACAAACCCTGGGTTAGTATCCCAACAACAAACCGTCTTTTATTCATGAGGCTGTAAGCACTCAAAGTGAAACTGCCACTGTGAGTATGTTAGCTGTGTATGCATAAATCATTTGTACAGAAGACCTGTCAGAAAGTGGAGCATGCTGGGCACATTTGGATTAAGTCAATTTTATTTACTCACAGACGTGTTAAAAAGCCAACCGTAAAATGATTATTGGAGCCAGTGTCACTGTGCTTTCTGTTCTATGCTGTGACCTTACATAATATGACACGCACAGTCAGTGGTGCTTGGAGATAGCCAAAGGCTGGAAGCCAGACGGTGAGGATCCTGGGCACGGCACACTGAAACTAAAGGCGCTGTTGGAGTGGTAGTACACTGCTATCACACGTCTCACTTCTGAAATAAATAATGCAAATGAATGGAGTCACATGCAAAAAATATATTACACAACATCACTTCCATCTGGATTCGAGGATCATTTAACTGACAAGAAGAGGCAAATGACAACACCTGCATATTTACACCCAAGCATTAAGAATAACTGATAGCGTGAGAGGATCAGACTCACTGGCACGGCTATGTACTTGTCATGCTCAGTTAAAGCTGTGCTGTGGAGGATGTGTGTACTGGTGGGGGAGGATTTGATTGGGTAGAAATGTCCATTTCTGCTCCGAGGTGGTACCTTGCATTGAGTTCACTCAATGTACTTAAGCCTTACACAGACATAATGCTGTACTAATTACTCATTTAACATTCAACTCAAGCTTTTATTGTTGCAATTTGAAGAGTAAGCGAACATATTTCTTACTGTTGAACTACAAGGACTGTATATTTTCCACAGCACACACTTCTACACTTAAACTTTATGTGTATTTCTGTAGTTTGCCTGTCCCTTATTTTGGGGACTAATACTTTTGTTTGTTTATATTAAAATATGTATTAAAACCAAGTCACATTAAAGTCAGGTTTCATTTTTTTTTCATTGCTTGTAATGTAATTACAATAATACTGTAACAAGCAAGTGCATTTTTTATTTGATGTTCTGATGGCCATTGCGCCCTCACATTCATTCCCTATTATATCCATCGGAAATTGATTGAATAAGTTGTGGTTTTCTATTGCAGTGATGTCATGTGAGTGACAGGTTGTCCCGCCCTCAGGAAGTTATTTTGATTATGAAAATTATGAGGGCACATGAATTTGAATAAAAATAATAATGTGCATAGAAAAATAAATTATAATAACATTTTCATCAAAAAATAAGAACTGCATATTTTGATTTCATGGTGACTAAAGATTTCAGCAGGTATGATTCCTTGCACACATTTCAATCAGTCAATCCAAATGAACCTAATCCAATTTCAGAATCTGAAAATTGTTTATACGAACCTTGAATATTAAAAGGGTGGTCTAATGCTATTTCATGCATTCTGACTTATTTACACTGTTAAAGAGTTGGATTCTCATGCTAAACATGGCCAAAATAAAAATTAAAAAAAACTAGTTGGACGTATGACGGAGTATTTCTGTGCCAAATACACTCCTTCAGGATTCAAACAAGTTTCGGAAAGTTTTTTCTGAGTATGGCCTTGTATGACTTTATTAAAGGGTAACTTCAGTGATTTAGCATTAAGCTTTGTATCAGTAGAAACCCGGTAGTATATTTGAATTATGGTACTTTCCCCCCTCATATCCCCCTGAGATGAGAGAATTATGCATTTTATTTCTGGAAAAAATCCTCAGATGACGCAAATATCGTCATTTTGCGTCATCGGAGGACTTTTGGCCAGAGGCTAGAGACTACAGGAGCTAGTTCTGCATGTTTTCAACCCGCCCACAGGGGAGGGATCTCACTCACAGAATGTAAATGTGCACGCCCGCTGCCGCTCGGCTCGGGCATTCATAACGGAGCGGTACAGAGCAAAGTGAGTGTTTCAACTTTTCAATTAATTCCTATAAAAGGTTAGTGTGGCGGGCAGCGAGGCCGAGGGACCGTGAGAGCGGGACGAGGCGGCGCTCATCAGTGGGAATGAGCGCCAGCTGCACGCGCAGCGATCTCGGCTCTTGCGGAGGAGTGACGGGAGTATAAAGGAGGAGCGACGACAGTGAGGGACGAGAGAGGACCAGGCCTGGATTTTATGTTGTATTTTATTTATGTTTTGTTATGTGTTGCTGCAGTCGACCGTGAGGGGCTGCAGCTTATTATTTTCATTTGTATTTGTTTGTATGTAGGCGGCAGTCGACCGCGAGGGGCTGTCGCCGCTATTTTATTTTATATTAAACTTGTTTATTGTTCGCCGGTTCCCGCCTCCTTCTTCCCGTACAAACAACTTTACTACAGTTAGCTTCCATAGGCATGATCTGATAACGCGCCAGACTGGACACGCGTCGTGAATGACTGCCGCGCTTACCTCAGCTCTGCTCAGCTCTTCGCTCTCGTGATGAATGAAATCTGACACCTGATGCGTCTGTGACGTGACTTTCGTTCAGCTCACTCACACTTTATTGAAAAGACACTTTCAGTTTTTATTTGTAGTGTCTATTCTCTAACTGAACGAAATGATTTTATTACTATGAATATCAAAACGACGTTGGGTCAGTGCCGCGGTGGGCAAGTGATAGCCAATAGCCGTGGCCTCGTAGGGCAGCGAAGCAAGTGCATTCTGGGAGTTGTTGTCTTTCATTCACAAGATGAAAGACAATAACTCCCAGAATGTACTTGATACATTTTCTGTCTTTTCTCAGTTTAGAAGGCACCAAATTAAAAAATAATTTAACATTTCTACTGCATAAATGACACAGTTTAAGTACACATTCATCTTCCCAGCGCTGAAGTGCCCCTTTAAGGGCTGAACTGCTGCGCACATCAACCAGAGCGAGAGCAAGTGCACGCCCATCAATGAGCTTTGTTCGGGTTACGGAAGCCGTTGGCAGCGCTGTCGTTTGTTTTTGTCACTATGTCACTAAAGAAGTGTGTTTTTGGTTGTGAGGGAAAGATAATCTTTTTCAGCTTCCCAAATAACCCAGCATTAAGCAGTGGATGTAGTTTTTCCGGAGCAGCAACAGAGTTCTGCGAGTGTGTTTGTTTGTTCCTGGTGAGGTCATGAGTCGAAACCGCAGGTGGTGAGTGAAACTGCATCACATGTCTGTGTGGGTAATCGGCGCATATAATGTAAACAACACAAACGTATATAGAATCAAAAGTTATGGGATAAATGCCATAAATGTATTGTGTACGCGCACGCTCGTGACTCTTTATCTTTCTTTTATAAATATGATAAAACTAAAGACTCTTTGGAGATATGAAGGATGCAATACTACTCTATATGTACTCAAGATTAACATGAGACTGGCAGAAACTGTGTGTGTTAATATGTACCATTTAAGATCCGATTCACATATTGATTCACATGTCCGAACAAAAACTGTCCAGTTGGCGCATTCAGAATGAAGAAAGTCCCCCGAGCCATTGTGATTGTATAATTGTAGTTTTTGACTTGATGACATACAGTATATATATATATAAAGAAATCTTTTTAGCACATTTTAATAAACATTCAGTCTCCTCCAAAGACCATTTCTTAAGTTAAAGGACAAACGATAAACGGCCATTAATAAGACGTAAAACATATGTAAACATTGGAAATTTAATTTGGATCGATTAAGGTGATTACCTGAAGGCTTTTCGGTCTGAAAACATTTTTTCGTATAGTTAATTATTTTCTCATCCATTTTTTCTTCAAGGAGGCACTGCCAAATTCCTGATATGTGCACATAGAGAAGCTCATTTTTAGTTACACTGTATATTTTTTGTCCTTCCATTTATCTTCTGCATATGTTTCTATTTATGACTTTCCGGTGTGGGGGAAACGCAAAGCAAGAACTGCACAGGACAGTGAACCAGTGAACCTGAACAATGAAGAACTTGACTTGACAAATTATCCTCAGTCACAAGGACAGTCGCCCTGGAGCAACCTGGGTGTCTTGCTCAATGGCACATGATGATAATTTCATGGATTGTCCCTTGCGGGTTTTGAACGCAGCGCTTCAACCACTATACCATGCCCTTGAAGTAATACACAACTCTTAGGAAAGCACTCTGTCTTTACTACACTTCGGAATTGTATTTGGAGGTTAAAAGCAAGACATAAAGATCATCAGATCGCACTACTGTATTTCACTTGGCAGAGAGGAATTTTTCATCTTTCCATTCCTGAACATGCTGGACTGAGTAACAAAACCGGTTTGAAAAGGAGGTGGACGGAACAAAAGCCTCGGCTGATTTAAAACGGCAATTAAGAGTGGTGCAGAGTTGCAGTACGCCACACAAACAAGAGGAGCCTAACCCCTGTAGACCTGAAGCTCAAAACGAACCGTATTTACATATGATGTGCTGGTGTACTGCAGTTGCTTAGAAAATGAAGGTAGAGTGCAGAGGATATATTTCCAAATTAGGCCATGGAGGGGGAGGAAAGGAGTATGACAGAGCAACACTGATTATCCCAACATGCAGAATTCATAGCACTGAGGTTCCTCTGAGAATCTCAGCAAAAGCAAAGTGAATACATATCTGGAAGTTGTTTTTATATCAGTTTACCTCTGGGTCACGGCAAAAAAGAAGTATTGTTTCTTATCAGCTGCAATTTGAAATGGTTGATTTCCTCTCTGTCTTTCTATACTGCTGATGTAGCCTGCGCAGACGCTCATTGGCATCTCTTATGAAATGCTTTGAAGTGGGCTCTGATGGATTCAGTGGTTGAGTTCAACCAACATTTATTTTCTTTCCCACTGAAATTTGTGTAGCAAATGGCATTCAATTCTTCTCTTTAAAGAAAAGCTCTTGGTAAAGATTTTTTCAGGTTGTAGTTGAACTAGCATGGGAGGGGGAGGTTGGGGGTAGTCTGATAAGTTAGTTGCTATGCAACAAGATGGTTCTGTATGAAAGCATTAATATCCTCTCTGTTATGGAACCTGGTGCTATGAAAACACTGGCGCTCTAGATCAGCGATCACACGGCCGTTTTAAATCTCTGTACCCTTAAGATCAGCGACTATTTATATGAATCTCGAATATTGGAAGCGTTGCTTAAATCCCACCTGAAATATGCATCGGAGAAAGTGGCGCAGACAGCAGGCAAGTATGGTTTGTCACAGTTGTTCGCTCTTCCCATGAGAGGACCTTAAGATCTAACAAAGAGTAGGCAGGTTTTTCTCCCAAACCACAACATTAACAGATGTGAATCAATGGTTTCAGTTGCACCTTAGCTTCACTTCCTGTTATAATGCAAAAAACAAGAAAAAGCCTTGGGGGACGAATTCACTGAACTGTTAGAGAAAATAAGAAAAAGATCTGAAAGGTGACATTACATACTTTAATAGCTTAGCTCATGAATACTAATTAGGAAATGAATAATAATTAGGTAGTTGTAATAGAATTACAAACTTTTGTGTTTGTTCGGTGCAGCTTGTCAAAGGTTTCTACATGATTCTAAAGGCTTCTTAAATTCATTGTTTTATAGTCGGCTACAGTATTTTTCTTTGCGCTATAACACAATTACACTCAAATATAAAACAAAATAATATTTTCGTTATTTAATACATAAAATGATTATGTGATGGAGGGTGACTTTGATAGGTCTAAAAGTGGAGCATTTCATCTTATTCTACAACCAAATAAGATTTAACCAAAAGCTAATGTGTTGAAATAGAGCTGCACCATTAATATTTAAATGAAGTTATTGTCAATTGTTATTTGTTAAGTAATTCTTAAGTAAAAACATGCCTGTTTTATATGCCAATGTAGCTCCTTATAGACGTGCAACCTCATGCTCAGAACAAACCTGCAAGATCAGAAATTGCACCATGCAAGGGGATGTTTCTGTCATGACCTCATTTGCATAATTCCTTCAGTGAATGGGGTGCTAAACAGATATATTAAAGGGATAGTTCACCCACAAATTCTGCCATCAAATCTTTCATGTCATTCCAAGCAAAAAAAGACTTCAGTTCAACTTTGTGAGAGATTTTTGTCTCTCTATTGAAAGTAAGGAGCAAGGTTTAAAGGTCCCGTTCTTCGTGATCCCACTGTTCAAACTTTAGTTAGTGTGTAATGTTGCTGTTAGAGCATAAATAATAGCTGTAAAATTATAAAGCTCAAAGTTCAATGCCAAGCGAGATATTTTATTTAACTGAAGTTCCCTTTCAAAGCCTACAGTGAACGGCCGGTTTGGACTACATCCCTCTCCTTCCTTCTTTAACGACGTCAGTAGAACAGTTCGTTGACTAACCTCCGCCCACAAGAATACGCGAAAAAGGGGGCGTGGTCTTGTTGCTCTCCCATGTGGAGAAGAGGAAGTGTTGCGTGGAGAAGAGGAAGTGTTGCGTTTGAGTGTGTTTGTCGCCATGTCGTCGAGACGCTGCTATTTTCATCCCGGAGTCAACTCACCTTTGTTTGGCTTTCCCAGGGACGCTGTACTTAGAGATCATTGAGAGCAGTTATGGTAAGAAGCGTGACCTTTCCGTGCAACGTGCGCTAAGCTGCTGTCAAATCACAACACGGGAACCGCTGGCACAATCAGAACTCGTTACGTATTTCTGAAGGAGGGACTTCATAGAACTCATCAGCTGTTTTTAGAACAGTGAAAACAGCGGTATACAGATAAGTAAATTGTGTGAAAAATACAGTGTTTTTTTACATGCGAAACATGAACACATGTTATATTGCACACTGTAAACACAATCAAAGCTTCAAAAAAACACGAAGAACGGGACCTTTAATGCTCTTTGAGTATTAATTAGAAAATGAGTAATGCTCAATTGTTGTAGTTTCCATAATTGCACACTCTCAGGAAAAAAATCACTGGGGTGATACACTTTCAAAAGGTGTACTCAAAGAGTGCATATGAGTACCTCATAGGTACATATTGGTGTACATTCTAGTACCTAAATGATACATATTAGAACCTTTTTAAAGGGTACCGTCCCAGTGACATCTTTTGAACCATTTTTTTCTAAGAGTGTAGCACAAGGGGAGGGGATAAATGGCCACGCATCATTTCCGTCAAATGGAAAACCATCTTTTAAAGAATTATTTGACAAGTCAGTGTGGTCCAATGTTTTCCCATTGTATAGGCACAATAAATAAATAAAATTGAGACTTTTTAATACTAACCTATTAAAAATAAAGTTTCTTGAAGAACCTTTAACATCCATGGAACCTTTACATTGCACAAAAGGTTCTGTATAGTGGAAAAAGGCTCTTATTAAAGTATTATTTAAATGTTCTTTATACTAAGACAAAAAAAAAGGTTATTTTAAAGGGTGGAGTAACACACACAGTTTCAGCCAATCTCATGTTAAACTTGAGTACCTATCGAGTAGTATTGCATCCCTCATATTTCCGAAGAGTCTTTAGTTTTATCATATTTCTAAAAGACAGATATGCTGTACCGATTTTTTCTGGAAACTCGTGGAGGAGTGCAGTGGGCGGAGCTAAAGAGAGCGCGCACACACGCATACACAATACAATCATGGCATTATCCATCCATGGATAACTTTCTATTCAATATACGTTCATGTTGTTTACATTATATGCACTTATGCACAGACATTTGATGCAGTTTCACTCACCGTCTGCAGTATCGACTCATGACCGTGAACATACAAACACTCTTGCAGAACTCTGTTGCTGCTCCGGAAAAACTAACTGCATCCACTGTTTAATGCTGGGTTATTTGGGAAGCTGAACAAGGTTATCTTTCCCTCACAACCAGAAACACACTTCTTTAGTGACGTTGTTGACTTTGTGGTCTAAAAACAAAATAGCAGCGCTGCCAACGGCTTCCGTAACCAGAACGAAGTTCGTTGATTTAGCAATTCCACCTATTATGATCACACACAGGCCCATACTCAAAAAAAAACTTTTAGAAATTTGTTCTAATCCTGAAGGAGTTTTTATTAGAATTTTTTATTTATTAAAATTGTGCCCATGTTTAGCATGAAAATCAAACTCATTAACAGTGTAAAGAAGTTAGACCCCCCTCCCTTAAGCACTGTTCACTTTGGGGAACCAAAAATGCTCTTCTATGAAAAATAGTTCCTCTACCTTTATTTTTAAGAGTGTGTATTAGTGTTAAACAGAAGGAAGGAAGTCATACTGATTTGAGGGCATTTCATTTTTGGGCGAACTATCGCTTTAACAGATTACCAAGGTCACCAGGTTATACTGGAGAACTGGGGAAAAAAACAGGCATTTCATTTCATGTGAGTTAAGACATCTACAAGGGACAGAGATTGATTTCCTTTGTCAACTGCAATACCTTTTCACACGGCTCAGATATTGCAGCTTGGCAGCCTCCAACTCTCTTCATCACACGTAGCGAATATACAACTGTGAATGAAATCTTTGAAATAATAGTCACATGAGTCATACGGCAGACTTCAACCAAAACTCTCTGGCATCAAAACTCCCACCCCTTCCTCTAGACTCACCTGCCTCCATGTTCTTTTCTGCTGGGATCTGGACGTGTCAAAGCTTTGACCCTGTTATACTGTCTGTATGAAATGGACCTGTTATGCAACCATTCCCCTTGCAAATTCAATTTTTCAAAAGGATTCCAATCGCTTTCATTTCAGGGCCAATGAGATTGTTCCTTCAGAAGCGATTGTTGTATTTGGAACGGCGTGTCTTGGATTGAGTTCTGTGAAATTGAGATGCGATCATTTATGTGGATACAGCTTCGTTTCTTTGGATTTTCACAAAGATATTTACTCTTACAGTAAAATCTCCCCACATTGTTGAATTTTTATCTTTATTCAATGCTGTTTTTTATGCTGCTGGTAGCTACACACCATTTTTCATGGATCTTCAATATAATTATTTAGCTCTAGTGAGCGTGCTTCAACACTAAAAGAAATACATTAATGCCACCGTTGTAAACACCACCGCAAAAATAATGAACCGCAGCGGAGTCCAGGTACTATTGAGGAGATAAACACAGAGGGAGAGATGGATTTGTTTGCAGTGGCTTTTCAGTAACAGTGTGAGGTGTGAAAAAGAGGAGAGGGATAGATTCTGACAGTGTTTGTTTTCACCAGTGACTATGTCTATGCTGAGAGCAGAGCACATACAACACATGCACAAAAACAATGCACACTGCCACCAATAGTACAGTAAATGGTCCGGTTCTTTACGAAACCTGTGCTCGCAATTCAGATAAAGGTTGGAGTGATTCAAATTCTTTTTCGGATTCTTTTCAGAGGTCTTATCTAACAAAGCCAAAATGCTTCAGGACAGAGTGGTCTGTTTGGGAGTCTCACAAACTCCATCTCATGCCAGCACCTCACTGTAAAATGCTTAAGAGGGGCTAGCGCACAGTGTTCGAAACTGGAAGAAAGCAGAGAAAAATCCAGCAAAAACAACTGCAGCCTCAAAGCGGACTTACCCTCTAAGAAACCAGGCTTCAAAGTAGGCAGGCCATGTTTGGTGTAGACTGCAGTTCCTGAAATATAGATTTCATCGCCTATGGGAATCTGCCAACCATTTCTTATATTATATACCTCTCAAAAACAGGCCTTGGTTGTTTCATCAACTTTAGAGCTAAAAAATCTTCAGCAGTGAGGTTTATTCTTAAGCAGGTTTTCAATATTTACCAATGATTGTTGGTACACCTCCATATGCACAACTGCTTAAAGGTGCACTATGTAAAAAAAATTCAGTAAAATATCCAAAAACCACTAGGCCTGTGTTATATATTTTGTTCAGTTGAGTACTTACAATATTCCAAATGTTTCCAAATTTTTGTAAATCGTGAGAAAATTGCTATTTTAACCAAGGAACTGGGACGTGTGAGGAAGTCGCCGGTCGATGGCATCATATCTGCGTTTCCCTCGGTTTCCGGTTTTATTTTGCAGAAACGCTTTACTCTCTACAGCAAGGGTGTATAATATACTTATTATAAGTGTACCATAATGATTCAGGGTAAGACAAAAATGCGGTTTGGAAAATGGATTCATGTTGTACATTCTCATTATATAATTTTTGTAAATCTTGAACACAAAAAAAGTTACAGACAGCAGCTTTAATATTGCTAATATTATTATTAAAAACTCACATACGTTAAATAAATATTACTATACACATTTGCATAGTAATATTCTTATTTTATTATAATTATAAAATGATTATTAATAATACTATACTGTGTGTACGCCTATATTATTAAATAATGTACACTATACAGTATGTATACTTTTTTAAATTAATACTAATAATGCATATTATATTATACTTAGCTGCTTATATAATAGATTAGATTAGATTAGATTCAACTTTATTGTCATTACACAAGTACAAGTACAAGACAACGAAATGCAGTTTAGGTCTAACCAGAAGTGCAATAGCAGCAAGTGCAGGATATATACAATGGTTGCGTAAGTGCAGGACATGGAAATGTACTGAATATATATAAATATGTATAAATAGAGAGACGGTTATTACTATAAACAGAACTGAATTTACAGGTGAATATGTACAGTGAATAAATATACAGATGGCTATTACTATAAACAGAATTTACAGGTGAATATGTACTATGAATATAATATAGAGATGTCTATTACTTTAAACAGAATTTTTCAGATAGAGGTATACAATAATATGTTAGGCTAATATGAGGAATATAGCAGTGGATTAGGGTAGTGCAATAAATTATGGACAGAGCTATCCGAAAAAAAGTGTAAAAGTGCAGTGGAAAGTGGTTGCATATTACAGTTAGAAGTACGGTGCAAAATGCAAATGTAAACAGTTGGTACTATAAATACAGTCGGCAGTGCAAATGAGCATAATCCAGTTAAGATATGGTGGTGCAAAATGCATAAGTAAACAGTTGTTACTGTAATAAACAGTCGGTAGTGCAAATAACAAAGTGAAGGCAGATGTGAGGTAGGAGAGTTAGCAGTTTATGAGGGAAGTGGATCAACGGGGGTTTGAGTTCAGTAAAGAGACAGCTCTGGGGAAAAAACTGTTCTTAAGTCTACTGATCCTGGTCCGGAGGATCCTGAAACGCCTGCCGGAGGGCAGGAGAGAAAACAGTCTGTGGGCTGGGTGAGAGGAGTCCTTGAGGATGCTGCGAGCTCGATGCAGACAGCGTTTCCTCTGGATGTGCTCGATGGCAGGTAGTGGAGTCCCTGTGATGCGCTGGGCAGTTTTCACCACCCGCTGCAGTGCCTTGCGCTCCGCAACAGAGCAGCTCCCAACAGAGCATTATCCCTAATAATAATAAATGAATAAAATAATTAAATTTGTATTAATATATGTCAATCTGCCAAGTTGGTTTCCATTAAATTGGTATTATTGTTATAAATATTATTAATAATAATAAACATCATATTTATTATTATATATTAATATAATTAATATAATAAATATAAATATATTAATATATAATAATTATATTTTTTATTAAATAAGTTATAGTAAAATATTTTTGTAAAGTTATATTGCAACCCTATAAGGATTACAAGGAGACCAAACCTGTCCATTATATTGCAAATAACACATGGCTTTATAATAAATAATTAATACACACACACACACACACACACACAAATAATTATATTTTTTTATGAAATAAGTTATAGTAAAGTATTTTGTACAGTTATATTGCAACCCTAAGGATTAAAAGGAGAGCAAGCCTGTCCATTATATTGCAAATAACATGGCTTTTATATCGAGAAAATTAAGATTAAAATTTAATTATAATCCTCACACATAGTGCAAAGCACCCCAACTATGATGGCATATAGTGACCAGTGACCTGACGATAAGCTCAGATACCAATCAATATACTGATATATTGTCACTTTTTACTGCCCACAAATTATTCAAGTAACTCTAGGGTCATATGCGCTTGTGGGCAGTAGGCCTAACATAAATTAAATGTCATCAGGAATGGAACATAAATTTAGCTTTAGTTTAAATGGACATAAGATAAATGAGGTCATGACCGCCTCAGAAATGTGTCGTTAAATTTGATCTGTAGAGTCAGAGGCCTCATCCTCAGCAAATGAACTTCCCTCACCTTCAAATCACTCAACATCTTTCTTCATGTTATTAAATGGCAGACAGGTCAGTCTATTTTACAGAATTTTTCTGCATCTCTTGCAAGTTTAGCAATGATTGGAAATGTCAACATTAACGTCAAAAAAATGTGTCTGAGAGCCTGCTGTCTCGGATCTTCTCCTTAGTAGTGAGAGCTTGTAAAAGCATGTGAAAAGCATGTAAATTATACAAAATTGCATAAATCAAGTAATCATATCAGATCAATAATACATTTATATGAGTGTTCCATCCAACCATAGCTAGTATAATCACTTGAAAACTAGCAGAAAAAAGCACAAAACACCTTTATTTTGAGTGTTCAAGTGGTCTACAACCTTTTAAAACCACTGAATGAAGCAAACATACAATATGTCTCTCATGCTCACCAAAGATACATGTATTTGCTAAATAAAATACAGTAAAAACAGTAATAATGTGAACTTTTCTATTAAATATATTTCAAAAATAATATTTTCCAGATGGTAAATCAGAATTTTCAGCATCATTATTATTTCAGTGTCATATGTTCCTTCAGAAATCATTCTAATATGCTGCTTTAATGTTCAAGAAACATTTCTTATTATTATCAATGTTGAAAACGGTTGTGCCGCTTAATATTTTTGTGGAAACCGTGATACATTTTCTTCAGGATTATTTGATGAATAAACTTCAAAAGAACAGCATTTATTTGAAATAGAAATCTTTTGTGACATTATAAATGTCTTTACAGTCCCTTTTGATCCATTGAATGCATCCTTGCGAAATAAAAAAGTTTTAATTTTTTTTTTCATCTTAAAGGTGCAGTGTGTAAATTGGTTGTGAATTGCAACCATCCACCACTCAACCCTCCCTTTCGAAGCACATAGAGAAGCTACGGTGGCTGACACAGGACAAAGATGTCGTCATCTGAGACAGCAGAGAGTAGCTAGCACTCTTTAGAGAAGTTTGTCCATTTAGGGCTACTGTAGAAACATGACGGCGCAAAATGGCGACTTCACTGTAAGGGGACCCGTGGTGTATGTAGGTAGAAATGGCTCATTCAAAGGTAATAAAGACATAACGGTTCATTATATAAGGTCTTTATACCCCACTGAAAACATAGTTATGTATATTATATTGCATTTTTGTCAATAAATCAATAAAATATTACACACTGCACCTTTAATGACCCCAAACTTTTTATTTATGGTAGAGCAAGTTCTCATCCTTCCGGTGTTATATTTCCTGTCTATCTTCAGATCAATCCGGGAAAATCAGTAAACATCAGTTACAGTAATGCCAGAGACAAAACCATTTATGTGTTCCTAAAAGAAAATTCTTTCTTTTATTAATCATCAAATGGAAAACCCCTAAAAGCCTGGGTGGGAAAGATATTGCACGCAAAATTGGGGAGTGGTTAAAATGAAATCCCTGATCTCTGCCACAAGAGTAGATCCACAGTGACCCACTCATCTGTCTAATATGGGCCATTATGCTGTCACAGAGCTGCACTCCAGCTAATGGAGAGGCAATATTAATGATTAGCCCTCATAATAAATTGCACTCTGCTTTTGACCATGATTGGAGTTTGGAGGAAAGGACATAAATCGATAACAATTTTACATGACGTACGTTCAGGTTGCGTCTCAGCTGAGCTTTTCAGAAACACTCAGACAAACAGTGACCTGGTACTTTCCGATGCAGGTCAGGGACTGCACTAATATACAGGATGGAAAGTTCAGTACATAAAAATCCAGAAGTTATTCTATTAAACAATATTATATATTTATGAGTCATAAAGGCACCAGGTAGATGCATCTCCCACTCAATTATGGCCATAACCTAATGTCTTCAATTTATATATTGAGAGAATAAATCTGAATTTGAATAAAACAAAATGTTCAAATCTAGACTATATTATGGACAAAGCAGATTTGAGATGTTATATTTTTCAAGGTAATAAGGTCAGATGTTTTAACAAATACCATTAATTATTATTTATAAACATCATTACTTCAGGGAGTCACACCACAACCTGAACAAACCTTGCCTTTTCATTAATTTCTCATATTATATGATATCTTTTTTTTCTTCATGAAGGTCTGCAGGGGTCCTTTCATATCAAAATTATTGTTCTTTTTACAGATTTTAAAAACATGATTATCACAGAAGAGATGAATTCATGCAATTGTGGTGAACTGCACTTCTAATGTTTTTTTTTTTTTAAGTGCCTTGTCACTGACCCATGAACTGGGTGCTATTATGAGCTCATTATTTTAAGACTAAACAATGGAGATCACTTGTCTTTAAGAAAACACAAGATCATCTTTCAGACCACCAACCAAACCCACCCAGGGCACATGACATTTCCATGACATTTGCTATGGTGTGGACAGTTGGTGCATGTTTGGGGTGACACTAGCAAATGTCAACCAAACAAAAAAAATGTCAATCAGATGGACACAGCTATTCACACAGGCCTACTGGTGAGATCTGAGGAACAGAAATAGATTAAATGGTTTTCACAACTAAGCAGTTGCGCCATGTGATTAGTGAAGGACAAGAACAATACACCCAACCTAAAAGCCACATGGGTTGGGAAACAAACAAAAAAACACGACCCACGGAAATGACTGAATGAGTCAGTTTATCCCAGGTCTAAAAAAGAGAGACACAGGTCCTGTAGAGGACTTATATGTAGTACAGACATCTATTGCTATAAATAGTGACTGAAAGTCAAAGACCTGGTCCCAGAGAGGGAAAATTGGCAACAGACGAGGCCAGCTCAAACTGGGACACTGTTGGGCCAAAAAGTGACATGCAGGTCTTCTTCTAAAGCTTGAATCAGAGTTTACTGGGGTGTAGAACTAAATCCAAAGACTGAGACGTAAATTCAATCCATGGATTTGTATATTGATTCTCTGTGTGACATGTTGTCTCTCAGGGGCTTTGTGCATTTTTGTTCTTTTACGGATGTCTCTCTTTTTTTCAGTAAGGCCTCACCTCAGCTCCTCTAAAGCTGAGAGCTTCGCACAAGGGAATATGTATGAGGGGTTAAGTGCTTGAGATGGTTATCCATGCTCAGGTGAGAAAATAGTGATTTGTCATTGTTTGGTTGGTTTGTTATTATAGCTGCTGTTGGAATTTATACTGTCACCTATTGGTGTGGAAGCTTGAAGTTTATTTATTAAATGCTGGACAGAATCAGAAAGATAGTACACTAGCAGACACATGCAGATCTGGCAACCAAAAGAATGAGGTGGATACAAATCTCTTGACCTCTATAATTATACACAATGTGGTACCTTCTTTCCGCAAATTGTTTTCTTTGCAAAACAAAAATAGTTGCGTTTAAAGGGGTCATGAACTGGCTTTTTAAATTTTGTATACTGTTGTCTGAGGTCAACTTATGACGTCCGTGTGGTTTTTACATTCAGAAACATCATAATGAATAAGTAATAGGCTATTTTCTGCCTTGGTTTTGCGGCTCTCTTAAAAAGGCTCGGTTTTGATGGGTGTGCTGCACTGAAGACTTGGAAGTAAACGCCCACGGCTAGGATTGGATAAGATTTGCATATTTAATTAGCTTTATTTCCCCTCAGTACATGTGGGAATTGTTTTGAAAGTGTCTGGGGAAACGCTCACAGGGCTCGCAAAATATCTTTATCAAACAAACACAATGATTCATCTCTCATCCACCCGCGATTGATTGGAATGTTATTTTTGTATTACTTGGCCGTCAGTGAATATAACCGTGAACCGTACACACACACAGACACACACGCACACACGCACGCACGCACGCACGCACGCACGCGCGTGCACAAGAAAGGAATGTTATTTCACTATTTAAGATAGCAAATCGGCAGGCTGGTGATATTTTTTGGTAGCCCATCTGAAAAACACATAACACTGGCGTTACAAGTCCAAATCTGATCACGAATTAATCAATAACACCTTCTCCAGCTTGTGACAGCGTGCTAAGGTACATACCCCAATAGATATCAAACGATCTGTAACAATGCAATACTAACACATATAAAAAAACATGTTTTACTCACATTAGTGTGTTGCACCGTTCATGTCGGATCCAATATAGAAGGTACAGCATTGTGTTTTAATCTCAATATGTCTGCAAATCCAGTCTCGACCTGTATCTTGTTTACAATCGATTCCACTGTGAAATGAAGCGAACAAACATGTCTTAAGCACGTGAGCTGGAACCGGCATGTTTATTGCTCTGTAGCGCGACCTGTTTAGCTCCACCAGTTGGTGGGCGGGCTTGAGGCGGTGCTTCTGCATCCTATGACGTCAATGGTCGTCATATTCTGAGATCTCTCGTTTTCTGGGCCTGGTGTCTATAAAAGCTTTTCTTTGACTAACAAGGAAGTTTTCAGCTCTGAAACTTACAGGATATTGTTATATCACAATTAACTTTTATATATCAAAGGCTCATGGGAAAGTTGATTTCTCAATTCATCACCCCTTCAACACCCAATATGACCATACATGCCACATCCTAGCAGTTGCTAACATTTTTGTAAGGTGTGTAAAAAATTTCCATAAGAAAAGGGGAACCAGTGGGACAAACACCAGGTAGGGACCTGCACATACATAAGCAATAGCCTACATGGACATGTCTATGAGTAAACAGTTGTTTAAATTAGTCTTTATAGGCCTATATACTCTAGTATTCATGTGGAAACTAATCAAATTAAGTTCCCATAATTTTGATCTATGATATTTAGTGTATCTTTGAACGTGTATAGTGCTTATTAATGCTCTGGAAATTATTCTCTTGAGAGAAAGAGAGAGCTTGGCTGCGTCAGAAATCACTTACCCTCTTGAATAGGTATTTATTTTGAATAAGTTATTAGCCCATTTCACGGCCACTAAAAATGTAGGTACGTTCTATATAGTATACTAGCTATAGAATGTGTAGTATGCATGTAATCCGGACATACTACATTCACCATGCTGTCATAATCATGTGACCAACCAGCGTCAGTGTATAGCGTCATTTCACTGCCATTCACAAACCCACCCCATGGCCTCATGGGATATAAAGGGTCCATCGTATGCACACTTCAGAATGTCACTTAAAGTAGTAGGTTATCTGAGTACTTTCTGCCTACTCTTTTATGACATTTGTCACATACTGTTTTTCGTTTACTATAGTAGGGAAGTAGGCTATGCGATTTCGGATGCACCCCTAGTTTCCACACAGGAAACTGTAACCCTGCAATGTGCATACTATCCACACTACATAGTATTGAATATTAGGCCTACTAATGTATGTCACATACTATTTAAGATGTATAGTATGCATATTGAGATGCAGGCTAAGTCTTTGTCTATAAAACCGATCCAGGCTGCATCTGAAATCTGCACACTAGTAGGCAAAAACAGTTTGTGACTGACAAGACTAGCATGTCCGAATTAAAAGAGTTGGCAAAAAGTACCCTGATGACCTACTAGGCTACTTCTAAAGAGATCATTAAGTGTGCATACGGTGGACACTTTACTATCCCATGAGGGAAGGCCACGGGAGAGGATTTGTGAATAGCAGTAAAGCAATGCAACTATCGCCGGTAGCTCACATGATAATGACAGCATGACGAATGTAGAAGGCTACGTCCAGACATTCATGCTACACACACCCATACCATAACTGCTGTTTTTTTAGCAGTCGTGAAGTAATTACTTATAAAATAAGTAACAGTATGTGACATGTGAGTATTACTTATAAAATAAGTAATTACTACCAAATAAGTACGTACTGGAGAGTATACGATTTCGGACGCAGTGTCATGAGAAATCCTGTCCCCCTGTGAAATAGTGTCCACTTAGGAGTGATTATATTAGCTGAAAGAACTTTTAATGGGTAATCTGTTCAGAGCCTGATTACAATTATTTAAAAGAAATCACGGTTTGATTTTTGTCATTTAAATTGTGGTAAAATAGTCTTTAACGTCTTGCAAATCATTTGTTATATATACTAGTATATAACCAAAGCTATAAGTTGTGAAATCAAGCATGTCTCGTTCTTAATGTTTTTTTAGTTAGCGTATGTTCTAGCATAGCATACAGCTACCCGATTAGCTTAGTTTATACACCATGGTTGCACTTACCCTACATCTTAAAAGCCCTAGCCCCGCTTTAAAAAATCCTTTGTATTATTTTGTTCACCTGTTCTGTATATTATAATTTTTTTTAATTCTTTATTATTTACATTATAGGTACATTACTATGTTATGATTTTGTATTGGTATTATTACTTAGTTTATCAAATGAAATAATTTACAATATGTTAGGCATGTCATTGCTCCCATTATAGCAATAGCTTTTGATCAGGCATTTAAAACAGCTACCACGTCGGGTCCTTAGCGGACACTATTTCACAGGGGGACAGGATTTCTCATGACAGCGGCTCAATTTCATGTCCACGACAACCACCTAGTGGAATAGCAATTTGAAAACGCGTTTTGTCTAGCCATTTTGGACCTTAGTGTCTGCCGTACCGAAAGCGTCCATAGCAGCCAGAGACCTGTTGACAACGGGAATCCATTAATATATAGCTAACCTGGTATTTGAATGCGGCGAGGGTCGTTTGGTGTGATTTAAATGTTCTCCAGGGTGTTAATGGTGTGAAGATGACCTCAAACAACCCAGCTGTTTTTCTAGTCATGATCAATGGGCAAATCGAAGCAGCCGATGTGAGTTAGCAATGATTATAGAGGCTGTGTTTGATGCAGTAAAGTGCGAGCGAAGTCTGGTGTTCATTTGATTAATTACATGTCGTATTTTGTCTAAAGTTCCCAGAATATGACGATCTGTACTGCAAGTATTGTTTTGTTTATGGACACGACTGGGCGCCCACATCAGTGAGTGACATCAACCCACTTTACTACTTACAGTAACGGAAATCAGGGCTTTTGTACCATATATTAACATGTAATATGTCTATCATTTAATATGTAACATGAATAAAGATAGTAATAATATTTAATATATTACTAGGTAATTGTCATCTTTGTATAGGCTAATACTCGGCTAATTAGTTTACAATTTTGCTCACCCCTACTTAAGTGACTTGATATATAAGCTTTTGTATTCACATATATTCGAAAAAAGTAAGTTTGTGTCTTTTGCTAGGGCTTGGAAGAGGGCATTTCTCAAATAACATCAAAAGGTAGAGGATCTCAGAGTTTGGTGTGGAATTTCCCGTTGGACATCACATTCAAAAGCACCAACCCATTTGGCTGTAAGTGAACCTTGTTTTGGTTGAGTCAGAATAGTATGCTTGCTTTGTATAGAGGAATATTAATCTAAATATATGCTGTCATATAGTGTAATGTAATAAAAGTGTTTGTGTGTGTGTGTGTATATATATATATATATATATATATATATATAAATAAATAATCTATATATATATAAATAAATAATCTATATCTATCCACCCACCTTTTCTTTTTCTTCAGGGCCCCAGATTGTAGTTAGTGTTTATGGCCCTGACACTTTTGGAAATGATGTTGTGAGAGGTTATGGAGCCGTGCACATCCCGTTTACACCTGGAAAGTGAGTCACTCTGAGATTGTGGTGTGGCAGCCAGCATGCTTGAGATTTGTCTGAAATGTACAATTACATGCGAACGCTCTCCGTCACAGGCACACCAAGACCATTCCTATGTTTGTTCCCGAGTCTACGTCCAGACTTCAGAAGTTCACGAGGTTGTAACGAATTTCTCGCACAATATTCTAAACGAACCACTGCTCTGTCTTTTACACACATACAGCAACATTTTAAAATGACCCAATTTACTACCCACCAGCTTAGGGTTGTGATCTGAATTTAATTTCCTGTTGCCCTTTCCTTTAGTCTTCAAGACTTGATATTGTATTGAATATACTTTTGTGTCCCATTTCTGGGAAATTTGACTTGGACTTGCATAACACGTCCAGAACACACCATTGGACTAGAGACAAGTGAAAAATAAGCAACACCTACATATATTAAAAACCTTTTGTAATCTTCATTCAATAATTTAGCCGCAGTTGGCACAAGAGTTTTTGTAACGATTTGATTTACACCTCAAAATCCTAAATATCTCTGAGGGTGTAGCATGTTAAAATTCTAAATAAATAAAAAAAAAAACACTTTTTTTTAGCTTGTTTCAAAATGGATACCTCATATGAAGTTGTTTTAGTTGAACGTGAAACGTGAATGACAGGCTCTGTACCTAACATGTTTTTTCTTGTACATAGTTGGCTGATGGGAAGGCGCCCAGAGTTCACAGATCCCAAGGTTGTTGCCCAAGGAGAGGGAAGAGAAGGTAATCTTTAATTTAACCTTTGCCTCAATTTAACCTTCCATTGTAGTAGATGTTTTATCTCTAATCATAGCGAGTCTTCAAAAAATGTTCTTCTGCAATCAAGTGTAAATGAGCCATAACTGATGCGGTTGTGTCCATTTGCAGTCACCAGGGTGCGCTCACAAGGTTGTGTCACACTACAGTTCAACATTGTGACTAAGGACATGAAGAAGCTGGGTTATGACACTACATCAATAGAGCAATCACCTGCAAGAACATCGCAACAGCTTTGATAACCTGGAGGACCTTTTTTTGTACCTTGCTTTTATTCAGTCAGTTTTCTAGCTGCTACACAACTATACATGATATATTGTTTAATCAGCTTTGTATGTTTTTAAATAAACTGATCTTGATTTGTTTGTCTAGAGTCAACTATTTCTGACTGAAATAACTTGGCTCGTCCTTAATTCAAATCTGCAGATTTCATCTACACCCATTTTTGACTCAAAACACCAGATATGATTAACCTCTACTCAGGACTATTATACATACAACTCAAACTATCAAAAGACATGTTCGTTACTTGAAATACAATAAACATTTAACTGATACAAAACACAAAAATTAATTATTTCAGCTGTATTTGCCAGCTAATTCACATTCATTTCGCTAACATGTACTAAAATAAACAACTATTAAATTAATACAATTACTATTAACAAAAAAGCAAATATGAAAAAAGAAAAACTAATAGCAATAATACTAAAATAACTGTCTGGCACCATAACAGGATGCGATGTTGGCGTGTTTACTGGCAGCATGAAGAGACGGATCAAAAGTCATTGATACAATTTATTTGTTTTACCACGGCAGCTACAGGTCCTTTATCGCTGCGGTTTAGATGACAATAAAACAATCACTCTTCCTGTGACTTTCCTACAAAACCATTACACAGAAATAAGGTACACAACAATATGTTACAATAGAACAGATGATAAATTATATTATACAGTTATAATGCCAACAAGTTGAGCACATGTCCATAAAAAGCAGCCTGCTCCCAGTAATATGAGACAGTTTGGTAAATACAGACAATAACGTGGAAAAAATAAAATGTTATGCATGTTCACAAGGTTAGTCCTCCACAATAAATGCATAATGAGTACATAACAGAAGAACGAGTGATACGCTGTAACAGCAAAACAAGATGGCCGAGACGAAACAAGCTAGATATCGTATTGATTCGAAAAGTCAAACTAGTCTGTGTAATCGAGTACAGTGACGTTCACTAGCAGGGAGTCTTTAGCAGGATTAGAGCCTGCTTAAACCATCATGTCCATCAAAAGCGCATTACATACATCTTAAAGCTGTCTTAGCCATTACCATCCCCCAAAAATGCCTGAGTTTGCCTGCAGATTATTGACCATAACGCACCCAGGCTCTGCTACAAGGCAGTGCTACCACAATACTTCCAGCAGAGGTCACTAAGCTCATAGATGAGAGAAACCATAGAGTCCATACTCTAGCAGTAATCAAGAAAACAAAAGCAGTAATATTGATGATAATAATAGGGGAACAATTGAAGGGAGATAAATGTGTAGTCCGTTAGAAAACCCCCGCAGCTCTGCATTTAAAAAGGGACAAGAAATGTCACTTTGGTAACTACTATTCCGTGGCAGATATTGCCACCTTGTGCTTAACTGGTTGAATTAAAAAGTGTAGCCACACGGCACACCCAAGTCTAGGCGTTCTTGCTTCAAATCGACTGCTAATTGTGATATCAAACAATTCGGCGTCTAGTGATAAAACCGTGGCCTTTATTGGAATACAGAACGATGCAATTGAACCACAGGTTTCTAGCTGCAGAAAGATGAATATGACCCCTAACATACATTTATACCACAAATTTAACAACAACAAAAAAATCCCAACAAAATCAATTACGGGACCCCTCCCACACTATAGCATCTCCGCTCGCTCTCATAACACTATAAGGAAGTTAGCTTTCCATAAAGAACTGAGGATTTTGTTAACAAGCTTTGCTATACTTTTCTCCAACTTACATTAACGGATTGCATTAGGAAGCAGTGAGAAGTGATACAGCTGTCGGTTATAAAAGTAAGATGCATTAGGACCTGATGAAGATTAACACAAATTTCCTCCCGTTTCCCTTTGCTCCATCCACACGCGCACATAAATAAACTGAAATGATCGCATTTCAGGTTGTTGGATACTCGCAGAGTAGCTAAGCGGATGAATTCTAATCATTAGTATCGATTAGCTGTGGAAATATGGAGCCGTGCTGTGCAAATAGTGAGCCGTACAGAATGAAAAAGAACCCATTCACCCAATAAACAACATCTTGGGATTGTAAAGCAGTAAAAAACAGGCTTCGGTATAAAAGTTGAGCCGTTTTATGATATGCAAACCAACTCCCTGTCATGCATTAAAAAAAGAAAAGGAAGAAAGAACAAAACCTCTCCACTTCAGTATGAAGTTCATCTTTCAATGCATCAGGTTTAAAACCATTCACACATGCAGTTCACAGACTCGCTCCTAGTCCTTAGCTTTGCTCGTGTCTTAGTGAACGGTTTCCCATCGCTTCTCGCGCTAAGGACTAATGGTGGGCAAACAGTCAAAGGAAGATAGATCAGAGCATGTGCAAAATCCCTGCTTGGAACATCAAAATCATTTCCATGTAAACTGATAGAGAGTCCTCTAAACTGTCTACTTAAGCGTACTGTAAATACACATAGTGTATATGCACTGCGTAGAACGTACAGGCTGCTTGGATTAAAAGGGTTAGCTTTATCTAGCATGCTGCTCGAAAGACTAGAAATTAGAAAAATTAAGACAAACCAGTACTCCTAGTTTCAAGCCTCTGATAAGAAAAAGTAAGCCATCAAAAAAGAAGTTAAAAACAGGACCCCTTTGAACGGGAGAGGAAAATCTCGCTGTATCGGTGATGGGTTTTTTCGAGGAAATTTAGAAAAGAATACCAAATCGCTGTATGGTACCAATCTCTGACAGGAGAGGAAGGGAATCGCCTGCCAGTGTAAAACCTGTAAACACCACTGCTACTCCCAAAAGTCTCAAAATAGCACACCGGTTTTGAGGAACACAACCGACTATGTTGCTTATACCATAGAAACGGGGATGGGAGTGAGATTTGTGTGGGTTTCGGGGAGGCAGCCTAGGTTGTTCCTCACAATAAAAAGGGGTTGGTTGTGCCGCCGGTTTGTGCTGCTGCGCCCGTGGGTGGCAGCCCTCCGCTCATGAGCGGC